>CM031237.1:335048366-335648366 GCA_018340775.1 Taxus wallichiana var. yunnanensis | reverse complement strand
GGGTTCCTTTGTTTGATGTTCTCCTTGGATGGTTTTGGAGTCCCTTCCCAAAATGGACTTGGGAAGGCAAGAGGAGTGGTGGGTGGGGTCTCCAATAGTTTTTCCTTTGTTTGTGAAAGAGGGAAGGAATTTATTTTGGCTCTTGTGAGGGGGACATAGATTCGAAGGAAAAGAAAATAGGAAAGAAAATCAGATGGAAGAATAGAAGATAGAGAAATGAAATCAACACTTGGGGCAGAAAGTGAGGGGATTGACTCTTGCCTCTGTCAAAATGATAAATATTGAGGGAGAGAAAATGAAAGGTAGGGAGCTGGTGATTGACTTACCCATTGACAAGGTTGTCCCACACTTTTCTCATAAGCCCCAATGTCCTCAATCCACTGTGTAAGTTGAGGCAACACTTCAACCATGAAGTCAAGCTTCTCTTGAGGGCTGTAATGTCTTGGAAAAGGGCCTTCCCATGGACAAGGTGCCCTGCAACCAATCTTGAATGCCTTCATTCATGTTATGCCCCTTGACTGAACCATGCTAGCCTCCATTTTTTGAATCTTCTCTAGCAAACCAACATCTTCCATTTGGTTGTTGTCATTATATGCATATCCTTGTTCCTGATAAGCTTCATGGCCAAACTAGTTTTGGCATTGCTACTGTGGATAGGTATAGTGATTTTGAATCTGATCATAATGTTGATTTGGAGGAGTTGTGAAAATAATTAGAGGTGGAACACATATTGCTCTTGCTTTAAGTGTGAGTTCCATGAAGGGTATGAAGTCATGAATGAAAAACCTCATGGAATGGGAGAAAGTGAAAGATATGGAAGAAGAAAATGGATTAAAATGAGTGGAAATGGATGGAAAAGGTCTACAACTCAGAGAATGGGTTTTTGACCATATGGAGTTGCCGGATGTGCTTGTATTTTCCTCAAAGGATGACCCTTAACAGGACCACATCAACCTGTTAAGATGAAGTGGTAAGGTGCTTCAGACCTATCCCACCGGGTGTGCTAGAACTGTTAGTGTGAAATCACAGCACCCCCAAATGGGTTATGGATCTGCTTTTCTAAGGTAGGGTCATTTGGTGTGATTTGCATAACATTGGATCATTCCCCAAGTTGTGGGACTTGCAAATGGGAATGATCCTCCATAGAAGGCTGGTTCCTCTTCCTAAACTACCTGCCACAAGCTATTGCACTACAAGAAATCTAATCTAATCCTAATATAACTATTCCGAGGGACCATGGAGAGAGAGAGAGCATGGAAATAAAGAAATCCTACACTATAGAGGTGATAGCACCAAGAAAAGGGAACTGCTGATCACAAACCCAACTGCATGAAATGGAGAGAGGTGAGCAATGGAGAGGATGGATAGATGCATCATAGACCAAGGATAAAGTTCACATATAACACCATTTCAAACCCCTTAAACACATCTAGGAAAACTTGCAATGGACATCAGAGATATGCACAGTATACCTTGCAATGGTGAGAGGTGAGAAGAGACAACAAAATGAGCAAAGGATGGAAAAAACACATCACGAAAATAGATTTTATTGCTCCAGGAGTTCACATAGTACACCATTAATGGGCAAGAGGCAAGAAAATTCCATTACAAAGCCAAGGGAGGAGACTTAAACTCCACATTTGACCCTAGAGAAGAAAGAGAGAGGGGCTAGGGAAGAAGAATGAACAACCCTTTACAATGAATCTTGCCCCTGTATTTATAGATTTGATCGGAGAGAAGAAAGAGAGAGGGAAGCGGGAAAAGTGGGTTGAAGCTCAACCACTACATTAATGATTCTAATAAAATATGCCCCAAATCTGTCTTTATTGCATGATTCCTTGATTTGGCACCTTGAAAGAAGAGGAAACGGTGGAAATAGATCGAATCCGATCTGGTTGTTGAGACAGATGGATCCTATATTGAAGGCCCAAAGATGTTTCCTCCATTTTACTTTACCTAACCCCCAAAATTAAAGCCTCGAGACCTCCATGGCATAGGTGAGGCCAAGATATTTCCAATCTTTGTAAGGTTCATGATATTTCAAGCCACTGAAAGATATGCCCCTCTTGATATAACACGTGAAGGCACCGTTCTTGTTTTAAAATTTGACCCAAAGTTTTCCTTTGGGGAAGCATTGAGTTGACACTTGTTGGCCTCTGGTAATTTGTCGAATTTTCAATGGTCCCTCTTACTTTTAGACTTTGGGCTATGTGGTGAGCTCGCGCTCATTTGGGTCTCCGCCTTGGGACCAACTCTTGGAGATGCGCCACACTGACACTTGGCATTCTCCGCTTACACTTTTATACTTAGACAATTTTGAAGCTCGCCTTGTCCACCTTTTGACTATGTTTGACCGTTTGCTACATGAAGGTCGCGTAAGTTAGAGTCTTTCTGTAACTTAGAGAATGGATTTAAGACGTGGAAATGGTCGACAAAGTCATTTCCTTTGCACAGTTCCTTTAGTCTCTCTTTTCCTTCGCTACTCCATGGTTAAGTTCTTCTATGACCACTTTATGGAATTTGAATGAGTTTTCTCGGGTTCCTCTTATCTCGGGGTCGTGTTCGATCTAATATTTGGCGCGAGGAAAAATATGGATAACAAGCATAAATATTAAATGGACTTTTCCAAATATTCAACAAGAAAATAGAGTAATAATTTTTGTAGTTGTGTTCACACTAGGTCTAGTTTATCTAGATATTATATATCTAGTATAGTTTAGTATTATTGCACACTACAACTATGAGTTAAGTGTATATTGGGATTTGGTTGATTATTTTTGGAGATAATCCCATTTTATGTGAATCTATTGAATTGAATTTATTAAGGGATTCTCCTATTTTGAGGGGTTTTCAACAATAAATTAGATTTTTGCAATGACCTTTTAAGCCTATTTAGAGGCACTACCACTTTTATTTTATAAGATAAGAGATCATCTAGATTATTTATTTTCGAGATACAATAATATGGAGACATTATTGATTGTACATTTTCTATTATGGTGTGATATCTTTATAGTGAATTATATTTTTGTGCATATTTTTAGTTATGACAATTTTAATGCTTAATTTTACTAGATTTATATAATTGTGAGAGTGTTTAACACTCCTACATAATATCAAGTAGTTCTAGTAGTTATGACCTAGCCATATCTCTCTAAATCATATTTTTAATTCTTATTTTTCAACACATGTTTTCCATTAAATTTTATGTTATATAGAGCCCCTCGTTGTATACGTGATCTCCTCTTTGTATTCTTTGATCCCTTTGACTCTGCTAGTGAGTTAGTTTTACAACTCAATGAGATGCATGTGTTCTCCAAGTCTATGTGTTTTGTCGTCATATCTCTCTCCTATCAACCATTATTCCAATCAATTTACATGGAAATTTTGCATGTGGTTGGAGTATTTATTTTGCGGTGGTTTGTTTCTTTTATTTTCTTGGGATATTTATTTCTACATATTTTATGTAGAAACAAAATCACACACTTAATATGTACATCATACCTCTAAGTATACTCATTATACACATAATTCCTAAGAAAAAAATTGGACATTAACAACACTTTTTTTGCTTTCACATTGCTCTATCCTTTTCTCATTTGCTTTACTTGGAATGATTACTTTTTTTTTTTAGACTTTAGAAAATATGTGACCCATATCATTATTTCTTATTCTATCCTCTCGACCATCCTAGACACAACCACTCATTTAGGAAAGGAACATGTAAGTGTTATTATCCCCTTTGGGAAATTAGGTCATTTTCCCTCTTTTTCTTAAATTTTTAATGCTAAATCAACTATTATATTTTGTAAATTACTACCTATCACTTTGGGTCAACCTTTTTAGTTATTAATGGTGAAATTAAAACAAGGAAATAATATATATACATGACTTACTGACTATTATCATGGGAAATTTTTTTGGGCTATTACTTCCTATCTACCACTTGGTCAAAGAGCAATATTCAAGTACTACATTTATGTTGCATCATTTACTAAATAGGAAGGTAAGTTTTTGAATTCCATCTCACTCATTCATCATAGCAGAAAAGTATTTATATCCCACTATCTTGGTACGATTGGCAAAATGGAAACCTAGCTTCAAGCGACATCATTCTAACACACACACATAGACACACACTATAACTACATTAAGTATAAAATGTAGTGTAGTTCTCGATGAAAGACACATTTTAGTGATTGTCGTGGTCAATATGACTCAAGAATAAGAATTATTTTTTCCATTTAATGTGTGTTTAATCCTTATACGGGAAGGTAGGATTTTATTTCGTAGGTATAGGTGTGACGGTAAACCCTATAATGAATCTAGAGTGAAGTGAAGAAGACAAGATCAAACCTTGAAAATACCATATCTAGAAATGTTGTTAGGACACTAGCACCACTGGGTGTCCATGTCCTTCTTTAGTGGGTTTTTCTAGAATACTTTCATATCTTTGTTCTCTAGAAGAATCTTACTCATTTCAGATCTAGCCTATTCTACCCAATCTCCATCTCATAAACTTCCTAGAAAGTAAGATATAACCTAATTCACTATTATCTTCTCATTTATTGTACTTGTTTGTCATTATATGTTATATATTTCTCAATTTAGATATATCTATTAGATCTCATTCCTCTAATAAGATATAAATTTTCTCAAATCATTTGGTGAACCCAATCTTTTCATTCATTTATCATATCTATTCTTCTCGAGCCAAAACCCTAGTTCCATTAGGTTTCATATATGAACCTTATCTTCTTATTGACACCTTATTTTCATCTATCATTTAACATAAATATGATCTACTTTTCTTGGTTGGTTCTATCCTTTAGGTAACTTTCTAGGGTCCCTAATTTTAAAATCACCTTTTGCTTAATTTTTACATATTTAACAAAATAAAAAATTGTTTTCTATAAATTTTAGCACAATTTTCATAACTCAAAATTACACTTTTTGTAACTAAGGAATAATTTTAAAAATACAAAATTTCAAGAAAATCCATTACATGTTTTTATTTTAAATACTCATATTAAAAAAAAATCCAACTTAAATTCTATATATATATATGGTCATTTTATTCATTTGACGACAGTCACTTTTTTGTTCAACATCACATTCAAAACAAATCTATTTGTCTATCTAGCATTCTTGTGTTAAAAAAAAATGGCTTATACCATATAATTGGTGACAATACCTATCCGTTGTATATTCAAGTACAAATTTTTAATGTGCTTCTTAAGCGTTCGTTAGTTGATTATGGATCTGGTCTTAATGTATGCAACATTTCCTTTTTCCATAAAATAGGACTTTCTATTGCTGATCTAACTCCATCTACTCTATGTATTTGTGGCTTTGATAACACACCTAAGAAAGTGTTCGGATAAATCAATATACCCATTATTGTAGGCCCTTTCACTCTTCATGTTCTATTTCATGTTATGCCTAATAATCTCAATTATATTATCCTTCTAGATCATCCTTGGTTACATAGTAGGCATGCAATTCTTTCTATCCATGCCCTTTCCACACCTTCTTCTATGTATAATGCTACAATACATTCCACATCTCATGTTTATAATCTTTGTGATATCCCTTCCATACATGATAATGAAGTTACTACTTATATTGCACATCATTATTCTCCTATGATGGACTACAATACTACTAGCTTAAATGGTGAACTTTCTATTAGAAATTATGATAATCCTCCCACCATGTCTCATTCTCATCCAAATGATGTTTGATCCATAATGCATATTGATGCACACTTTTCTATATCTACAACTTTGTCCCCTATAATGATTGATACATCTATGATACCTAATGTTTTAGGAGACACTCATATCCCCTTCAAAATTTCACCATGACCATGGTATTTATTTATTTTTTCTTGCACAATTCTCAATGTACTTCTAATGATCATATTTTTGCTAATTCTAATGTTACATCACTTTCTACACCTTTCTCATCAAAAGGTATAACATAGAGTGTTGATTTGATAATGATTCCTAATTATTTTATTTTCTAAGCATCTATCCATGTTTCATTAATTATGGCTACACCTCATTTTGTTACGTCCATTGCAGAAATTGATTCCCATATTTATACATTTATGTGTATGGTTGTAAGGGCTAGCTCAAACATCTTTAATGTCTCCAAAGTATTCCCAAATTCCGCCTATTGCTTATGATGAGTTGTGTATCTCTCCCTCCATTATTTTTCGATTGACATGAATGAGCCTCATATCACTATATATGTTACAAATCTCTTAACTAACATATTTATCCTTATGTTTGTAGTTACTTTTTCTACTATTTCCAACAATCCCAATGTTCTACCCATTCTAGTTTCTCCTACAAGACACACTATTATTGTTTATACGCTCCTACTCATGTAGTTGGGATATTGGTGTAGACATGTAAAATGTTGTCATACTTAATTAATTTTTTTATCATAAATTATTAATCCGCCATCACTAACTCATTATTACAACTATTATCTTAACCATATCATATATATCTTTATCTTAATTGTTCTCACCATTCACCTAATATCCCATCTCAATCTTAATCCTATAATTCATTATTAATATATTATTAGCCCACTATTAATCCCTATTTGTATTTTCTAGGAATTTAATATTCCTACTCACCTACCACCTACTCCACACCTATCCTAGACCTAGCTTCTCCATCAATCATATACCTAATCACAATTAACCTCACCTATTCCTAATCAAATCAAATTCATCAGCTCCAAATCTAGAGGTTTCTATTTCTATAAGGATCTAAATACTTCCCTCCATTTTATTTAAAAATAAAAATAAAATTCCGTCCATCCACTAAATTACAAATTCAATGGAGGCTTCTCTTAATTTTTTGAATTTTCTCTAATTCTAGATTTATCCATCCTCACATGCAATAACAACCATTGATCCTCATCTTACTTGGATCAATATCCACCCTCCATTTCTCCTCCCATAACCTATAAATTGGCTTTCCACCCTCCATGGAAGCCAAATTTTGAATTTGCAACTAAGTGTTGCCAAATTTTCTAAAGAGCCATACAACAATTCATTAAATATTCTTCAAGAAAAATCATCAAGTTATAAGGGGAGGTACTATCCAATTGAATCCACAATCAAGCAAAAAATTGTAATCCAACATCTTGAACATCCACGAAATCAAAGGGATCTCTTCATTTGGTAAGTGAAGGTATTGCATTCTATTCCCTTTCCATCTTGCTCAATCTGAAGTATTTGTTAGAAGGATTAGAATAGTAGAAAAAAATTAGATTGTTTTCTTATATAAGAATACTAATATGTTCTAACCATATATATTTTAGCACCCATTGTGGGGCTTATCCACCATTTTAAATAATTTCTACTCTTATTTTATCCCTAGAATAGGTCGTCCGAGTTTCAAGAATTTGCATTTCCATTTATATCTTTAAAATTTGAAATTCTGAGCTCAAATTTCGTTCCTAGCATGAAATAGTTCCTATGACTCGTATATTGGCACCTATGTTGCACATGATGGCACATTTTTCCTAATATTAGCACTTGTTGCACATTTATGCACTTGTTCATGTTTCGGTGCCTTTTCTACTTGAAGTAGCACCTTTACAAAGTATCACTTTGCAAAGTGGTGGCTTTGCAATGTGTTGTGGTGCATTTGTTTTTCTTTTTATACCTACATTCGATAGCCATAAAGTTTGATCCTGAACTCAAAATGACTCTAATATTTTTCCGTAAAGGTATCAAAAAGATCCATGCAATGAAAGTGTTGATTTAGAATTTTATAGGATAATTTATTCCTTCTTTTCATTTTCCTAAATCTTGTCATTTTAATTACATATTGAGTTATACTTTTCTTGTTCCAAACTAATAACACTTTTTGTGTAACTTTCTATGCTTAAATCAAATACAAAAATCAGTCTAAAAATACTAAACCTTTGTTTTATAGCATAAGTGGTCCAAGAATTTTGGGTTTATAAAACAAATTACTGATCTTTGTGTTGCGGGTTCTCCTCTTGAAGATGCAATCACATAATATTTATCGTTAATTTTTATTATCTTCCATCTATCATATATTGTGTGTTTTTGAATTTTTCATTTGTTTATCCTAAAGGTGAAACCTTGTATGCTCTCCTCTCTCATCCTAGGACTATCTTGGGGATAAAAGCTGTCTAAAATTCTTCCCTTTTTATTTATAGGGGTAATGTGATGTGGAATTGGAATCCATGTAATTTCCATAGTCCTAGGGGTCTAATGATTATGGAATTTACCTCCACGCACATAGACACACCCCGTGTTACGACAAGGTATATAAATTCTTAGAGATTTGTCATTATTGGCTAGTCAGTTTTCTTATCATAAGAGCGAGTGTGAAGTGAGGGGATTCCATGTATGAATACCCGGGAATTAGAAAGCATCCTTGCAACACATGCTTCAGACCTATATACCATAACATATATCGAGGACACCCCTAGTAAGCTCATACATCATACACCAGGTAACCTTTTGGCCATAATCAAACTATAGTGCAGGGACGCTGCACTCCCCAATATTACTCATTATTCAACCCCATGTTTACACATAGGTGAAGAGCCAATTTTGTCACCATCGTCTATGTGTGGTATTGTGATGGGATATAGTTTGATTTTAATACCACTTAAATATTTAGGGTGTGTGGTGCATGATTTTTGCTTTCTTGTGAACACCCTTAACCATCAAATCCTCTTAAAATTTTAATCAATCAAACATCATCATAATCAACCATCCTTAATCACATAATCCCAATCATAATCCCATCACCGCACTTAGTCAACCAATCTAATCCAAATATAATCCCCACACATCATATCAAAACATGGCCTATGATCCTCAATCCCCATCCTCTCCAAACAAACATCCAAACCCCTACCTCTTTTCTAAATCCATCAACCCATCTATCTTACTATCCCCTAACCATCAAATTCAACTATCTCACTTCAATCCGAAATTCCACACACTATCCAACACATTAATAGATAAAAATCAAATCTCACATCCTATCTCAACCAATACCCTCCTCGCCATCTAAATCAACCATCCCATGTTGATCCTAACATCCTAAAAACCATCCAACAACTCAATCAACAAATATCTTATCGCAAATCATGTATCAACCAATAACCTCCTAAACCATTATCTGAAATAACCCCATCCATAATTTCTCCTTCCTAAGATCCCCATCCCTCACCCCATTGATTGCCTCTTTGAGGAACCCGAATCATCTCATACACACCCTGATCTAAATTATCAACATAAACCACTATCTCCCAAAGCCAATTACATCAACTTTGAATACCTCACTAAATTTTTCCTAGACGAAGATGAACTCCTTTATGTCCTTGCTAATCTAGTCATAAATTTTAAGCCCACACAACCATCCCAAATTCCAACCTCCAAATCCCCTATAAATCATCGTGACCTACACCTTCATCCAATCAAAACCCATGTGGCTAATCCACAACCATCAAAAATCTTAACTCCCAAATCTATTCAGGTTTAAAACCTATAATCGAGTCCCATTCACATATTCACAATAATCCCAACAACTTAAACCAAAATTATCATCCCCAACATCTCATCTTAGTCCTCCATCATCGTCATCTTCATCATCCCAATCCAAGTATACAAAGTTTCTCCTAGATATTCTCAAATCCCCTAATCAACCATCAAATTTAGCCTCGAAGCCTATTTCATCCCCTCCATATCCTAGTCCCAATCCTATCAAAACTATCTCATCCAACGTGTCTCCTAATTCACTCTCATCCCCTTCTACCCCCAATCCTAAACCATCTAATGTGGCTGCTAAAGACACCCTCATCATCTTCATCCACACCTAATCCTATCTTAACCCCTTCATCACCTAAACCTAACATTATCCTATATGTTATTTCTTTTCATTTCCACCATCCCCTGAATCCTAAAATATCTAACATGACTCCCAATGCACCAATTCCTTAACCTACCAAATCCAATCCCAATCCTCTCTCCACCCCATCTCCTAACCAATCTAATGCACCTCCTATGCCACCTTCAGCTACTTCATCCTCTAAATATACCAAATCTTATGTGGATCCTACACCACACCCATCTCCCTAATCTCTTTCATCCCCAACATCACCCAAATCTACTTCAAAAGCACATACTCCAACAAATCCAAAATAATCTAAATATACTTCAACCTCCAAGCCTAAACCATCCAATTCAGCTCAAGGCCTAATCCATCCCCTTCATCTTCTAATCCACAACAATGTAATCTATCTCATAAATCCAAAGAAACCAAAACATCTCATAATCCACCCAATCCCACACCTTTACTTCCTACTCCCCAAAACCATTTAATCAAACGAATTCACTCCTTTAGGAGAATACTTTACCACCATGTTCCATCATCTAAAAATCTTCAATGTGATCATCCACCACCCAATCAAATCACATGATCAAAACCTTCCCAAATCATCTTGGTATTGGGAACACTATTATTGTGACTTCAGGTCACACCCATGGACATTTGACCTATCTTTACATGCAATTTAGGTCTTATTTGCAAAACCTCATTAGCTAATGGCTTCTTATCCTTGTAAATCTTTATCCACCACCTTTCCATCCCAATCCTCTCCCTAACCATTTTCCACCATCCAAATACCACTCGACATCCAAACATCATTAGCCATCCAAATTTCCCCACCAACCAAAAACCATAATAAATCTCACTGCTATCCTTTTTTAAGTCTCACCTTTTCGAGGATGAAAAAACTACAACCCCGGTCTCATGATGACCACATGACATCATCTTCCCCATCTAATTCATATCCTATAGCCAAAAATATGTTCACTAATATGAAAGATCGAGGAAAAGACTCAGGCATCCATGATCAAGGCATTTAGGAACCCATATCCCTTCATAAAAATTTAGGTCATTTAGGTTTAGGATATAAACATAACAAAAATAACATCCCACCCACTACTCCATCACAATGCATTTCTACCACTCCTCTTGTAGATCCCACCATCCCGACCACTAAACCTAATCACAAATCATTTAATCCTCCTACAAATACCAAACACTTGAAAATGGATTGAGCACATAATTCATCTCCTATGTATGGATGTTCTTTCCTTCCCATCATCCTCCTTCCATCCAACATCCAAATCCCTTTGCATCTAATCCATTATTATCATCACATCCATTTATTTTCTCTTCTAATCCATTCATCTGAAAACTAGACCATCTTTCTCACAGATGTTGTAAGACAATAGTACCTACTACAACCATGTGACCTTCGTCTATCATTACCTCGATATTCAAGCACAATTGTCTTCCTAGAGATCCACAGACTTTAACACAAGTAATAAACTTGTGGTCAAGACACTAGGCATGTCTTTTGACACTCTAGCCAATTTCATTGCCACACTCATTTCCATCCTCCCATCAAGCCACTAGTGATTATTAACCCTTTGAAATTTCTCAAGAGAGTGGAACGTCTTTACACAAAATAAATTAAAATATAAAAAAACAGAAAAAAATCACATCAAAATTAAAAATATCAAATAAAATCTACCTCAAGACTCTTTCTAGAGGTGTTTTCAAAGCATCTCTATAGGGGATATGGATGCATGGCTAGAATTATATAAATGTTGTGATAAGAATCATATGCATCTCTTTCATAGCTAAAGACATTGGCTGATAGTGGAGCAATGCATGACTTAGCCTTACATTCACCCTCCATCCACCTATTTTAATTAATCACTCCTATACATTGACTATTTTTTCTTCACGTACTACCAATTAATTCTTCACTTCAATCATTAATTAAACCTAAAAATCACACACACTTTTATCTCATAGATATATGGCTCACATGTTGTTAGGTATAGTTTAGACATTGGTCACACTTTTTTTTAGTCCAACTCTTAACTTGCAACTTGTGTCATTTATCTCATCTTTTGTTTATCACTAATGTCATTTTCCTACCATCCATCATATCCATATACTTTTTTCACTTAGGATCGAACATCTATGGGAAGATGATGATCATTTCCTTTTCATAAAATCCTATACATGTCATTTTTCAATTCTAGTCATCATGACAAGGGGTTTCCTTATTACCATACATTGTGGTCATCATCCATTGTAGATTCCCCTCACTTCCCATCCTACCATACCTATGGGAAAATCAAACCCATCCATCCATCCACATTGATCACCCTCCTTTAAACTTGGAGGTACACCGCATCTATCCCTCAATCCATCCCTCTATACTTGGGGGCATATATTATTATCTTAGATATCCCCCATCTTATCATATACAACATCTCCCATATCCTCCATCTTATCCTATCCCACATCCCATCTAATCCTAACATATCAACCCATCCATATCCTATCCAACCTATCCAATTTCCCTCAATCCTTCCCTTTTACCCTACCGAAACACGTTTTGGTACTTATAGGAGAAATTCACATCCCTCCTTGCATCCCTTTCCATCCCCCCATGATCTATCCCATCTCGAACCATTTCATCTTACCTATCCTCAACCATTCCCCCATCCCAAATCCAAAATATTAACTTTCAACATCAAAAAAATATAAACATCCAAAATCCAAAATCTAAAAATCAAAACATTTATCAAAATATGAAAATGCAAAGTGTATTTTTTATTTTATGTGTTTTCTTTCTTGTCTAAATTTTCATTTTGGATGATGATATGAGGCCCCTTTTGTTTCTTTTTATTTTGCATGGTCTAATGATATGAGGACCATTTTTGTATTAATTTGTCCAATGATATGAGGACATAGACATTTGGAAATTATGTCATCATGGTTTTAATACCTTGGTGCATCTTTCTTTATGCCATAGAAAAATGCTAATTAAGATAATAGTGGGAGATTTATGATAGAACACCACCTTATATTATCATATTTTATCCTTATCATCATTCATACCTAATCCTCATCATAATCAAACTAGCTATCTAACCTCCTCACCCGTGCATCAACTCAATCCTTTATCAATCAATCAATCTCTAATAAATCTTATCATCTGGAATACAAAATCATAAATCTTCACCCCTTGGATAGAGCATCTTCTTACATACTCTTATCAATGAAACTCATTTCTTCATCAATCATTATTCCAATCCCCTCCTCATCAATTTCCTATCATCCAAATTGATCCAAAAACAAATCCTTGTTCTGTCATCCAAACATCATCACATCTAATTGTTGGCAATTTTTCGACTCGTCCAAAAATGGTAAACTTGAAAATTTGTTTACAAGTGGAAGGAATTGATGAAATAAACCTAACTTAGGGAGTCAAATAATTTTTATCATGTTTTCTGCAGCTATGTGTGTTGTTACGAGAATGTAACACTTCACATAGAATTCCATTCCATGTTCATCGTTAGCAAGGAAAGATAAAATCCTGAAGGACTAATGCATTACATTGATGAAGGAGTGAATCACGATTTAGGTGAAATGTTAATTCAGGAGCAACAATTAGAGTTACAGATTACATGGAATTGAGAAGATATCATTATTAAGTTACAGGTACATCAAAACTCATTATTTATTCATGTTTAAATACATTTAATTATGTGATTGAGTTGTTTATTTCATTATAAAATCAATATACTTCAAAAAATCTGAATGCATAAATAAGTATACAACTCAATTAAAGAAATTAATGTCATTTATTCTTGAAGAATTTCAATGTTTCCCACACAATTCATAGGATGTAACTCATAACTACTGAAGTATGGAGTATAAGTGCATAAAGCTAAAATGAAAAGAGTATATTGAAACCCATCATTTCCTTGGGTTCTTTCCTAGTATGCTTTGTCTCCGCTTCTAGCTCCATCTTTCATCTGTGTTATCCAGTAGCTACGATTATGTACTAGAAAAATGAAAAAAAGGCATCAATAAAGAGATCGGGGTTTAATTTGTACTCATGTATTGTCTAATTGCATGTAAATCGATTTCCTAATATCATAGGCATAAGGTACATCCAAGTAAAAATATAGAACCGATAAAGCAATATCCTACATTAACACATATGATTCCCAAAATCATGACATCAAAATGAAAGAGAAGTCATTATGAAACAAAAGAGAGGCCAAAAGTCCTAATTATTTTCTAATTATTTCTTTAAGTGTGCAGTATAGGTTCAAGAAGAAATGATCAATGCATGTTTTAAAATTTTGTCTTTGTCAAGCATAGATTACACTCAATGAACAAACAAAATTAAAGGATTACAGAAGAAGACTCAATCATGCATTCAAATTTTCGAGTAGGAGAAACAAAAGGAATACTTGTGCCGATGCAAGAATCATTGAACATAATCTTATCAATCATTAGTAGAACATATAAAACAAAAGCACAAAAAAGCTTAAAATTCATGATTGTGGGAAAGGTGAATAAAGGAAAGCTTTGTGTGTACATACATCCGAACAAAGAAGGAAGTACACTTTGCATGAAGAGCAGGGTAAAACTTTTCTCTCGACATAGTATGGATCAAAGAAGAGCTTGAATATAGATGTTGCATCCATGCAAGAAAAAGATATTAGTTTTTCAACAAATTATAGTCAAGTATAAAGTACAAATTTCAAAATTGATGTAACAAAGATACAATCTGAATAATGAAAGAATAATTTGTATTATGAAAAAGCATCAATCAAGCGAGAATGGAGCGGGATTTATGATGGGATTTGGATAAAATTTCAAATAAATGAAAATTTTAAGTAGAATATTAGGTACCAAGACAACCATATGTAGATCCAAGTTGTTGTGGCATTTATCAAAATAGATTTCCAACTACAAGCAAATTGGTGCAACATAATTGCAAAAGTAGATACAAGTTTTCAAACTCAACAAGAAGATGGAAGAATATTGTTTTTCAATAAATTTTGCAAGTACATAATGAGTATCAAAATCTACAACAACTACTCAAATAAGGTGTTATTTATAAGAATAAGGAATTGGAACACTTTGAATCAAAAGTAGAGAAGAAAATTACAAGTAATGATTCCTGATTTTGAACAAAGTTTTCATCAAAGCACAGAAAATAAAGTAGGGTATCTTCCAATTTTCATGAACAAATCTATACAAGAAACCATGAAGAGGATAGTTACGGAGATACTACAATGAATAAAAGTGATAAGTTTGAGTGAAGTATGAGAAATCTAAATAGAGTTAAGAAACAATTATGGATGCAAAAATCAATTGCATCAAACCCATTTTCAGATAGCAATCATTCAAGTTATTTCCACGATCACAAAAGTATCTGAAGGAAAATAGATCTTAAGTTGTAGAATTGTTCCATGAGAAACATTCAAGATATAAGAGGAGTCCTAGAAAGCTATAATGTCAATAGCCGAGAGTTTGGGCCGACAAACAATAGATATTTCTTCTAATCACTTTGATTCATCGGGACTAATTACTTGAAATGAAAATGTCAAGATCTATAACATATAAGATTTTTGACCAAATTACAACAATATGAAGCAATGTATATAGTCATCATAAGAATTCAAAAATTTGTAGAAGAAAGTAATTTAAAATCAGACTTCAACATTCACATAAGTAGATTTGAGAACAATTTCTAGAGCTACAAAATTCTTCAAAGTTAATCTTGATAAAATATATGCCATTTTTATGGCATAAAGTTAAAGCAACATCGAGATAAAGGAAATTATCAAAAATATATAATTTTAGAGACCAAATATGCAGTCCCGGATCTTATATTATTAAAAAGGTTAAAAGAATCAATTCAAAGTAACTTCTACAAGAGAAACAATTATCTACAACTGGAATAAGAAAGCTACAACTTTAGAAGATCACCTCGAGTTTGAATATCAAGGATCAAGCTTGGAAATTTCATACTACATGAGAATATAGATTCTATTAAAATAATATCCATCCAAGAAGCAATCCAACATAGAAATTCAATGATCGAATTTTCAAAGTAAGATGAGTTACACCAAAATATCGTGTTTCGAAATATATAGCCTTGTATAGTGCTCTCAAACTAGCAAGTTGAGGACATGTTACTTCCAGATCTAGTTATACTAGAGGATGATTATAAGGAAAAACAAATATGCTCAACTAAGAAACCCAATTGCAGTGAACCTCTTTAGCAAAAGTAACAAATAGAGAGTAATAATGAATTATAAAAGTTCCAAGTTTAGAAAAATGCAAAGCCTCGAGTGAATAAACAATGAGCAAGGTAAATTGTAACTTCCCAAGAAAATACACTAACGATGGGACATGTTGAGTATATTCGAGATTTCAATATAGATAAAATAATGGAATAATTAACCAATCCCAGGACTCAAGTCATAAAAGCCTAGATCAATGAAAGAAACAATAGGGAAAATCGTAGCAAATCCATTTTCTCAAACCCAACTTATGGAGAGTAATACAAACAAGGCAAAATTTCGAATTGAAGAAGATTTCAAGGTGCCTAATTATAAAATGTGAAACAAAGTAGAACTCAAATAATAATGATATGCAACTTACCGGTTCAATTTCAAATCCTTCAAACCCTCGGAAGATCAAAGAATTGCGAGTTGTAATAATGAATGTTTTGGATTTTTAATATATTAATTCCTCTTCAGAAACAAAATACGAATCTCTTACGGTCTTAAGGTTTTTAGCATTCACAAAGCTCCAAAAGGAATATAAAGATACAGAGTTAAATCCTTCTACAAGAAGGCCTTACAAAATAAAGCAATGTTCGAAGCAACACAAAGTTGAGCTACTCTTGAATTATAAAAATCTTAGATAAACAAAAATACAAACCCAAATTTTGTATATAAAATAAAGCCAAAGATAACCATATTGGGAGCACAAGGAAGCATAATATTTAGTATAAAATACGAGAGGTTTGGACTTAAAATTTATGGCTTACTAGTTTTATAATAAGAGAAACTACTTACCGATTCACAAAGCCCATAACACACATGCAATAGCGTGCCACAAAAAAAGACCGATAAATGACAACTCACAAAGTTTTACGAGTTCACGAGAAACCCACATGGAGGAAATAGAGCTTCGAGAAGAAAAACAATAACCTAACAAGCTTGTAAAACAAGATAAATGTATTAAGGTTCAAACCAATGACAAAAGAAATGAAACGATGAGATTCATATACAAGAAATCAAAATGTTTTACCTTCTTCGGATAGATTTTTGCAAACACAATCAGTTTTAAAATAATAGACAAGAGCTCAAATGATAAAAATGGAAAATGAGAGGGATTCAGAACCTCAATGTACAATAGAGAGCTTTTCTCATAGTAAAGAACCCGAAACTTCATGCTCGAGCTTCATATATGCCAAAAATGCAAACAACAACAAGCTTCGATCATCATTAATAGTAGCACAAAAATAATTTTTAGGGATTTTCCCTATTTTCCCATCATGTAATGAGAAATGAGTTAGGTTTCAATTTTTTTACTTGATCGCCACTGAAAAATCATAGAACATAGAGTTACCCATTGATGGTCGAGAGATGAAATTACTAGGATTGATGGTGCAGATCAAAACCGTAGGCCAACTATCAAAGTAAGCTTCGATGATGGAAATCAAGTTAGGACACGATCAAGTGGCCAAGGATCGATCATTGGATCAATTTAAAACCTAATCAATGCAAACTCCATACTTAGAGAATCGATGACTCAGAGATGAAAGTACCAAGATCAATGGTTTAGATGAAATCCACAATTCAACTACCATGCTTACCATGGTTTGAGTATCAATGGTCAAGATTAAAAGGTACAGAGATCAATGGATGAGATGAAGCTCAAGATCAATGCAAACTCAGGGTTACATTCAACTCAACCACATTTAGTTTATGCCACCTAAAAAGTGGATGGGTCTAGCCTCGTGGGGAGGGTACCTTTTTGATTAAATGATTAAGTTTCATAACCCATCAACTATCTAAAAATCCTGAAGAATATGGTGGTAAAAATGATTAATCAAAAGGCCAAAAGACATATTATATGTTGTTCTAATCAAACGTGGTCAATCCAATTATATGCTCAAACAAATTCCTAAGTCCATCAAGAGTGGCCTAACATTATTTGCAAGGGCCAGTCAATGGTTAATGGATAATTTTGAATAAGTCATGATATGCTAAGGGTCCCATGACCTTATGTTTTCAAATAGAATAATCATTCAAAAGAAAACCATAGTATATGCCAAGTCAAGTAAGGGCTCAAGACCTTATTCTTTCAAAAGGTGGTCATGATTATTTAATCATATTTTTAACCAAAGCATGTATTATGAAATCAAAGGATTCCATATTAGCACAAAGGTTCACATGTTCAACATAAACAATTAGCTTGACTCCTTATTACCATTGACCACCCTTTGCGAGGAAAGGAGGAACATTCCTTTGTACATGGACAAGTGGCCCCTACATCATTGAATACAAAACATCATGATCAACATGTAGATAGGGAGGAAAATGAAAAAATAACTCTTGCATAGATGTCACATTAGATCTCATGAAGATTATTTTGAAGTCTTAATTACCTTATTTTTCACAAAATAAAGGTATTATTTTCTTGCACATGCATACAGGTGGTCCCCATAGAGAGGTTAAATAATTGTGCTAAGTATTGGAGATCAAAAGGATTATTTTTCTTACACAGGGATATTATTTTGCATGTGCATCCAAGGGGAAAAAATTGTAAAAGTGACAAATTTATTATTGCAAATGGATCAAATTACAAGTGTCACATCATGTAGAAGAATAAAAGAGCATGCACTTGCATTGGAGGAGACTTTCACAAGAAAGAACTATTATTAGCTAAATTATTCACCTAAGTTTTATTAAAAATAGATCAGTCAAACTGCACTTTGACTTGAGTTTATTTTTGTAACTAAGGCTATTAATGCCTCATTGTAATCAGCATGTCTATTTTTATTCCTTTATTTATTCATGATAAAGGGGAAAATTATCATGCATGGGCAAGTAAAAATTTTAACCTAGTTTTAGGAGGGGTTGGGTGAATAATATTGTTATATATTGTGTGCCTTTGGTAAGGCACAAAGGATGACTTTTGGACATTAGAGTGCTAAAGCATATTTTATGCCAGTTTTCCTTAAATGAGAACCAGTTATTTCCTTTCTAATTATTTACAGTGGTGTGTACATTTTCATTAATTATTGTGAATGTTAATTCCCGATTAATCATCTTACCTTCTTTATAAAATCTGGTATTTTTGCATAGTATTAGTGTGCATGTTTATCTTGTTGTGTTGTTTTGATTCATCCCTCAATACATAAGTGAATTACCTTAATATTATACACAAACCATTGGTTGGTGCATATAAAATTAATTCTCAATTTTATTGTGCATATATTCAGTCAAATCCCTCAACAAGTTTGGTGTATCAGTCATTCCAATTTTAGATACAATCATCTGTTTAATCCTAAATACCCCAAAAACAATTAGTTTAGGACACATCAATAAGGATCCAGCCTTGATACTAGAGGCTCACCCCAATAATAGGTATAGCCATAGATCTGGGGTGTTTCCATTATATCTATAAAATTGAGAGGTCAAGCAACCTTAGAACCCCTCTTGTCATCTCTCAACCAGGTGCAATTTCTAGAGATAACACTAACATTGTAAAATATATCATCCTCAAATATGAATCCCAAATTTCCATCCTAACCCCATAACTAGGGCATCTTATAATCCAAAATCCTCAAAACCTAACCCCTTTCCCCGGGGCATCCTCTAATCCACCAATCGTGAATCTTCACCTTTGTCATAGATCACCGACAGGGAATCCTCTACTCCAAAATCCACTATCTCCTAATCCTCTAATATCCTACTCCTCTAGTCCTCTCTCATCTCCAAATTCTCTCTCTTATCTTCTAATCCTCTAATCATGCATTATCATCAATATCCTACTCAAAATAAAATCCTAAAATCTAATATACTTAGTGGCATCCCCTTGACTGTTTGGGAATCCTATAATCCAACCCCTTCAATAAATATTATACTCCTATAATCCTTAATCTTCTAATCCTCTAATCCTCTCTCATCTCCTATAATTCTCAATCTTCTCATCCTCTAATCATCTCTCATCTAGTAACTTGGGATCTCCTCTTTTCTAGCGGTAACTTTGACTCGTTCCTCCCCACCTAACTCCTTGAGGAGCATCATATAGCCATCCTAAAATATTATATTATTTTTCTTTGAACATTAAATTTTCCACAATAACCCTTCAAAGAGAGGGAAAATGTAGACAACTAAAATGTTGACATAATTAGTTATGATTAATTTGTCCCATAAATATCCTAGCATCATCACTATCTAAATCGCTATTATAGTTAATCACATGATTAATTATTATTAATCCCTTTTTATCACATATACCCTATATCATTTATCTAATATCCCATATTTTGATTAATCTCTTTAATTCATCATTATATCATATTATCTTATTGTAATCCTTATTAACATTTTATAGGAATTTAATATTCCTACACCCACCTACCCTATACCTAGTCTTTCCATGTAATCTCTCACTAATCATATTTTTACTAAGCAAACCTAATCTTAAGTTAATCAAATCCTCCACCTCTAAATCTTGAAGATTCTATTTCTATAGGCCTCTGTAAACTTCTCCTTCAATTGAATTTTAAATTCAATGGAAGCTTCTTCCTTCCATGGAATTTTGAATTCAAATTCGAGAATTGTTCATTATATAATCCTCCAATCCTCACATAAATTTCCAACCATTAATCCTCATCCTACTTGGATGGATCTTCACCCTCTATTTTCACTCCCACAAACTATAAATTTAGCTCTCCTCTATGAGAGATATATGGGAAAAAACACATAGAATCCATAAAAAATATTTGTCATTTTATTTCATCCACAATATTCAATCCATCTCCAATCCAATCTATTAATCCATCATCATTCATCAATCAATCCAGGAAATCAAGGGAGGTTCTTCCCTTGTGTCTCCACCAAAATATGAAGTAATCAACATCAATCCAAGAGAAAATCCAACACAACAAAGGAGAATCGGTGCATTTTCTTGGTAATTGTAGGTATTAATATTCTTCCCCTCTCCATATCTTGCTGAAATTGATGTATTGTTGGAATGATTAGCATAGAAGAACAATTTTTTTTTTCTTATACTCACCACTAATATAATATCTTCTAACATATACATTTTTAGGCCCATCACATGTGGAGAGCCAATTCTGGCACCACTTTCGGTGTGTTGTATTGAAATAAAAATATAGTTTGATTGAAATCCCACTTAACTAGTTATGGTGTGCTTGCATGTTTGTACTTATTTAAGTGTTTAGTTGAAACTAGTGTGTAAGCATCACGCTAGTCCCTCTCATCAACATATACACCGATCATCTATCTAATTTGACTATGACATTTGAATTTAACTTTTTCCACATGTCATTTACCATATATATTTGACCATATTAATACAAATCAAAATAATTAATAAACCTTTCCAGTTAATTAATAAAATTTAAACTTATAAAAGGACATTTATAAACATCCCCCATTTTAAAAAATCCACTAATACATCCCCATATTATCTATGTAATTTATTTCACACCACCTTACCTAATGTAAACAATCACCCATATCACCATCACAAAACCCCCACTTAATCGTGTAATATTTCCTATTAGTGTTCCCATAGTTACCTAGGTCTAGAGGAATCCTAGAGTAAGTATCACATCTTACAAGAAATTTTTTTCAACTAAACATCCTCACATCTTCACCAAACCCTACACATACACTTCCTTACATCCTCACATCATCAAACATATTATCTACGATTATTATCAACACAATTAATTCAATATTACTAATCGAAACTTGATCACGAAACCAAATATTTATCTCATACTAAATCTACATAATCCTTCACACCGAGGCACATCATAAGCCATCACATTGAGGAAAATCCTTCTTCAAATCCTCTCAATCCTCTTTTAATACTCTTGTCCTAAAATAAGGATCAATTACTGAGATTTGGTAACAATTGATAAGGAATCTTATCCTTTATTACACATACATGTTTCATTGGTTTAACACACCTCCATCCCATCTACACGTCTAAAAAAATAGGAGATAATGACACCAAGGAGAATACCTACCCAATCCCAATATGGAAACAAAGATGAAACAAACCACCAATTAAACACAGAAAACACAAATGACTTCTTCAATCATAACTACTATGACACCAATATGGAAGAACAACATAATTGGGGAGAATACAAAAGAAACAATGGTTAACACTATTAGTGATGATGACTCTAGCACCTACTTCATAGAGGGAAGGTGAAGAGAAATGCTTAATTGATTCGTCAATAAAAATAAATATTCCCTTCTTCTCCAATTATATCACATGGGGGCAAAGCTTCCTTCTAATTATACACATGAGTAGATTCATAGTCTTCTCCCAAATAAAAATGAATGAATTATGAAACCTCCTCCTTCCTCATTGAACCGTAATAAAAAAATCCAAATAAAACTAACCATCACATTCCACATATACAAAATAACATAGAAAATGTCAATAACTCTCATATATCTAAGGAGGCCATATTATCCCAATTGCAACAAATGAGCAACTAGATTACCTAATTTTCTTCTCAACTTGATCTACAATGACCGAATGACCATGATTCCAAACATTCACCACATATTTATTTTAACTTACCATCCCCTACCCCTCAAGAACCTACCTTGGAGTGGGAAATCAATTCTATGATGGAAATAATTCAAGCTTTATAACTTAGAAAACAAGGATGATGGTAGAAGTTTGAGGATATTTATTCCTATCTATTCAACCATGACATATTATGAGTCACCTTTCCTCCATAATTAGATCATTTCAAGATTTGAAAAAACAAGGGAAAAGGTGACGCTTTTGAACATGTTAAAGAGTTGTATATGTGTTGTCGCCCTCAAAAGCCCCCCTCATTTTTAAATTCAAGTTCGAAAATTTTGAGCTCATGCCCTCTAGAGGTGTTCAAGTAAAGTTGGAAGTCCGAAAAGATAAATAAATTCATGCTTTGAAGTTGTTTAAACTCTCCAGTCTGCATGGTTTGATAAATTTTTCGTTTCCCCATCTAAACGTCTCAAAAATTTTATTGCACCTCCATTTGAATGAAATTTCCCATATTTTCTATGGTAATGAATCTTATAATATTGTATTGTTCTCAATTCCTTGGTTCACAAAATAAATTTGAAAATCGGGCGCGAAATGGTGGAGTTTTCTTCTTCTCTGCATTTTTCCATAGTCATGAATGACGGGCATTTTCTTCCCCATCAAATTTTGGCCCCATTATCCATGGGTACATGGACATATCTAATTAGAGGTGGGCCGATGGAGAAATTTTTGGCTTTCATCCTCTTTGTAAAAAAGGTGAAAATTCATAAAGTGACCTGCAGCCCCGATCATGCTATGAGGGAAAAAGTCAAATGTCGAGCTTTGAACTAAAAGTCAAAGTAGGGAAGCGGACCATCGGGAGATTTGACGATTTTAGCCTTATTTTTATTAAAGGTGCTTAAAGTTAAAAAGTTACCCACAACCCCACCCACACCATGAGGAAAAAGTCAAATATTAAGCCCACATTGAAGGTCAAAGTAGGTGGGCAGGCCGGCGAGATCAATTTGTGCTTTTGAGCCTACATTAAAAAAGGTAAAATTATAAAAGTGGCCCATGACTCTATCTCCACTCAAGTGAGGCCATGAGTCAAGACCATATCAAAGGTGGGTGAGCGGGCCAAAATGTTCCAAAATGCCAAATCTCTATAAAGTCACAAAATGCAAAAAGAATCCTCCACGCACGCTTCAGTAAATTTCTCCCACATGGAAAACTTTGGTTTAAAGTTTCAAAGGCGAGATGGATGATTCAAATTCAAAGTTACAAAATGAGTGTAACAACTACATAATGGAAAGTCTGGTTTTTCTCACCATTGGCGTTACTTCACGAATCAAGAATTTGAATGGGCGTGGATGATTGAAATTTTTAAAACCATTTCTTGCTAATAAAGAAGAAGTTGTAACCATTTCTTGCAAGATATTTAATGGCTTCTTCATGCCATTGTAAAGGGGTTGGAAATTGATCTTGTAAACTCATGAGTGCATTGTACCTAGAGAAAGCAAAGGAGATAGCCATTTTTCTTCTACTTCCCTCCACTCTCAAATTTATTCCATTCGCACATTATGTATAACTTTTGTCTAAGAATCAATACAAGAAGAAGGATTTTGTAACATATTTGATGAGGAGATTTTAGAAACTTTGAGTTCACAATCTCATCTCATCTTGTTGCCATTTGTAGAGTTGTTTCTTCACATAAATGCACGTGTTGAAATTTCTAAGTAGTGCGTGCCTGAATTTGATTTTTACTGCGCAACATTATTTCTCCTACCTCGTTTCTCACTCCATTTCCGACCTTCATAGTAATTCCCCCTTGAAGATAACTACAAGCATTTTCCACGGGTTCGGTGGAGTGCCCCTATTGGATCCCCAACCAAAAGGATGCCACAGAAATCCATGCTTTCGTGTGCATGCATACATGAAAGCTGCACTTTAGTTCGAAGTAGAGGGACTTAGATTCCCAAAGTGTTGGCAAAGAATTCACAAATTTTTCCACCCAAAAAATTTCCTTGCCAACAGTTTTTGGTGCCCACTGTGGGACAGATTTAGCAAAGACATCTGCACTCAATATGTGACCACACAGATCTAAAAATTAAAAAAAAAATCAAATATTAAAAATAAAAAGAAAGAGTTCATGAAAAGTCATTCTTGAAAGATACACTCTTGATTTCTGCACGCATCTTTTCATATTCCCACTTCAAGAATTTCAAAAAGCTAGCTGAAGGAAGACACACAAGGTTGAGTAGTTCGAGAGGTGTTAATGATTTAAATTTCGAGGATTCACAAAATTAGAAAGAATGAATTATAGATAATCCATACTTCTCTCGAGCCTCCTCTCCATCTGGCTCTTCATGAAGTTCACCGGAAATCCTATCAAAACTTTTGTGGATACTCACTCTTCAAAGTCTCCCATTTTTCAACCACCATTGAGCATTGAGCTCTTAGAAGAAGAAGAATTTAAAGAAGAACTCATATAAGCAAGAGCGAAGCAAAAACAACAACGACAGGACAAAGAAGAAATACCTGAACCCATTATTCCATGGAGAAGGAATACCGGCCCACGTGCTCTTGAACCACCTCTCCATGATCTACCAACATGTTCCCATAAGAACTTTCCAAAGTTCAATGGAGATAAAATGCAACATCCAGAAGAACACATCATTACTTTCATGACATCATGTGGAATTCTTGGTGTCCAACATGAAGACATTACTATGAGATTGTTCGTTGAGTCCCTCCAAGAAAAAGCAGTAGAATGGTTTTAGCTCCAACTTTCCCAATCCATCACTAGTTCGGATGACATCAAGGATTCCTTCGAGGATAGATTTAAATCAACTAAAGATTGTCAAGATCTCTAGGTCTAGCTGGCTCAAATGAGGAAAGAAGAATGAGAAACGATGAGAGACTTTGTGGCTTGTTTTAAATGGTTTCTTTGTTGGATAGCGAAAGAAGATTCAACCTCTCAGAATAATATAAAAATATTCTTCATAAATTCTCGATCACCGGAGGTAGGATTTCTCCTACAAAGATTTCAACCATTAAACATTATAGAAGCACAAAAGAAGGCCATTGAATTGGATGACAATCTCATCCTCTCTGGAAATATCAAGAATCCATCAAAGGGCAAGACCCAACATCCTGAAGATGAGAGAACCAATCCATTGTTGAAAAAGTTGGTGAATGAGATAGCATCTTTGAAGAGGGAAATATTTGAACACATTTCCTCCTAAAGAAGCAGCATAAATTAGATTGTGGGAGCACCCCAAAGGCTCACCTTGGAGGCCCTACCCATGAACATAAATGGAATATTTCAAGAAAGTGAAGAAGATCTTGAACAAGAAAGTGAAGGTGATGATTTCCTAGAAAATGATGAGTTTGAGAATGATACACAAATCAGATTCTATGAGTATTCTAGATGTGATGAAGAAGATGAAGAGGATGTGCCTAGGTTCTCATGTGCGGTATTCACTCATTCTCAGTTTGAGAAAAGAGCATCTCCTTTCATTACTTTAAAGAAAAATAATATTGATGATCCTCCTGTGGTGACTCCACAAAATAAAATAATCAGTCAAGGATCCCCACTTCCATCTTCCATGAAGTCTCGCATTGTTGGAGCTTGACCACCTTAGTAAGTAAGAAGATTCCCAAAATCCCAAGTAAGTATTCTAATGTCTCTTCCAAGTGTAAATCTAAATCTTCAGTTATAAAATCTAATACCTTGAAAGCTCCTAGTGTACCATTAAAAATATCATCCATTCCTCAAAAATCAAATCCTACTCCCAAGCTTATCTAGACTCAAAAATGAATCCCTTCACCCCCTTGTCTCGCATCTGCTCCCTTTGACTTCATAGAATATGGAAACAAATCCAAAGTGTATATTACCGAAAATAAATATTTGTGGACTCATACTAAACAATTTGAAAGGTTCGTCGATATATTAAGAGTGGTAGTATAACACCGTATGTCTTTGTAACATCTAGTTCCAAAGGAATGCTACATAAATCACCTACACCTCCCTCATAGAACATGATTTCTCTAAGTGCATCAAAGACTAATAAATTTTAACCGTTCTACATCTCCTTCTTGTTGGAGAATATGTACCGAACAATTACATAATAGATTTTGGTGCCTCAAACAGTGTGATGCCTTTGAAGGTCGCTAGAGCTCTAACACTTGCCATGGCTCCACCCGGTGGCTCTTGTTACTCTTCAAAGTCAAAAGAGGTCCCACTTGTAGGTAAGGTCAATGATGCACAGGTGGATCTTGCTAGATTTCCAAAAAAGAAATTATCAACGATGATTTTGGTAGTAGACGTCCCATCCTCATTAGGAATGTTGCTGAGTAGAAATTTCTACCGCGAGTTGGGAGGGAAAATTCATATGAATTAGTATTTTGTAACCATACCAAGAAGGGAGATATGGATAAATTACTTCCCGAGAAGAAGATCGGTACATGGTATGAAATTTTGGAAGCCCAAAAGCTAACATCTTGTATCAAGATAGCAGGAAAATGAATCACTTGGGGACAATCTGGAGAAAGAACATGTTCCCATCTTGATAGGGCCGGATATGACTTGTCAAAGAGATTTGGTATTTTAAGAAGCATTGAGGAGATTCAAGTTACAAGAGGGAATCCTAGAATCACCAGATGATGTAGACCATGAGGAAGAGGAGATGGTTATAGATGATTTTCAAGAAGAAAAATCAGCCTATATGCTTTTCCAAGATGAGGAGTTATTATCATTCCCATTTGGGGATGAAGATGATCTTAGTCAAGCCATCTATGGAGAGAAAAAATCAGCTTGTGATGAGCCTTTGAAAGGCTTGAAAGAAATTTCCATACAAGGACTGCTAAGAGCTGCGGAAGAAATAGAAGACCCTGAGATGAGCCTTAATCTCTTGATGCAAGCCACAAATCTACAAGACAAATGTCAAGCTGATTTCTAAGCCTTAACCAATGTGAAGGTTGGCCATATTGAAAAGTATGATGCCAATTTTGAGCTAATAATTGATGGATGCAATAACGAAATGGAGGTATTTTATTTCCCATTCGAAGAGGAAGAATGTTTCCATGATGAACAAAATAAAGCAATAAGTTTTGAGGCCTTTGAATTTGAAGCTCCTATAGAAAAAGGAGTGATAAAATGTATCACTTCCCAAGATGATGAGGTAATCCCTCCGATAGTTTCCTTGAGTTGTAAAATAAAGATCCTTCAAAGGTGTACAAATAGGAGTTATGCGAAACAACGAAGCATAACTCGAGGAAAAAATATTGGATGCGGTACAAGTTGGGAAGATCCTGATCTCGATTCTTGATCTCTTCACTAGTGCCATGGACATATAAGATAAATATCATTTTCCCTCTAATCCTCCCATCGGTACTCAAATGCCTCACAGTTAAGTAGAGATAAAAGATGAATCAAATGTTTCTCATGGAGAATATGTCAATGAGCATAGACCTAGAAACAAAAGTAACTTAGAATATACAAGGAATTTAAACGAAAAGAATCCCCGAGGCGTGATGAGTTGTTTTATGGATAATCAGCTATATGGATGAACATGGAAGAAAAATGGCTTGATGAAACTGATTTTAAAGGGAATGAAGGCAATGGAATTTCCAAGCAAGGACCTGAGCATCAAGAAGCTCACATGGACTCACTCCTACGAAGTAAAAGTACAATCATGGAAGCACTCGGCCTATAAACAATCGATGAGGGAGGGTACTTTCTAGAACCCATCAATGGCTTTACTGAGAACATCATCACTAAGTGTTTTAGACTCACGGGTAACTTTTGAGAAACAGTGATTCAAGTAAAGTGGGTTTTCCCCGCCTTGTACCATAGGTGATTGCTAGGTGTGTTTCCCTTCCCCGTTGTGTGTCGTGTGTTTCGTTTTCATCCTTTTCATGTGCATGTTTTTTTCCTTCTTCTTTCTCCCTTGTTATAGGTTCTACATGACTCCACAAGGACCAATGAATAAGGCATTGATCAATGGATTATGTGGTATAAGATTAAGATTCTAGATTCCCATGTCATGTCTTCACTATGCTCGGTTCATGTCCTATCCCCAAGCTAGAGCTAGCTATTGTCACCCTCAAAATCCCCCATCATTTTGAAAATCAAAATAAATTTTTTTGAGCTCATGCCCTCTAGAGGTGGTCAAGTAAAGTTGGAAGTCTGAAAATATAGAGAAATTGATGCTTTGAATTTGTTTAAATTCTCCGAGTCTAAGTGGTTTGATAAATTTTCTATTTCCTGTCTAGACACATAAAAATTCTATTACAACCTCCATTTGAATGAAATTTCCCATATTTTCTATTATCATGGATCATTGAATCTTGTATTGTTCTCAATTCCTTGGTTCACAAAAGAAATTTTAAATCGGGCACGAAATGGTGGAGTTTTCTTCTTCTCTACATTTTCCACACATGAATGACTGGAATTTTCTTCCCCATCAAATTTTGTCCCCATTATCCATGGATATGTGGACATATATAATTGGAGGCAGGCCCATAGAGAAATTTTTGGTTTTGAGCCTCTTTGTAAAAAAGGTGAAAAGTCATAAAGTGACCCGCAACCCCGATCATGCTATTAGGGAAAAAGTCAAATGTCGAGCCCGCATTGAAAGTAAAAGTAGGCAAGCGAGGTTGTCGGGGAGATTTGAGGATTTGAGCCTTATTTTCATTAAAGGGGCTTAAAGTTAAAAAGTGACTTGTAGCCCCACCCACGCCATGAGTAGAAAGTCAAATATTAAGCCCGCATCGAAGGTAAAAGTAAGCGGGCGGTCAGGCGGAGAGAAATTCATGCTTTTGAGCCCGCATTGAAAAAAGGTAAAATTATAAAAGTGGCCCACAACTCTGTCTCCACTCAAGTGAGGCCACGTGTCAAGACTATATCAAAAATGGGTGAGCGGGCCAAAGTCACAAAATGCAAAAGGAATCCTCCACACACGCTCTAGTAAATTTCTCCCACGCGGATGAATTTGGTTTAAAGTTTCAAAGGTGAGATGAACGGTTCAAATTCAAAGTTACAAAATGAGTGTAACGGCTACATAATGGAAATTCTGGTTTTTCTCACCATTGGCATTTCTTCGCGAATCAAGAATTTGAATGGATGTAGATGATTGAAAAGATTGTAAACCTTTTCTTGCTGAAAAATAAGAAGTTGTAACCATTTCTTACAATATATATAATGGTTTCTTCACACCATTGTAAAGGGGATGAAAATTTATCTTGTAAACTCATGAGTGCATTGTTCTTACGAGAAAGAAAAGGAGATAGCCATTTTTTCTACTTCCTTCCCTCCGCCTCAAATTTCTTCCATTCCCACATTATGTACAACTTCCGTCTAAACATCATTACAAGAAGAGGGATTTTTAGCCTCTTTGATGTAGAGATTTAAGAAACTTTGAGTTCACAATGTCATCTTGTCTCGTTTCCATTTACGATTTGTTTCTTCCAATAAATGCATGTGTTGACATTTCTAACTAGTGTGTGTAGGAATCTAATTTTCTACATGCAACATTAGTTCTCCTACCTCTTTTCTCACTCCCCTTCCCACCTTCATAGAAAATTCCCCCCTTGTAGATAATTGCAAGCATTTTCCATAGGTTCAATGGAGTGCCCCCGCTTGGATCCCCGATGAAAGGACCCCATAAAAATTCATGCTTTCTCACACATGCATACACGGAAACTACACCCATTAAGTAGAGGGACTTAGATTCTCGAGTGTTGGAAAGGAATTCACAATTTTTTCCACCCAAAAAATTTCCTCGCCAACAATATGCTATGCCAAAACTCTCTTATGATGATTCCTATTTACTAATACTCTTTTCACAAATCCTAGGAGGTCCTTCCCTTTAATGGTTCCTCTATTTACCAAAGGGATCTGTCACTATATTTTATTCCTTTTCTAAAAAAATTGTCAATAATTTCTCATATAATGTGGAACATGATGTCACCTTGATTGACTTATGTAACACCAAGCAACGCAATGGAGAAATATTGTTATCCTTCCTACAATGACATAGATCCTTGTTAGACATATTCCATGGCTATTCCCTTAAAAAAATTAATCACCATCTTTGTCACCAATCTCCATCAAGAACTATCTTTCCACCTATAATTCCATTGTGCCAACACATTTAGTGACATCATAGAAAAGGGAAAGCAAATAGAAAAATCCCTTGTCACCAAAGAACTCCTTAAACTATATTCGCACAAAAATACAATCAATCTATCCATCCTTCCACATTCGATAATCCCAAATATTTCAATAAGAATAAAAATATTGTTGGCGATGGAGTGAAAAAGACAAAACATGTTCATCATTTCCATAGAGTTGTTGTTATATCCATCCCCAAAGGTTAACCCTAGTCCACTCAAGATCTTAAAAGATGAACATACACCCTTCTTGGTGAGTCCATCGAAACAATCCTTGAAAAACTCATTACTGCTAATATGGTTGTGTTCCCATGACTTGACCAATCAATGAATCTAGAACTAAACCATCATGGTTCAAGGAAAATGAGTATTGTAAGTTTCACAAAATCAAGGGTCATGTTACCAACAGTGTATGAAACTCAAGAATATATACAAGACCTAATCAACTGATGTGAAATTGAAATCAAGGAAAATTCTTATTATTCCTTTCAAAAGCGAAGCTTGAGATCTATGAAAATACAATTCCCAATCATGGTCGAATCACGCTTCAAATCATAAACAATTTTTTTGGTAAATCCCATAAATCATCTAGCCATCAGTCCAATCAAATAAACTAAAAACATTTCATCTTCCATTATGAATCCCTTTTCGCCATACGTTTCATCATACTTATCAAGTAGCCATGATGAAAGTTAAATGATCCTCTCAAAACCCCGAGTGTGTGGTTACTATTCATAGGAGCCATGTAGTGGTTCATGGAGCTGATCCTTCTTCCTCAAATCCACCACCACAAGCTCTAGTAAAACATCATTAGACAACTTGAGAAGACCCCTACACTAATCTCCATTATGGATCTTCTCAAAACATCCTTCATGCATAAAGATATCTTTTATCATTCCCTTAAGGAAATTTATGTCCTAACCGACATCGATCCCATGCAATTCCAATACCTTAGTTATCATCTTTACCCCCATCCGAAATTTCCACTCACCTTCACCAAGGAATTTCCAGTACATGGTCTAGCTCAAAACCTCCCTCTCTACATTGAGGTTAACATTTAAAATTATCACATGAAAAGAGTACTAGTGGACAATGGGTTTGGGGTTAAGCTGTTTGTACCCTATCTCTCATTTGATGGCTAGAGTATGACTAATCAAATCTACAAGAAGAAGTCATCACTATTAAAGCTTACGACAATATTGAAAGAAATTCTCTAGGAGATTTATACCTTCCTATTAATGTAGGCTTGTCACACTTCCCACCTTGGTATACGTATTGGAAATTTAGCTCCCATACAACTTGTTGTTTGGTTGTCCCTGGATTTACAAAAATGCATATCTTCCCATCTACATTACATAAATGTCTTAAATTCAAGCATTCCAACATGGAAGTCACCATCCATGGTGACCCCCAACCATTCTAGTATTTCCAAGCACTTGAAGCACAAGCCTATAGAAAACCTTATTGTCCCATCACTAAAACCATCTCTTCGCAATCTCCATCTTTATCATCCACAACACCCTCCGCTTCATATGTGTCACTTGATAGTCTTCTATCCACCTCACATAATGCCTCATTGGTATTTGCTCCTCTCTTACCCACTCCATCCATATCCACTCCCATCCTACACACTTTTCCTCTCAAGATCAAAACTATAGAGTCCAAAAGTATTAAACTTTCATTATCGAGAAACTACCAAGATCACCTAAACAAAGGTAGAATTCCCGACACGTGTCTAACCAATAGGTAAAAATATTCATTGGGTTCTTCCACTTTTATCCATTTTAGGTATCATGTTGATGATTAAATTGAGCCATCTGACACCACATGGGCCATCGATGAATCTATATCATCCTTTTATTTGAAAAATGAATATACAATCACCAAAATGATGATGAACCATATCGGATACTCGGTTAAGGACTATTTCTCCATGCACAAGGCATATCTAAAAATATTTCTATTATCCCCAATCTTGATGGATACGGACTAGGGTACCACCACCTAGTGAGCATATTCATAATGACTTTATTGACACCACTAAAATACCTGAGCATGCCATATAAAAAATCAAAACAAATTATGTCTATAGGAAATATGAAGAGCTCTCTACCGCCAATATTTTCCATGAAATTGTTGTCATATCCACTAATGTCACTCTCACCTACCCCAACTCATCTAGTGGGACCAAAATTCTAAACATATCACTCTAGATACATTTCAAAATGATGAGGAAATTCTTGAGTTCATCGGAACTTTGGATAATGTACCAACCACTGACCATAAGAAAGGTATTGAAATATGTCTAAATGTTGATGCATACTTTGGACAATAGGATACTACCCCCCTATTTAATCCCGATCTACTATTTATCATTCTGATTCCTCTTACCACCTAAATGAGGAGGATCTCCTTTCATAATTATTCCAAAATCCCCTACTCCTAAACACGATTCAGTTATGGATCAATTTATTTCGGCTCTAAAAATGCTATAGGATGGATCAAGATCATTAATTAAGGAAACCATTGACATTAATATTGGTACTAAAGAAGACCCCAAGATCTTTAAACTAGGGGCATATTTATCATCAATAGAACAAACCACCCTTACAAAAGTCCTAAAATAATTCTTAGATGTATTTACATGTGTCCTATATGGATATTCCCGGTCTTGATCTATCTTTTGTGGTTCATAATCTCGTTGTACATAAAGATACGGCCGTCCAAAGAAAAACTATGTAAGATGCATCCAAACGTAGCCCTGGTTAACAAATAAGAACTGTAGAAAATTCTCAACCCCAGCTTCATCTGGCCTATTGACTAATTTGATTAGATCTCCAACATCATCCCATTACGTAAAAATACTATGGGTGTCCTTATTTGTACATTATTCCATGACATTAACAAGGATTTCCTTAAAGATAACTTTACCTTACCTAATATTGACATGATTATGGATTCTACAAGGTAGAGGCGAAATGTTATCCATCATGGATTACTTCTCTAGAGATAATAAAATCAAAATTGTGGAAGAATACCAACAAAAAACTACTTTTACTACACCTTAGGAAACCTTCTCGGTCTAAAAAACATTGTAGCTAAATATCAACATGTCATGACCCTCATATTTCATGACATGATGTATGACATTTTTGAGGACTATGTCGATGATATTATGGGAAAATCCAAAACCAGGCACAAGAACATCACATGGTTCTTCATCGCATATTTTAATGACTCTTGGAATAAAGAGTTTGGATTAATCCTAAGAAATGTGTTTTTGGTGTTACATCTAGGAGGATACTCAGTTTTATTGTCTCATGGCATGAAATATAAATTGACTCGGATAAATTTAAAGTTGTGGTTGAAATGCCTCTCGCCTATAAATTTAAAGCAACTTCAAAGCCTATAGGGTAAAATCCAAGCCATTAGAACATTCTTAGCTTAGTTCACTGATAAGTTCGATCTATTTCATCATTTTCTCAAACGGGAACAATATTCCATTGGAATAGGGAGTGTCAATCCTCTTTTGAAAAACTCAAGAAATATCTATTACATCGTCTAGTATTAGTGCGTTCTAGTATTGGAATTCCTCTACTCCTTTACATTTCATTTACTCATCATGCCTTGGGAGCTCTCCTAGCACTTTATGATGACCATGGAAAAGAACAAGCTATCTAGTACCTAATCCAAACATTAGTGGCTTATGATCTCAACTATACTCCTATTGAAAAAGGCATGTCTTGTCGTTGTTTTTTCTTCTCAAAATCTATGGCATTATATAATTAATAACATAGTAAATCTCATAGCCAAAGTAGATACTCTAAAATATCTACTTTCAAAGACGTCATTGACAGGATGCATGGCTAAATGGATCTTGCTCTTGATTGAGTTTTATATTGACTATGTTAATCGAAAAGCTATCAAAGGACATGTTCTAGAAGATAATTTATCCAAAGTTACATATTTTTATTCCAAACCACTCAATACATGGTTCCTAAATTAATATATATTCATCGTTGAAGAATCATATACCTAGAAATTATACTTTGATGGATATTTTACAAATCATGGCTCAGAGAAGGAATTTTATTTATCACACCCCAAGGATATATAATCCCTAAGGCTTTTCATCTTACCTTTCCCTACACCAACAATATATATAAATATGAAGCACCCATAGCTGGAATAATAATGGACATCCAATGGAACATCAAAACTCTTAATGTATTTGGAGACTCGCAACTCATAATCAAAAAGGTTAATAATGAATATTACACTAAATATGATAAAATTGTTCCCTACAAGTGAATGTTGGTAAATTTCAATCTCTACTTTCAACATATCCAGTTCGACCAAGTTCCACGAGTAATAAACAAATCAGAAAATTCAATGGTGACCATTGGTTCTCTATTGAACATTCCTTCATATGCCCGTAACTCCCGCTTATTGGTTGAAAAAATCATGGTTTCACCTATGGAATCCCCTGATATGGTATGTGATATTTTTGTTCCTAACTCCCCATAGTGCCATGATCATACCCTTCTACTTAATCTTCCACTGAAACCATCATAAATCCTTCATCCAACATGTACCCAAAAATACCATAATCATAGAGGATTTAATGGAAAAAAATTTGATTCCTTAATTCATAAGAGGAAGAATTAGCAATCAAAGAAGGAAACAAGGGAATCTGCAGGTGCTCACACTAGTGGTGTCATAATTTATTAAAAAAAATCATGTGCACCGCTACTATTGGCTCATAATAAAAAAATATGCATTCTCATATGTCATCAAATGTGTTATACACCAAAATCATGCCGACCTTATCCATGCCCCCTCGTAATCTTTGCACCCCATCACCACTCCATGATTTTTTTCCACCTAAGGTCTCAATGTCATGGGAAAATTTAATTTCACTTCATCTCGATGGCCATAAATTCATTATTAATGCTATGGAATACTTTACTAAGCGGGTTAAATCCATTCCACTTACCTATGTTACTAGAAAAAAATATCAAATCTCATCCTTAATCACATCATTTTCCATTATGGTATTCTATCCGCTATAATCATGGATAATGGTAAGTCATTTAAAAATCAAGAAGTCTATAAAATTTGTGACCATTTCCACATCAAGATCAAATTCTCCATGTCATATTACCCACAAGGAAATGGCCAATCTAAAGCATCCAATAAAATGCTACAACGCATCGTTGGAAAAATGATTAGTCAAGTAGGACATGATTGGTATACACAAATTTATCCTACCTTATGGGCATACCGTACATCCATCCACACTCCCATTGGATCCACTCTATACTCTTTCGTCTTTGAAAATGAAGCAATCCCGCCTATTGAGATTGAGTTTCCTTCCCTTCATGTTTCTCTTCAATAAATCATTGATGATGAGGAATATCAAGTGCATTTCATACAAGAACTCAAGATGCTAGATGAGAAATGCCTCCAAGCCATGGACCACCTCAAATCCTATCAAAATCACCTCCGTAGAAACTACAAAAAGCACATAAAAACCCACGAATTTCAAGTTGGTGACCTAGTCCTCAAGGAAAAATAGCGTAACACTAATGCCAACCATGCAAAGAAAGGAAAATTTGAATGAAACTAGCTCAAACATTATGTCTTCATCACCAAATTTGTCTTGAGTGCTTATAAGTTTTTTTATTTAGGATGGGTATGCGTTTGATGAGCCAATAAACATCATGCATCTCAAGAGATTCTACACCTAAGTTCCAATATCCTAAAATAAAAATAAAAAAAAATAATAAATAAAATAACATAAAAATAATCCATCTAATTGTGAAAACCACTTTGGTGGCACCTTGGGCAAGTACCATAGTGAAAAATGGTTCCTGATGCCATGGTAAAGTAGATCTTATGTCCACTAAGGACCTAAAAATGCAATCATCACACTAGGGGAAAGCCCATTTATCCATACCCACATCTCCATCCATCCTACATCCATAATTCTTATGAGCCCGACTACAAAGAAATGGATATATAATGACTAGGAATGTTATCTTGATCCTAGCTAAGGTCGTATTGTCTACAAAAACATTTTAGCAATTACAACATTAGTAAGCATGCAAGTAAAATTCCAATACATGCAACCCTTTTAAGATCAAGAGGCTTTCATTTCTCTCTAATTCACCCCCTCATTCACTTGTTATCCCTATATATTCATCTTCGTAATCGATTTCATGTCTCTCTCGCCCTTTGCCTCTTTTCATGTAATGGTTATGTTGAAAATATTTGTACAATTAAATTACATTTTAATTTTTATTTAGTAACATTATAAATATTCATGACATTATCATCTCGTATATTCCCATGTAAATAGATCATCAACATATTCGTTCTACACTAACCATAATCCACAATAACTATATTATCCACAATACCAAACATCTCATCATTGTTTTTATTCATGTATAACATCTGCATATAATAATTGAATCAAATATCAATAACAATAAATAATAATAATAATCATCATCATAAATCGATTCATTTTGTATCCATAACACTTCACAGTTGGTATTGACACATTACAATCTATTTCATCATCACATAGTCTTATCATCATCAAAACTCTATCAAAAACAAAACTACATAATCATTCAATTTGCAATTACTTACCAACATATACATCATAATCCTAACATCATCACATACATCATCTAACCATAATAAATCATCATATAATATCATCACATCATTGTAAAACAATAGATATATCTAAATAAGTACATTACACAACATTACCATGTCAACATCCATTAATCATCAATACATCATCATCAAATCAATCATCAACACATCATCATAACATCACAATAAAAAAGTATGACATCATAATCATCATATAGAATATTTTTCTCACAAAAATATTACATCATATCATCATAATAATCCAATAACATCACATCATCAAAATCATGCATATGTCTCATCATCAAACCATCGGGTAAATCATCACAATATAATCAAACACAATAATAACAAAGTGCATCATCATCCCATTAGAAAAGAAATCTTAATCCTAGATCATCCTCATCTATACATCAACATCAACGCAAAGTATTCCATCAAAATCATCATATCCAAATGACTCATCAAAAAATATAATAATAAATGTCATCACTGATCGCATAATACTTCTATATCATCAAAATACATGTATACATAAAAAATGTGACCATCATGGTCATCATATACAAAAATAACACAACATGTACATCAACACCCATCACTGCCAAGTTACACATCATATAATACTTCATCCGGTCTTAGCTCTAACACACTCCTTGTGCTCCCTTAGGATGTCATTCATGCTTATCTCCTCTCAAAAAATATTATGCATATCCTCTCTCCTCTAGAAGTTACAAAGTCACGATGCACTCATAATAATACATATCCTCTTCTAGGGCCTGGTATTGACCCCATGTCATGGTCCTTTGTGGTGTCATTTGTCTTGCACCTTAAGAAACTCCTTTTATCTCCCCCACTCCCTGGGAAACTCCTTGTATCTCCCCGATTGAGAGGATGCCCGTGTCTCACTCACTTCATCCACTACATCGAACACACCTTATCGGTCCTTGTATGTAACACCGTGGTGATGGTATTGGTCTCAATTCCATATGACATGATCCATATCCTATCTCAACCCATCAAGTGCCCACTTTATCCCGTCCCACTCCCCCTATAGATGAGCTATCACCGCTACCATACTCTCCCCCTGCCCCATCATCCGAATCACCAAAAAAATGAATATAATCCCTAAATTCCTCAAGAATTATATCTCTCTCAAGTGAGATACACATATTTCTCATAGACCTACTATCTCCATTTCCTACACACGGGCCTATACCTCCGGTCTATCAATACGCACTTGTAGCTCTTTTCCTATATCATTTGATCCTAAAGTACTTACACCTAAAGATACTTCATCTGTACATCCTTTCCTAGATGGTCCTACTACATCCACCTATGATGGAATGATAATATGTAATGGCCCACTTGAATCATCAATCTCTATCACATCAACATCCTATCTATCTAGACTCACGAAGTAGTTCATCTTGTACTAGTGAATAAGGCACTAGCTACTAAACTAGAGGGCCACCCAATATAATGATAGGTGGTTCCTATTGTAAATCCTCTTGTGTATGTCCCTGTGGTACATGCACCACTAACTCCTACCCCTATGGACCCCCTATAAACATGTCTTTGTCCATGTAAAAACCTCATACCTCTCAATGCCCACGTAAGGCTAGTTGGCTTAATCCGCTTTGCCACCACTCCTTATATCCTTGTCTTGTCTTTGGACCTATAATAACTAGTAAGGGCATCAACTACATAACCTATACATCATCAAAACTAGCTCTCGCCACATCCGTTGGAATTGGGACACCTAAATCCTCGGTCTCACGAGTGGTCCATGTAAACACATGATGGCCTATAGGTATATCCTATATAATACCAAATTGTCAAAGGACACGATCTGGATAGTATTTCTCTACAATGTATGGCTAGCCCCATATATGGTAAAATGATGTCTTAATCCTACTCATTTGTACCGGGTCTCCCATCCATACCTCGTAATGATGTTAGGGTCACCACATAATGTCCCCTTCCGGCAAATCGTCTATCTTCTCGCCTATATAAACAAATCTCCCCATACGTTCCTCCTACCCATATTCATGTGTCACCCAAATACTAAGGGCTCACCATCCTATCATTTTTATAAGATACCTATCATCTTGCCCACAACTATGTGATCATGGCTCCAAATCTACAGGAAAATACCCGCTTGAATGTTGTTACCTCCTCGGTAGGCTACCTTGTGTAGATCACGATATAAGCTTGTAAATATTGTCGAGCCCACGCATACACTCGCTTCCGCTATGACATTACATAATGACATCTACAAATCCAATGCTAAAATATCATCCTCCACCATCTGGTAATAAAATACAGCTAATTAAGGAGCATAAGCAACATCGAAATATGCTTCATATACCCCTCTCTAATATACAAACCCAAATCAATCCAAAGTCCCCCACATGTTGTACCTCGTACATCTATCAACCATCACAACCGAGACCTAGGACTATCCCTATGCCACACCACCCACACTCCCTCCATTAGAATCCGATATATGTAGTAGACATCATCCACCATCATTTTCATCTCCTCTATTGGCAACCACAATGTACTAGTCTCTCGAACGACACCTCTATGCTAGTGTAGTCAATAACCTCGGTCCTCCCGCATAGTCGGCATCCTCACCACGTGTAATAATCCACATCCTCATCAAATCCTCCTAATAATCTTGCTAAAGTGGCATATCACCGATGTTGAATGTACATTGTATCTAACAACACCCGTAAACAACAACCCATGTATATCATCCCTAACCTATCAATCCCCATCTTTCTAACCTCTAAACCCATCATTCTACCCTTCAAACACCCTAAAAATGCTAGCTAGGTATGGGCACCACTTTATAGCATAGGCACCATTATCCTTCACATAAGTGCCAATCCTAAGCATAGGCATCATTTTATAACCCAACCTGCGCATAGGCGCCACTACACTCTGCATATTCACCATTTCCTATCCCTACCCACATAAGTGTTTCCCTTCTTGGCAATGGCACCAAACCCTTGCATAGGTGTCACACTTCATACCTACCCCTCTCTATGACACATAGGGTCCGTGATATGGTGCATAAGCACCTTTCATGTACATAGGTGCCACGATATTCGACATAGGCACCATTTGTTTTGCATAGGTTCTTATTTTTACCCACAAGTACTAAACCCTACCCCCAAAACCCTAAAAAATATCAAGAAAACATGTAAAATGATAAAATAAAAAATCCACAAGGTACATACCATAGGTCCATCAATTGTCGGTCGTTGGTGCTCCCTTACTACATCTTCTCGGTGCTCTCGATTCCCTGCATATGCTATCATTCTCTCTCTCGAGGGCTCTTGTTCTCTCTCGCACACAATGGAAATGACTTGAGTGGTCCTCGAAGCTCTTTTATACCCATTGTGATGCCCTAAAACACTCTGGGCATTCGTTCTCTCCCGACCCGTTCATCTATTTTTCCTCCTGTTTCTTCCTACCCTACCTAAATAATCTCGTCCACCTTAAAAATTGAAAAAAACAAAAAATCAAAAAAAAAAAATAGTAAAAATTCCAAAAATTAAAACATCATAAAAATTATAAAAAGTAAAAAATAAAAAAATCCAAAACATTAAAAAAATTATAAAATAAAAAAATTTGTTAAATAACCAAAAATTAAAAAAATCGTAAAAATCTAAAAACTAAAAACATCATTAAAAATCGAAAAAAATAAAAATTAAATTCCAAAAGTTTTTACCAAATTAAAAAATCGAAAAAAAAAAAAAAAAAAAAAAATCAAAAATCTAAAAAATCAAAACATCGTAAGAATCCAACAAAATTCAAAAAATCGTGAAAATCCAACAATGTTAAAATATCATCAAAATCCTAACCCAATCAAAAATGAAAAACTTACCCAAAATATTCAATTTTTCATCCCGAACCCATTCCGACATTTTTTTCTTTTTTCATGCATGCTTGTGAATGTTTTAATTCTTATGTTTCTTGGTCATTGATATGAGGCCTATTTTCTTTCTTTTATACAGTCCACTTATATGAGGACACCGCCATTTGGCAATCTAAGCATCATGGTATTTATACCTTGTTGCATTTTTCTCTATGCCACATTACTCCAACTACTAATGATGACAACGTGGAAAGTTTTAAACAACACTAATCCGTTTCTATCCTCATCTCTTCATTATATAACATTTTCCTTCTCACATTTGATCCTTCTTTCATCCTCTTAACTATTATTCACCCACTCAACTACCCCATCCAACATCCAATTAATCTTCAAAATCCAAACCAAGATTGTAACAAGTGTGTGGTACATAAAGACACAAAAATATATCAATATCAACAACATCTAGCCAAGCCAACTTCAATTCCTATTATCTAGATTGGAAAATATTCCCTGACCAATCGGACATCCAATCCATCAATTACCCAATCCTTCCTAATCCCTATCATATATCCATGATTGGGGCATCAACTCTACTTCATCCAACTTAATCTTTCTAACAAGGACATCCTGTTAATCCTATCAATCCAATCCCTCCAAGCTCATCCTCTTGGCTTGGACATCCAATCAATAAATTCAACTCCCCTTCACTAGGGCATCCTATTTCTTAATCTTTCATCACTTTCCTCTCTTCCTTTTTTTTGAGTAGTCACTTGACTCATTTCCTCTTTTCATGACCCCTTGATGGGGTATCACCCTTGCCATCTATTATGGAAACCTTCTTTCATTGAATGGTCATTGCTTTGCAATAACCATTCAAAAAGGGGGAAAATGTAGACATGTAAACTGTTGACATACTTAAGCAATAAATAGAATATTTATTGAACATTATTAATCCCCTCATCACCAACTCATTATTATAACTCCCATCTCAACCACATAATAATTAATTTCAAGATTAATTATTATCAATCCCTCTTATCATATATATCTTTATCTTAATTATTCTCACTATTCACCTAGTATCCCATCTCATCCTTAATCCTCAAATTCAATATTAATATCATATTATCCCACTATTAATCCATATTATCATTTTCTAGGAATTTAATATTCCTACTCACCTTCCGCCGACTCTACACCTATCCTACACCTAGTTTCTCTATCAAATCATATCCCTAATCAAAATTACTCTCACATAATCCTAAGCAAATCAAATTCCTCACCTCCAAATCTAGAGGCTTCTATTTCTATAAGCCTCTCCAAACTTCCCTCCATTTTATTTAAAAATTCAAATAAAACTCCCTCCTTCCATTGAATTAAAAATTCAATGGAGGCTTCTTTAATTTCTAGAAATTTTATCTAATTCTAGATTTCTCCATCCTCTCATGCAATAACAACCATTGATCCTCATCTTACTTGGATCAATCTCCACCCTCCATTTCTCCTCCCAAAACCTATAAATTGGCTTTCCACCCTCTATGGAAGCTAACTTTTCAATTCCTGCAACTAAGTGTTGCCAAATTTGTTGAAGATCCATAAAACAATCATCAAGAATTCTTGAAGAAAAATCATTAAGTTACAAGGGGGTACTATCCAATTGAATCCATAATCTAAAGTAATAAATTGTATTCTAACATCTTGAGCACATCCAATGCATTAAAGGGAGCTCTTCATTTGGTAGGTGAATGTATTGCATTCTATTCCCTTTTCATCGTACTCAATATGAAGTATTTGTTAGAAGGATTAGAATAGTAGAACAATTAGTAATTTGTTTTCTTATATTTTTATACTAATATTTTCTAACCAATAATCTCAGAATCTATAAGGTCTTCTTTTTACCTTGACATAATTCTTTGGTAGATCTTGTTTTATCACGCTTTGTTACTCGATGACACACCCTCATTCTAGGTTCAAACAAGCCTTTTAGGGTACAATTACCTACATTAATCTCATCTTTCACATATAAACTAGGGGAAACCTTATTCCCATCACTTAGTCATAGCATTTCATATTATCATAATTCGAAACATTCATATATTGGAAAAAATACAAAAACATTATCTTAGACTTTGGTTGCATATAGCCTTTCTTTCTTATACTATTATATGTTTCACTTTTTCTATCATGTTACTTTTATTCATAGTATGTGTTATCCTTTGTCAATACACATGAAAATTCACATGACCCTTTGAAGTGAATCAAATCCATCTATAAGTTATCACACGATGCATCTTACTTAACATTGTTCTATGCCAAGATCACTGAGGCTCCTGGGGGAATCTACCATTCCTACTTCTGTATATTCAGGTTCTATAATTGTAATATCTACTACTTTCATTCCTATTTTTAGATGTATACATTGTGGCATAATATAAATTTTTTCTAACATGATAATGGGTGCTTCATGTGTATCATTTTTCTTGTATCCCTAATTTGAACCATAGTTATCTCGATCATACTAATTTCTTGTGTATTTTTTTCTATTATTTTAATTTTTTTCTAAGATATGCCCTATGATTTCTTACTCATTTTCATGTATGGAATTTATGGAGATGATTATCTTGTGACGTCCTAAGTGGTGTTCCAATTATTCAACTAGTTACATGTTATTTACTATTTTATTGCATGTGTTAAAGCTAGTTTCTATTACATCATGACATGTTTGTTTATCACTAACACTTGATGCTAGCCTTTTCCCATTTCTTTGCATATACCATGGTTGTTACCATGCACATTCCATACTCCCCTATAGGATTTATATTTCATATGTGCACGAGCTTTGACTTTCCTCATTTGGGTCACACTTGCATTGGTTCATCTCACATACACCAAATGTGTGGGGAAGTCATATGGTGATTATTTCACCAACCTAGTAGTCCGTAAACTAGGTATATAATGGTATACAAAAAAATATGACCATACATGATGTAATAAAATGGTTCACAATTAAAATTGGGCCAAAATAGAATAGTGATAGAATTCGTCATTACATATAATAATGGTGGGTGATAGTGTCCCACCTAAGCGGTTATGTAGAATACATGTTCAACAGGTTTTCAAGTGAAAGGATTTTCCAAATTCCAACATTACATAATTAGTTACATGTTACTATTAGGTACAATAGGAACAAAATCAATGGAAAGTTTCATACTTTAAGAAATGGATTTAATTACTATACTTTCTTAGTTAAAATTTTCTATACCACTATGAAATAAGAAATGTTACTTAGAGAATTTGCAAGATAATGATATGCATAGAATAATGTGCCATTTTGGCTAGTTTCTATTGGGTTTTTGACCATCTACAGTGGTAGTTAACCATGGTGAAGCATTAACAATGTCGGGTAAATCATATAGCTCTCCTAATACTCTTCCCTTGGTGATAGGATTCCTAAATCCTTACTATAGTGATAGGATGCCTAAATTCTTGGTACTCTTCCAACCATATCCAAGGTAAAAAAACATATGAATAATAATGTATTTTCTCTCATGAAACTTAGGTTTATTTTATGCCTCATCGACTTTTTTCATACATATTGCTATTGTGATTTCTCAAAGTTAGAGTTCAATTTTATATATCATGAGCATTAACTACATTTATCTTCTTTCACGAGTTCTTCCTTATCTTTACAAAGGAAATGTAAGTTGTGAAAGGAGCAATCTCAAGCATAATCTGATCAAGAAAATGGAATATTCAAGGAACAAATATAGGATTGATTTATTCTATAGACACAAGATCACCCTTGGGTTATCATCTACTCTTATATTCTAGGATACACACATTACAACTTCCACTCAACACACTATCAATTTCCATCTGGCACATTTTTGGCTACAACCTCCTTCACTCTCCATAAGGTACACTCTTCTTATCTAATTTATACTACTAAATATTCATTCAAAGAAGCATAGAGTGGGGGAAATGTAGACACGAAATCACACACTTATTATTTACATCATGCCTCTAAGTATGTCATTATATGCATGATTTCTAAGTAATAAAACTATACATTATCAACACTTTTTTACTTTTACATTGTTTTATCCTTTTATCATTTGTTTTCTAGAACAACTAATGTTCTTTTGGATATTGGAAATATGTTATCCAATTCAGTATTTCCTATTGTATCCTCTAATTATCTTGAACACTACCACCCATAAGGAGCAGGAGAGCCCAAGAGCTACTTGAGCCACTTGGTTACTTATGTCCATTTCCTCCTTTTCTTAAATTTTAAATTTCATTTGGACTATTATATTTTCTAAATTACTACCTATCACTTTGGGTCATATTTTTTTAATGATGAAATTAAAACAAGGGAATCATATATATACATGACTTACTTATTATGTTTAGGGCATAGGTAATTTGGGATATTACTTCGTATTTGTAAAAGAGAAGCACTCAAGAACTACATTTGGGCTTCATCATTCACTACATATGAGGGGGGTTATTTCTGAATTCCATCTCACACATTCATCTTAGGGGGAAAATAGTTGTATCCCATTATCTTCGTACAACTAACATAAGGGAAATCTAGCTTCAAGAGACATCATTATATAACCGAAATACTAAAACTACATTTTGTGTGAAATATAGTGCGGTGCTATATGACAATCACATTGGGGTTACCACCAAGGTCAGTCTAACTCATGTATAAGAATTATTTATTCCATCCAATGGGTGTTTAAGTCTTGTGAAAATAGCTATGTTTTTTTGTACGTAAAACGTGATAGTAAAACCTACAATGAATCTAGAGAGACAAAGAGAAAAGTGAAGAAGAAGACATGATCATATTCTAAAAATACCAAATCTAGAGTTGTTGCAGGACACTAGCACCTAGTTTAGACATTAGAACTTGGGGTGGTCCTTTCCTCCTTTGGGATTTTCTATTTGGAATAATTTCATATCCTTGGTCTCTAATACAAAGCTTACTTAATTTAGATCCAACCTGATCTACACAATCTCTAGCCTAAAAACATCCCATATAATGATATATAGGATAAGCCACACTTATCTTCTCATTTATTGAAATTTTTGTCATCACATGCTGGATATTGTTTTTATCTATTATATTTTTTTATTCTTAGTCCTCTGTAAAATTTAAATTCCGTTAAATCATTACGGTCTAAACTACTAATGATAATCCAATCTTCAATTCCCTTCGATCCTTCTAAATGGCATAGAATTTTATAATAGTGAACATTCTTATGATGAAGACACTAATGTGTATCAAACAAAACTTGATTCTCTCACCAATTTTTTTATATTCCATGACAATACCACTCATGTAACACATGTTTTCAATGCTCTATTAGCATCCTAGTTGAATCTTAATTAGAAGATATATTTATTTATAGTCTACTACCTTATTTGTAAGAATGTGTTATTTTTGAATCCTTTCCTAAATTTCATCTTTAGATCATTTATGTCATACTCTTAAAGCACCGTAAAATAAGTTAATTTAAATGGGAAAACTTAAGTAAGGTGATAATATTTCCAATCAATATACTAGAAATTTTAAAACCAAATCTACCATTAAATGTGAGCCTAGTGAGCCCAAGCATACTGGAAATTTTGTATCTCAACCTATAAATATCTAACTACAATTTATATGACTCAATTTTAGTAGATTTCCATATCTTCCTCGTATGTTGTTCCCTTATATCATTGAAATTATTTTTATTTCTATTCCATCTCCTCTTGAGCTAGATGTTATTCACCCTCATGGAAATAATTTTGATGAAAATGTATATTGTGATTATCGTAGATGTAATTGCCATTCTACTTATAGGTGCTTCAAGCTTAGACATTTACTTCAAGATCTTATTGAAAATATTGAAATTGAGATAGTTGAAGCTACTTTTTCATTTCTAAATCTCCTAATGATAATGACATGCTTAAAAATTTCAATGATTCCAATCGATTAGCCAAACATGTAAAAGAAGCTTTTGAATCTTCTTCTAATCATGTTTATCATGTGGTTCCACCTTCATACTCTTAAGATCATCCCTCTGGATTCCTTTTTGGTACTATTGATCTTCTTCCACCTGTCATTAATTTTATTGATGCTTATTTTCATGCTTCCTTTCATCACATAGATTACATATTGACACTTCTATTAGTACTCATGTTGTTAACAATATCATGGTGCATCCTAAATTAAAGTGTAATGTATCTTCATTATTTTCTTGTAATCTATTGGTTTTCCTTTATCTCATATGACATGTAGATCACCAACTTCTTATGGTCATATAGTTATCCCCATAATTTTGGACCTCTTACTATCTCTATGCCTTTCTCCATGGCATTCAAGGTTACAGATTGCAATATGGTCTTATGCATTCCTTGGATTAGGGTTTCCAAAGCCACCCCATCTATAGTTTGCTTGTGCTTTATGTTTTTACATAAGCGTTATGTAGTCACCATTCAAGTCATCCCATAATGGGATCATTTATCGATATATTATATCTCTTTGTAATTCCCCACCTTTGGACATAGATAAATATATCTTATATTAGTTACAAATTTGGTGTAATTTTTTTTTTGTTTTTTTTTTAAACACTTATTTCGTTCCTTTAACAAAAACACACTATATTACTCTTAGTTTTCTATGCCATAACTTTTAATATTATTACGATTTGTTACCCATATTAATTATTTTAAATAAATATATGTTCGTCATGAGGTTTCCATTTTGTTATAGGTTGGCCTAGGTTTCACATTACATTTGTTACCTATATAGAATATCATATAATTTTATTGAATATTGAATTATACCTACCATGCGCATAATAATATTACTTTAGCTCCTCATTCATTACATAAATGTCATCAAATTTTTTTCACGGTATTAATATGAAATACTAACCTTTGAGCCACTATAATTCATGTAGATACACTAAGGTGTTGGTCTTACTCTACCATTCCTACTATACTCAAAATATATAAACATCCACTTATAAATTATTTCCATTATTAAATGAGTTAGTTTTAAATAATCTCAAAATATATATACATCCACTTATAAGTTATTGACATGATTAAATGAGTTAGTATTAAACAATCTACCCACATCATGTTATAAGCTACTCCCCAAAAATTATGGACTTTGTGCCATATTAAAATTCCCATCGAGGAGGAATTAAATGGTTGACATCTAAAGCCAAATATTATAATATTTTTATTACTAAACCCTATATACAAATTTTTGGCCCTTATAAAATTTTAGGGATTTTGTATTTAGTTAAAGAGCATTGTCTCGTTTATAGGTTTTGTTGACCCTTTCTTTCTTTTTTCTTTGGTGGGCGCAGGGACAAGTTTGAAGTGGCGGAAATGAAGAATAAGGGGATGGAGAAGGGTGGGGTGCCATAGGGAGGCACCAAGGGTTTGGGTAGGTTGTGTAAGGAGGGGTGACCACCGCGGTCAAGGGAGAGGCCGCGTAGGTTTGAATATGGGCGGAATAGTACACATGGCCATGATGGTAAAGGGGAGACTGGAGTGAGGGGTTCGTAGTGGCATGAGGAGGAGAGGTGGAAAAGGTAGTGGTAGGTGAGGCCGCTAGTTATAGGGATTGGGGGAGGGGGTGCAGCCCTGCGCAAAACCTATGTTATCTTTTTTTTTTTTTTAAAATAGCAACTGTGCCCATTTAAAAAAATAAACAAAACAAAACACCAATTTTGTGTGTGTGTGTGTGTGTGTGTGTGTGTGTGTGTGTTTGTACATGTGCACATGGAGATAACACATATACAAACATCCCAGATAATGATATAGAAGCTAAGTCACACTTATCTTCTCATTTATTGAACTTTTTTGTCATCACATGCTAGATCTTGTTTTTATCTATTATATTTTTCATTTCTCAACCCTCTGGTCAAATTTAAATTCCATTAAATCGTTATGGTATAAACTACTCATGATAATACTATCTTGAATTCCCTTTAGATCCATCTAAAGGGCATATAAGTTTATAATAGTGAACATTCTTATGATGAAGACACTAATGTGCATCAAACATAACTTGCTACTCTCACAAATTTTTTAATATTCCATGACAATACCACTCATGTAACAAATTTTTCAATGCTCTATTAACATCCTAGTTGAATCTTAATTACAATATATATTTATTTACATTCTACTACCTTCTTTCTAAGAATGTGTTATTTTCAACTCCTTTCCTAAATTTCATCTTTAGATCATTTATGTCATACCATTAATAAAGTTACTTTATATGGGAAAACTTAAGTAAGGTGATAATCAAAACAAACAAAACACCAATTGTGTGTGTGTGCGTGTGCATTTGCACATGGAGACCACATATATACAAAAATATATGTATGTAAATAAATTTATGTTCTTCATAAAGGAAACACAGATGGGTGTAATAACAAAGAATAAGATTTTTTTTTTTAAGCAAAAATAACTTTTTTTTGTTACTTTTATTTTGTAAAGCAAATGAATATATATATATATAGATATGAGAATTAATATATATGTACTAAACATACTATGGAGTGGAGTGATAATACCGGAAGAGTAGGAAGAAATTCTTTGTTATTATATATTTATTATTATTTATTCTTTTTGGATATTTAATCCTATAGGAATATTAAAATTCATGATCAACCCTTACAATTTATAACAAAAATGAAAGAAGGGCCTTTCACCATATAATCTAGAGTGGATAATAACTCCACATACTCAGTAAATTCATCCCAAAGATACCAAAATTTTCTCTTAATGAGACACCCCATGTCTACTTTAAACCAAAACTAGATATTAACATTCATAGTGAAGAAATGATTTTGCAACCAACTTAACAATAAATTTAATGAACCAAAAAAATGCATATATATTAGATACATATATGCATGAAATGAATATTATGTCATCACTACTAATTCCCTAAAGTTTTTGAATGAGAGAAAGATAGGAGAACTTATTTTATTATTCCCAACAACCATTGCTTTCTAACCTTTCTGATTTTTATTTCAAAGTAAAATATCAAGCTTCATTCATAACTATCATTAGTAATATGTGCAACAAGCCTACAATCTAGAATACAAGTTTTCTTTCTCATACAAAGATCAAGTCCAAATTTTGTCAATAATATCATACAAGATAAAGTCAAATGTAACCAATTTTTTTATAAGGTTTACACAAAACTAATACAACAAAGTAGTTGTTCAAATACAATCCATTTCCCAACATGGGAACTTATAAATAAATATGACTCTTGACATGGCCATATTCATATAATAGCAAGAAGTAGAACACTCCCAAAATTTGAAAAACACATTTCCAAGTATACAAGAAGCTTCAACCATCCTCAAGCTTGAACACTAACTCTAGTATTCCACATAGTCTTCAACACAAGACAAGGGATTAATTTATCACCTAACCTTTAGGCATCATTACATGCCTTTCCATAGGTTAGAACACATGTTAGCCTCCCCCAAGCCCATGGGAAAGAGAGCTAACTTCAAAAAATGTGCAAAAGAAAAGGTAGAGGTAACCACAACATTACTAAACACATACATCACAAAACACAACCAATGACCACTAAATAAAAAGAGGAGAAAACCATATTCATCCTCAACAAGGGGAAGAGTGGATGAGACATCCAATAGTGTCATAGAGTGTGGTCCAACCATAGGATGCACACTTACAAATATTAAAAATCCTCCTTATCCCTCCAAAACAATCATCCCTCCTTATTACTCCTCCCATTCACCTAAATTCCTCCTTGGGAGGATTTTCAAACCCATTGGGTTGACTCTCCATATGTGGAAGAGGGTTCAAACAATATGGACCACCTTCCCTACCTCAAACCATAAGAGGCGATAAAAGAGAACCAACATGGCTTGCCCATCAAGCCATGAGGTTTAAAAGGAAAATCCCTCCCTCTTCCCTAAACAAAATTCCCAAATCCATCAAGCCATATGATGGATGGAGAAGTCATCAAAAGAACAAGAACAAGCCAACATGCAACACATGTAGAATAAGGACATAGATTTAACAATATAAAATCTACCATTTATGTGCAAAAATAACACAAGGATCAAATATCCTACTTCCAAAAGTCGCTCCAAACTCTAAGCTTCTCCAAATCCTTGTACAAGAAAAAAATCCAACTCACAAACAATACCAAACACAAAATGACAAGAAAAACGTTTTGTTTCTCCCACATGAGGGAGTATTTGAAGAAAACTTAGTAAATTTCCTCAAAATGAGTGGGTGACATGTGTCACTCTGTCTCTTCCCTCCAAGAAAAGATTACAAAAATAAAAAAGAAGAAAATATAAATCCTCATTTAAACATTACTCCCCCAAATTACCCAAAAAGAAAGTAAAACAAATCCATGCAAATTTTCACAATACACAACCCCCAACCATTCTTACATGAATGGTGACAAGAGAGAGACCAAATGGGAGGGAAACCCCCTTTGGCCTTGAAATTAAGCCCCACCTACCTAATAGGTAGGGTCCAAGGGCTTATTTTTATGCTAAGAGAACTCCCAAAACCAAAAGGAGTCTCTAAAAATGCCAAAAATAACCCAATTTCGGGTTTGGCACTTTTGGACACAAGTATAGAAGATATTAAGCCCACTCAAGGGTGCTTATGTGGCCCAAATCTTCATTACGTAAGAAAAAATACACAATTACATTCCTAATGCAAGTGGGGACCATTAGGTCCCCCAACCTAGTTTTCTAACAAAATTAAACAACCTAAACACAATTAATTTTACAAAATATACAACATTACAATCTAAGGGTCACTCATGGTGCCCAAACAATACATGCAACCAATAAGGCTTCATACAACTAACATGGCTAAGACTCAGCCCTGTGGGCTACTTGTGCACATTCATGTAGCCACCTTGAAACCCATGTTCTCTTGTGCCCTATAATTTGCACACTCATTGAAAACATTAAACGCATATGTCCAATAAAAGTATAAATCAACTACTCAATAAATCAAAAGAAGTATAAACATGCTAACTATACTAACACATCATCAATATGGAATTGTAATTGAGAAACATGCATAATTTCACATAAATTCACCATGTTTTAGTCATTACAGTACATGTCATCGACATATGTCCATGTTATCATATGATCACATAAAATTAATCAAATAGTCCACAACCTCAAGATGTGTGACAAAATCATGTATCCATCATATATCAAATAATCTAAATTATAGTAACATGTTAGTATCAAAACATACAATGAAAATAACTATCATAATAGTCAAATCTAACTTGGCACTATGCACCCAAATCATCATACATGTCCATGAATGATAAAAATAACACCATAATATCAAAAATGTGCCATAATCCATGTCTAATCATCAAATATGAGTATAGAGTCAGAAGATAATTGAAGCTAGAAAAAGGTGGGCACTACATCCCCCTCTCCTAAAATTATAATTCCTCCTAGAAGTCACTGTAAGAGATAGGTATGTGACCCTAGGAGGTATCGTGTCGTATCATGTGGTTGTTGGTCACAACAAGCATGTCCCACCAATTCAAACTTGGTCCTATACTAAGTGTTTCTTTCATTTAGAGTAATTTAGTTAAAGAAAGTTATATCTTCCAAGTAAATTATTATCAACATCATTGTCTAAAACCTCTACATGGTCACACGTAGTGTATGTCCAACATTAAGGTCACTATAAGGGAACTATATTATTGTTTTTTACTTAACAAATATTTCTCATCAAATATAACATGGTTTAAGGTCAAGTGTATTTTTCTATTAGGAGAACATTACTCAAGGACAATTGTAGCTTCCAAATAACATTCATTTGCCTCATCATCTAACCTTCCTATAAGGGTCCACATTTAAAGAAACTATTGAAGTGTGATCCCAAGGAAACATAATTGTTCTAAAAGGGTTAACAAGTTTTTCATACTAGATGTGTACAAGCCCACTCATGGAAACCATCCTAGGTGTCATGATTATGATACAAAAAGTTTTTACAAGATTCCATGTTTACGTGTGGTTTCACCTTGTAGCTCACCATTAACTTTAAAATCTAGAAAGTTGTTCAAAAGCCTTTCTAAGTTGGTCTTAACATCTACATTATTCATCAAGGGGGTCAAGAATGTGGATTCACATAATGCCTAGTGTAATTAAGGGTGATGACTTGATTTGACGATTATTTTTACATTAAGATAGAAATAGTGCCAACCATCAAGTTAGGATTGATTTTCTAGTTGGTTTCCAAAGTTTCATAGCATGTACAATCCACTAGAACATCTTGATCCCACTTCAAAGTTTACTTTAGAAAACTCATAAGAGATAGTTTAATTGATTATTGTTTAAAAAGTTTGTAATGTTTGTCACATGAAAAATCAACTTTCAAACTTTCTACACCCCAAACAAGCCATAAATCCTTAATGCAACAACAAACAATGAATTTTCAATTCAATAGGACATATGAAAATTTTTACTTAAATTTTATCGTTTCTTAAATACTATAATCAAGAGAAAACATGAATGAGTTAGGACAAACATAATCCATTTAAAGTGAATGTTTCCCAAACCTATCAAAATACTAGGAAATTATAATTTGGATGGAATACAACTTGTCTATGCATACCTTCCTCAAAAGTACAAGAGATCAACACACATTTTCCTTTAAGGAAAGGTATAGTCTAATGCTTCTCAAGATATGGAACTTATGTTAACTTTTACTTAACAATTATTTGGTCATAATTGGCCCATTGGATTGCTAGAGGTAGATATATATACACTCATTAACCAGAGGGTGAATTCATTTTACACGAAGAAATTTAAATTTTGCCACACTATTGAGCGGTAACAATAAATGAGGTCATGTTTAAAGAGTACCCCAAAAAAACATAGCTTCCAATACCACTCCACATTTTTCTTTTGTTAACTATGGTATACATTGATATCAAAGGATGTCTTCACCCAAGGTAGGTGGAAGAAATCGATAATCATTATTCTTATTCCTTATTGTAGGGTTACATTGTTTATTCCATTTGAAATGAGAGTTTATGATCACCTCAATTTTAGATTTTAATAGGTAACAAATGATAACATTGTTAGCCAACCAATGTTTTTTTCAAATGCATCCTCAAAGAGATTTTCCCATTTTCATTTAATTTCATGATTTTATTGTTGTTTATAAGGTATACGTACATGGTTGTAGATATATGTATATTTTGGTGGGTTATGAATGATTGTATTCCTCACCATTTACACCATATTGTTGTAATTTCACGGTCAAAATTATCATGGTATACCATATCACCTAACCAAGAGCGTAATCGACCATAATTTATTTTATTTTATTGTCTCGTAGAGAGAGAGAGAGAGAGAGAGAGAGAGAGAGAGAGAGAGAGAGAGAGAGAGAGAGAGAGAGAGAGAGAGAGAGAGAGAGAGAGAGAGAGAGAGAGAGAGAGAGAGAGAGAGAGAGAGAGAGAGAGAGAGAGAGAGAGAGAGAGAGAGAGAGAGAGAGAGAGAGAGAGAGAGAGAGAGAGAGAGAGAGAGAGAGAGAGAGAGAGAGAGATTTTGTTATTTATTTATTCATAATCATTGTTCTTCTAGATCCATGAGATAAGGTTAAAGATAGAGAGATTCCATGATTTATACACCTAAGTATTAGTGTTATAAACATGATTAACTGGGAAAATTTTAATCAATTCGAAGGGGTTTATAATCACACGTGTACTTACTAAGGTAAAACATTTTAACCAAGTTATATTGCAACAAAATTTAGTAAGTGGTTATAGTATGAAAATAGGTTTATCGAGCTCAAGAAGGATTAAAATAACTAGATCATTACCGAAGCTAAATCCAAATGTTATATTGAGAGCTTTGATGAGAACTTGATTTGTTTTATAATAGCACAATATATTATTAGTTTACTTGAAGAGGATAAACTAGTTATGAATATCACTTCAAGTAACACAATCGTATTAAAAGGAGACACTAAAAAACCTTTCCTTTTACTAGATATTGTTGAGAGACATGTTAGAGGAGCTTAAATTAACAAAAAAATATCATCCAATTATGTTCAATTTTAAAATTATGCCTTAAAAAGGGAAACACGTTTATAAGGTTGTTTAGTAGATTTCCTTATAAAGAGGGTTATAAAATTTGAGTTTAGTAACAAAAACATCAAGGGTAGAAGTTATTCCTATTCATAATAATGAAATTTTAAGACGTGGAAGACCATTTATCCTATTATGTGGTTCTATACAAGGTACAATTATTTATTTTACGTCCATACTGAAAGGGTTTATTAGGTACAAATGTGGTTTCCTTAACCTTACAAGAGAGTTTTCCCACGAGGAAACGAATCAATAGAATAGGGACCAACTAATCAAATACCTTAAACATATTACCTCGACCAATAAAAACAATTCTACACTCATGCATCCAAACACAAATTATTTGTGAAACAATCATGACCACCTATGGTGTCTAAAGTGGTAAAACTATAAAAATCACTTAGCACTCAAATGCCTCTTAGCATATAATTTGTTTTGGGTCTTTACATTCAATCTAGAAAAAGTGTAACATAACCCGATAATTATATTATAAAATCTTTCACCCTCCAAGGTGTCCTAAGAATTTGAAGGGTTCAATACGAACTAATTTGCTTGTTCTACAATCTAGCAAAATGGCTGCAAAAGGGGCTTACCAAACAAGTACCCGATACCCAAATGGAAAAATGAATACTTCTGAAAAATTATTTATTATATAGGAGCCAAACAAGACATACGACATTCAAAATGGGTGAATGAATCTGAACTGGAAGCACTTTCTTGGAGCCAACTATTAAAGTTTTGCTATTGCATTTCAATAGTTTTTAATGAAATTGGCTACAAAATCGGTTTTGAAAATAAGTATTGACAACTCAAAAACGTTTTCTATAAAATCTCATTTATTTTATTATATATATAAAATCTAATGAAACTTCCGTACATAATTATGATAACCAAAACTCTAGTTATGACCTCATTTCCAGAGCTAATTTATGTTATTGACAAGTATGTGTTATGTGTTAGAACGACTAGATGCCTATTAAACATGCTTCAAAAACTAGCTTCTAAATCTTTTTTCACAAAACTAATTGTTGCAATCAATCGACTTGTATAAATACTAAGGTTAGAAGTGTAATAATTCCATTTTCTACTAAAGATCCCTAAACGATGGGTCCAAATCAAAATGAATTTTCCTAAATTTTAGCTACTATCCATGCAACAATGTGATCAACAGGGCTCAAAATTCCTTCATTTAAATGATCATATGATCTTATAAGTCGGGTTTAAATTTTTTTGTGACTTCTAAGGTCACTAGAAACTATGCTCATTCTAACCAATCTCTACTATGGGAGTCATGAAGCCATTTTACACACTAATTTTGAATTACTTTTTGTAACATTTAGAAGAGTTTTAGGATAGACCAAATTGGAAAAGTTAGCAATCCAATCACCCTCGATTGTTCCCTTTCTCAGTATTTCCCATGTAAGAAGGTATTAGATAACAAATCCAATCTAAGGGTAGGGTCTACACTACAATGTGGTTGTTTTAGAAGAGTGACATCTAACTCCTTATTACAGCATTCGAACAAGTTAGAAGGGAAGTTAATAATTTTTAGCAGAAACATTTTCACCGAATGGGCATCTAATCAAACTAGAGTCATTACCTATTTCTCAAACATACCCAATGTCCCTCAGCTCGATACCTAATGTAATGCCCCACCTTGGGACACAAATTAACATATCTTATATTAGTTACAAATTTGGTGTAATTTTTTCTTTTTTGTTAAAACACTTACCTAATTATCATTTCATTCCTTAACAAAAACAAACTATATTACTCTTAGTTCACTAGGCCATAACGTTTTATGTTATAATGAGTTGTTACTGATATAAATTTTTTTAATTAAAGTTATGTTCATCATGAGGTTTCCATTTTTTTCTAGGTTGGCGCAATTTCGTGTTACATTTGTTACCTATATAGAATATCGAAATATTTTATTGAATGTCAAATTATATCTATCATGCGCATAATAATATTACTTTACCTCCTCATTTTCTTACATAAATGTGATGGAAATTTTTCCCTATATTAATATGAAATACTAACTTCATGGAGCACTATAATTCGCATAGACACACTAATGTGTTGGTCTTACTCTACCATTCCTACTATACTCAAAATATATAAACATCCTACTATAAATTATTAACATTATTGAATGAATTAGATTTAATTAATCTCAAAATATATATGCATCCACTTATAAATTATTCATATGATTAAATGAGTTATGTTATAAAAAATCTACCCACGTTATATTATGATATGATTAATCCAGCTTTTAAAAATATACCCACGTCATGTTATAAGTTGTTCCCCCACAAAATTATAAACTTTGTGCCATATTAAAATTCCCATCGTAGGAGGAAATAAATGGGTGACAACTAAATCCAAATATTATAATATTTTTATTACTTAACCCTATATACAAATTCGTGGCCCTTATAAAAATTTAGGGCTTTTGTATTCAGTTAAAAAGTATTTTCTCATTTATAGGTTTTTTTATGAAATAATCTATAGTACTCTATAAAATATTATAGCCTATCCACAAAAAAATTGGGTGGTAAAGGGAAAAAACCCCATGAAAAAACTAGCCATGACAGCTAGGAGACTAAAGCGTCCAAGCCCAAATGGCAAAAACAAACATAGCAACAATGCCAGAAAATGAAAGGAAAAAAGACTAGGTCGCGACAACAAACATAGAGTCAGGGGGTGGTGGAGGCCCCTTATCCTCCCAATTACTACCAGGAATATCATTTCCATCTGGAAGGGGTGGCCAACATGAAGCAACTTTTCTTTGTCTTCTTGCTAATTAGGAGAAATGACAAGATCCAACCTGGGAACTTTTCCAGAATCCCACCCATCTCTCTACATGGTGCTTGGTATTTTATAATGTCATTTTTTGAAGGACATTCTACCATAAATTTTATATGCCATGCATTTTCCCATGTTGTACACCCATGCCTACCAGTGGTATCTATAGCCACGTCTACTCTGGGCATTCCCGACTACAACATCTAACAAAATTCCTATTTGAAATCCTCCATTTTGGCATAGGATGGAGGATACTAGAAAAGGTTATGAAGCATGTCTTTAATTTCTTGAAAGGTTCCATGGCCTTTTAACAACCCCATTTTACACATATTCTCGCCACCTATGTACTCATCTAAGCCACGTTTCAAGCATTTAGTAGAACAATTCACATGCCAAGCGCAAGATTCCACACTTGAATATGTATCTACCAGAGCAATTGTAACTATAAATTATGATAAAACTCCCATTTTGGTGAAAACCAGAGGAAAATGGAAACGTAACAAAAAATAATATTTTCATTATGGTTTTATAGAGGTTTTTACCCATTTACAAAGCTTACATTTTTCTGCACAAGCCAGGAGTACATAGAAAATGAAACCTAGTCTCGATGTAGACCTATTTGCATCATACAAGAAATATTTTGACTATCCCGGAGGTCACCAATGCCTTTACATGCTTCCATGTTTTGCATAGATATCTACCAGAACACTTGCAACTACAACAATCGACAAAATTCCTCTAACTCTTATGCTTTGTTGGATGCTCATGCCTTGTACTAGAGGTTCACTTTTGACGCAGGTTGGGAGTATACAAGAAACTGTGAACTGATTGGTTTGAGACCTTTTTATTTCTTTAGGACAAATAATCCCCCAAAATCCTCTTCATCCAGCCCTCCCACTGCAACTATCCGATTACTGCTACATTTACAATGTTAACTTTCATTTCTCCATGGTTGAGGCCTCTAGATCTCAAGTAAAGTAATTTTATTATTATGCAAGGAAAGACACGTCTCCGAAACATCTAGATCAGTTCTGACAAGGAGAAAACATTGGTCAAATGTTGTGGTGGCGTGAAGCTTTGGGTTTGACAAGGCATTTGCTATAAATCTCCAAAGATCTTTTCAAAATTTAATTGTACAGACACTCCACCACCCATCAATAATTTCTACCAACTCTTCCTTAATACCACCATCACAATCACATCAATTCTCACTTGTTCCTCCGCTAGTACGCATCCAAAGCTTCCAAATAGTTAATTTATTATTATTATTATTATTTTCATTTCATTTTATTTATATACATGTTGGCCACTACATTTCCCTCCCCTTATAAGAGCATCATCCTCGATGTGACACAACACCAAGGTTATCTAGAGAGATTGCTAAACAAAAATATTCAACAACGACAACTCTTTCCTAGGGAAATGAACTATGTCACTAAAACGTGATGAAATGATAGAGGGAAACTTTGACAAGTTCTTAGAGTTTTGTGAAGATTGGCAGTTCTCTTTTACTTTATTACTTAGTTAGTCTTTTCCTTTAAAGTATTTCTTAATCTCATACTCTTAGTATTTCATTGCTTAAGATTTCGGCTATCTTATGTTCGTGGGTGCCCAACATAAACTAACATCACAATACTACAGAAGGGCCAAACACAACACTAATGGTGCACAAGACATAACTTCACATACTTCCATGAATGTATCACATCACAAGACTCAATTGAACCATGGAAAGAACATACATAGCCCTCCCAACGTAATACTTGTCACACATACACACGACACAATAATACCCATAACATACATAGACTAATACTACATGGAATTCTAAACAGGTACACATATAGAGATTTCACGCAACTTGGGACAGAACTATAGTTACATAGTGTCAAAATTGGTCAAAGCATACCCTCAATGAGGAACATCAATCCTCAACATCGCAAAAATGACCGAATGACATTAGTACAAAAAATAAAAGAACCAACACCATACACCTCCCAAAACATCACAAAAACTCAATATACCTCCCAAAGCATAACAAGACAACTACATATACCTCCCATGCATCACAAAATAACTACATATACCTCCCAAACATCAATAGGGGATAAATAACTTATAAACTAATATGCAATGAAAATAATCTAGATAAGTTCTCAAAAACCCGAATCTAAATATACATCGAAAATGATATTGATAAGTTACATTTAATTGAGAAACATGATAAGCATACTAAACCATAAAATTCATGATTGAAGGGATTAAGTCAATATTGCCATTATCAAGTGCTAAGTTACCAACTTAAGATGTCTATAGGAGTTAGATGTCTTGTTGTTTCCACCATTGATAATATTTTTGTAATAGTTATTGTTGCACTCAACTGATTATTTCATCTTCATATTCATTGTTTTAGGCATTATGAATTTTTCAAAGGCTCCCAAACCTCGTCATTTAAGAAGCTTCAATGTAGGGCTTCGAGCTTGATTGATAATTGGTTTCTCATATATGGTCATTCTCCCTTGGTTGAAAACACCTTTAGGAAGGCCTTCCTAATTATATTTGTCTAAAAGTAAGGGCACAATTTACCATTTAAAACTTAAATCCCAAAAAGAGGTTTATTGAGATAGTTAGGGATGATCTATGTTCTCTACATTGGAAATGATTATTCTTTATCAATTTGATGTTGAGGAATGTCTCCATGTTTTTGTACTTGATATATCAATAGTTGCCCCTTTTTATAAGTCAATCGATTTTTCGATAATCAAGTCTAAGTGTGTTTTTTTTATAATAAATATCAATTTTACACCTTTTTTAGGTGAGTATTAGGTTGGCGAAGCTTGAATTTTGCAACAGAGCATTTGAAGTTGAATTATTGATTGGTAAAGGAATGAGGGTGATACTTACTAAAAACTTGTGGATGTAGAATTAGGTCTTTTCAATGGTGCACTTGGGTATGTTGAAAGAATTATTTACAAACAAGGAAAAGATTTACCATACAAAATTTGAGTATCTCGCTATTCTTCCATGGGAAGGAAAATAAATTAGGTCTAGTTAGGGTGTTTGTAGACTTCTATAAATCTAAAAGTGAATTTGAATGAATGCTAAAGTTCAAATTCAATTACAAGGTCATGCACAATACAGACTCGTGTCACATGATTTGATGTTACTAAGAATCATATTAGAGCCCACTCTTTTGCTCCAAATTTTATAGGCATGTTGGTAATTGGGGTCCATCTATACCAATAATAAAATATACATCTCTCATTGTGGCTTTCCACCTAGCACATGAAGAGATGTGACTGTAAATCCAAGTAGGAATGAATAAATTTTAAACCATACATCAAAAGAAAATATATCGATCAAAAAAATTCAAGAGTAGGTTTTGAACCAGGAAATTATGAGATATCCTAACAAAGAAACTTTTATTATTAGTTAGGAATTTTGTACGACATAGAATATTAGGAAAAGTGTAAGATGGTGCGGGAATAAAATTACACATCTCATCTAAAGAAGCCAATAGTTCGACAAAGCATAAATTTACAATCATAAAATGTGTTGTGAAACGACATGATCTAGGTCTATATAAACTCCATGTATCCTATGGTTGAGTCATGCAACAATGTGGCCACTAAGATATTTTATCTATGGGTTGTAATTTGGGGAGGATGCATCAAAGAAATATTTCAAATTCCCTCGAAATCATGTACTTAATTAGTTGCACATAAAAACTAACATACTTCAAGTTTGTCAATCACACTACCTGATCTTCAAATCTTGGTTCCTTTCTTTTAATCTGCTCAATGAATCTTTTTGTGTAGACCAGTTTTGATTAGACTTCCTTATTTATCCCAACAATTTTGTGACTACGCTTGTCTAATCACTATTGGCAATGTGTTGGGAAACATTTTACATATTGATCCCAAAACCAAAATTTTATGCACACAACCTTTTCTAGAATTATTTTTTATCTTGACACATCTAAAAATATCCATGCTAATATAGAGATTGAAGTGAAAAGAAGATTGTGGACACAACCTCTAGACTATGAAGGATTACCCTTTAGATGCATAAGGTGTTTTTCTTTAGGACATACTGCTAATGTTTGTGGGATGGAAAATATCAAAAATTTCAAAACCAATTGTTGGAAAGATTTCGTCCCTAAACATTTAGTCTTTGATTGCAAAGAAGAATTGGATTCAAATGTTGATTCACAAGAAGTGTCCTGAATCAATATCAATAACTTCTCTTAGAGAAATTCCATTGATGGTAACAAGGAATATTAAAATGGTGGTATTCAAGCGAACGAAAATGTGGAACCATCTACTTGCATAGTGACTAAGGAAAATATCCTCGCATCATTTTCCTTTGGAAAACAATACATATTTTCCAATTGATGTGTTGGAAATTGTTCTTCCTATTGTGGAGGTTTCTAATGGGTGGAAAATGGTACAAAACAAGAAAAATCCTTTTACAAGAAAACTGTTGTTCCTACCTAGTTTTCTCTTTTCTATTGGGCAACTATTTCTTTTTTGTTTCTTGTCTGTATTATTTTATCTACAATTTAAAGCCTTGTGTACAAGTTGGTGCATTATTTCATCTTGATTATGAGACCTCTATTGTACTTTGGGGTATGGTCCCATTCAAAAGTAATTAGCAATAATTAAAAAATACTAAAACAATTATAGAAATGTTTTTAAAAATAAAATAGCTTCTTCATTGCATATGATAATCCAACACATGGAGAGAACATGAAAATCATATGTTATATTGGAAGGATTAAGTTAAAAATTCTATTATTATCGCAAGCACAACAAATCCTCTATTTATTACTTGGTCCAACTAGAGTTGTAGCATTTAACATTGGTGCGCATCATAATGCATACGACCTTGTGAAAGCCTATTTCACAATTTGAAAAATTAGTATCATCAAGGTTAAATAGATTTCAAGAAGAAATTATAATTTTATTGATGAGATGAGTTTTATAGGTCAATAGATGGTTTAAAATATATAGATTCTCAACTACACTAAGAATTTATAGAAAATTATTTTTTGTGTTATGGTGGAAGGTATATGATTATTCTTGGTGATTTTGGACAATTACCTTTGTTATTAGATAGATTCTACATATGTAAGCACAACATAAGAGAAATTTTTATTGAAAAATTTCATAACTATTGTTAAATTAGATAAGGTTTTTAGACAAAAAGGTGAAAGTGAAGATCAACAATGGTTTTGAAATTTTTTAACAAATATAAGAAACAAAACACAACCATTGAATATTGTCCATTATTGATTAATAGAATCTATGCTTCACTTCAAAAAGATGAAAAAGAGGATTTTAAAGAACAAATACATTTTTTTCAACTAAGGAAAATGTGCATGAACATAATTATAGAAAATTTCATGTTGTGAATAAACATGTTGCACAATGCATTGATAGTAGATAAGGAAATAATATTGCTTTTATATTTGATGAAAAATAATTTGAAGTTGAATTACGTATTGCTAAAGTCATGAAGGTATTGCTTACTAAAAACTTATGGTTGTAGAAGTAGGTATTTTTAGTGGTGCACTTGGGAAGTTTCAAATCATTATTTACAAACAAGGAGTGACACCCCTTGGACCTCCTACATATATAATGGTTTCATTTGATAACTATAGTGGGATTTATTTTATTCTTTTGCCTCCAATGAAATTCCCATCACCCCTATATAGAAAGGGTTATCACATATAAACTACCTTTGAGATTACCATGGAGACTTATAGAAAGAAAATTTACGATATTTGTTGGTATATCATGTGTCAATTCATTACATGGACTATATATATTACCTCCTTTCACATATGACTTGTTCGAGAAATTGAAGACTGGAAGGGGAGTAGGAGAGAATAAAGGAGGAAGAAAAAACTTTCAATCATTGGAGGATAAAATGTATATGATGATTTATTCATATACTACAAATATATCCTATACATATATGAGTGTTTTAGTATATTCATGTATTAATCTAATTCTTTTTAAAATATATACTATGAATATGAAATATTTTTAATTTAAGGTGATGTCTATTATTTTTCATTAAACTAAAAATTTAATGCTATAAGTTTTGAGTTATTTTAAAAATTAGGGATTTATATTTTATACTCAACACCAATGGGTACTACTGGCATAGATATATTTAATACATCTATTTAAAACACACCAAGAGATATGAATTTTGAGGTGCCTATAATGAAATTCTTGCATAATTTAGATAGGTACCTCAAAAATGAGGTTTCTTGGTATCTTTTAAATACATTGTAACGCCGGGAAAATACGATGCCACGCTCACGACATACAATCCGAAAATGTGACTAATTTTTTTATTTTATTTTATTTTATTTTTTATGATAAGGTATTTGAGCCTGCCTTGACGGACATCAAAAGTTTTTATATTTTACACTTGAGGTATTATATTCAATCTTCAGTTTGATTACATAAATACTATATGTATATTTAAAATCTCAAACTGAGGTATACATGTATATATACCACCAGGTTTACATGTTTATAACCCAAAAGGTATGTTATTAACTTAATCATGATTCACTTGCGATTTAAACGAAACCATGTTTGAAATTTCCAAGGTTCAATGTTAAGCCAACGTGCGACTTGGTAAGTCAACGATAACCGACTCGACTATTACTACAGCAGGACAAATTTTAATATAAATACATAGATGGATCTCATAACCAATGACGAGCTCCAAGGGAAAACAAAGTTAATTAGATGGTCGGGTTCTTATTTTAAGGGTATCATGTTAAATATCTATAACTTGATCATAGCGCCTATACAAAAACGTTGGGTTGCGAAGAACATAAGGGATACAACAAGGTCATACCATGGTGTGCGTGGGTAAACACTTTCCACCATGAGTAAGTATGATCGCCAGACAAAAACTCACTTATGTCGAGCCCGTTAAAAAAAAAAGGAGCCGTAGTGAGACCCACGACATGTCACGTCCACGAGGCCAAGGATACGTTTTAAAGGTAAGCGGCCAAACATAAAGATTTTCACGTGGAGAAGTATTCAAAGGAGAGGTGGTTAGACATGGTTGGGGGTGGGTGGCTCCAGCCACCTACCGTAATGAAATAACTCTCCTTTTTTGACTTGCAAACCACTCCAAATCTGGCCGCATCTTTTCATTGAATTCACTTAGATTTTTGCAAACCAATCAACTTACCAAATCGGCCTGCTGTTGGATGTTGTCCCGGCCGCATGGGAAGCAGTATGGTGGTTGAAGATGGAGTTATGGCGCATGAGAGAGGACTGGTTTCCTTCATAAAATCAAACTTGCACAGCGCCTCGTATTGGGCGAATCAACATTTCCACTGTCTGCATATACGTGGCTAACAAACCAATGCCACAGTGAATGGAGCCAACCTACTTACCAGCTTGGCCCTATGCACGCAGAGATCAAGTAAACAATGCACAGTTCATAGTGACAGATTCAAACCAACAGCTCCGTAGATCATTGGGAAACCCAACAAAATGGGCACACGTGGTCGAAGCCACAGGCGAGAAGGAACAGACTGGAGATTTGTTCTGACGGGTCCTGGCCACGCGTGCAGCAAAAAGGAAGGTTGAAAATGGTAGGGGGCGAGTTACCTCCACTTTCATTGGGTGCTGCATGGTGTGTGCTTGGCGGGGAGTGCTCCTGGCGTGAGTTCTGGCCGCGGCCTGTACAGAAGTCGGCCAGGCAGCAGAGATAACACGAACGCCCTCCCCTTTTAAACGCCTACATCAAGCAGGTTGTCCAACTACGTTGTTATTTGCTCAGTATCGAATGCATCCTCAATTTCGGGGTCTCCTTCGTGATAATTTTATCAAATTCGATGGGGAACAGTGAAAGGCGTTAAAAACAGTGACCTGTCCAACAATGTTGCCAACTGTTCAGTATCAAATACAGCTCAAATCGGGTTCTGCCTTCAAGGTATTTTTATCAAATCGATTGAATGACAGTGAGAATGGTAAGGAGCGGTCTGAAACGGTAAATTTCTACGATTTTCTACTGGAAACGTGCACAGTTAACAGTGTAGGGATAATCTCACAGAGGTGGATCCGTTTCATACCAGAATATTCATGAAACCCAATTTGTTTTGCAAATATAGGAGCCTTTCTGAGTATAATAAGATACAGTCTTACAACATGATAATTATACAGAGACCCATCCTTGTTTTAATTGTTATTTATTACATGAACGTGAGATTTATAGGTATTTTAGCTTATTTTCCTTTACAATTCTAAGGACGCCTTCTACGTAGGTTTGATTATATGTTTACTATTGTTTTTCTAGCTGCAGTCCGTATTAGCATACTTAGTTAACACAATAGATATTAATGGTATATCGTTATGCTTAGGATCCAAAAATAGTAATTTCATTAGTTGTAATATTACATAGATATGGTTTATATTGCAAATATCAATTTCCTTATTATGTATTAAGGGACATTGGGTATTAACTTAATAAACTTATAGTCTTTACATTAGGATTTCCTTCTACACAAATCCATAGACATAGCATGGGTTTCAAAAGGTTCGATTTCGTTTCCTTTATTAATTTGCAATGGATTTTGTATTGGATTCATAAATGAAGAAAGAAAAAAAAACTTGATAGAGCTAGAGCATAGATCTCTTAATTGGCACATTTAAAACTATTTAGAACTTAAGTCTTTTATCAACAAAGCAAGAGATAATGCACTATTTTTTTTTCCTTCTCACTTCTCAATACATCTCCTTTTAAGCAACAAAATGAATTCTAACATGTATTTTTTTTTTTGTAATTTTCCTAACATTCCACAAAGGAGTCCTACAATATTTCCATTAAATTTTAAACAAGATCTACCAACATTTCTACAAGAAGGTATATACAACAAACTTCCCAATAGTGTATTCACAAGATTATCACAACCCCCCCTTTTTTTTGGCACATATCATTTCTTTATTTCCTTACAATCTTTTCAATAATGTAAACACCTTTCAAGTAAATTTTGCATTCAACCATGTGACTTTTGGGGCAAATATAGATTACAATGTCCTTTATTTTTGGAATGAAAACAAGATGATACAACTTTCTTTCACATACAAATTTTACAACAAAATAATATATATAAAGGAAAAAGGAAGAATTCTTCACAAGCTCCAAGGTGTTCTTCATCCATGCTCCAAGTTCCAAGTATTTCAAATCACAACCAAGATAGGGGGAGAGGCAACACTCTCCTCCCAACCAAAAACTCAATGGAGAAGAGAAGCAATCTCCTCCATTGACCCCCGAGCCCCAAACACAACACAATGAAGGGTGGTCTCCAACTCAAGGCAACAACACTTGCTTCCACAATACAATTTTATTCACAACATTCAAGGATTAAAAAGAAGAAACAAAAGGAAACACAAATAACACAATACTTTTCACAACAAGGCTTTCATCCAAGCCAACAAGAGAAGGAACTATGGGAAAGTTTTCCTTATGCCTCCCCATTGAGATGAGATGCCCATCCAAACCCTCCACAATAAAACTCAAGCCCCTATGACTCTTATGCCTCCCTCAAGTACCCCTTTTTCCTCCCATACTCTTATACCTCCCTCCTCTTATGGCTCCTCAACGACAAGGTAAGAATGTGAACATTCTTACCCAAGATAAGCATCCCTCTCAAACTCCCTCCACAATTTCCTATTCTACTCTTATGCCTCCCTCATGAGTTTTCCCATAGACCTCTCCTACACTACACATTAAGCATTCTATCCATTTTTCCACAATACACAAAAGTAAACATACATATTCTACAAATTTAAGCATAAAAGCAACAACAATAAGAAAGCAAAAAGGAGAAGGTTTCCTACCTCTCCATTGGAGAAGCCTAAACCAAGAAGCTTTGTCCAAGCTCCCTCCAAAACAATCCAAGCATGCAAGTCCAAGCTCCTTCTTTTTCTTTCTCCCAATTCTTTTCTCCCCCAAAAGAAAAAAAAAAAAAAAAAAACTCTTCAACAAAAACCTCCAACAACCCTCAACAAGAGAGGAAATTTCCATAAATAGACAAAAGGGAAGAGTGAGGGTGATGTGGCTCCTTGTAGGATGCCACATCACACATCCTCAAGACCACCTCCCATAGTCAACTCAACTCCCAAAACACAATAAATGGGTGGTTGGGTTGAATGACATCTCTCTTCCACATCCATCCCTTCCCATGTGTCTTAAGGCACAATTAAATGCAAAAGGAAGAAAAGTGCACTCCAAAGTCACATTTCCCTTCCCAAAACAATAAATAATCCCATTTTTGGCTTCCCAACCCATAGATATGGTTGGTAAGGGGTTTTGGGAAGTGTGGGACAAGTTCAACTTGTCCCACAAGTCCCCCAAAATTGCCCTAAATCTCAAATTCGAGATTCAAAGGATTTGGAGTGGTCAACACTCAAAACAAGCATTCAATACAAGAGGAAAACACAAGGCTCAAGGAGCCAACCATCAAAATTAATTACACCCACTAGACTTCCTCCAAAACTTAAAAAATTAAAACAAGATGTTACATTAATCTAAACATACTTAGCAAAAGTAATTTAAAAAAAAAAAAAACATCACAAATGAAATCACCTACTAAAGTAAGTTAAAACAAGTAATTAAAATTCTTACCCCCTTGGTCACCTTAGAAAATTTCCCCCTCATGGAAATTTTTCTTAACACATAAAAGAACAAAGGTAACACAATACAATTCACTAGTTGCCTTGACGACCAAATGTTGTAACCACCCGACATCCTGTTGTGTTTGGTTCCCAATCCCCCTCATGGTTGTGATCATGTTGTGTTTCCTGCAAAATGAAAAATACCTCCTTCGGCTTGCTGCGCCATGTCAAAATGTCCAAAATAACCATATGCATGAAATTTATTAACATCTATACGTAATTCAATTATCCATTATTTCAAGGTTTAAATCACAACTTAATTATGCATTCCATCATTATCCAAAGTTATAGTAATGTAAATTCAACAACTACATTCTACTTATCATGGCGAAGAAATCCAATGTTAGAACACATGCAATATATCCATATAAAAATAATATCGGTATCCAATAGTCTGTCCATGAGCCAGTGTAGATCATACTGAAACAAAATCTAATCATAACCCAAATGCATCTACTCACAAAACATCATGCTAATCAACGTAAGTATAAGTCATGTCCATATCCAAAAGTCTGCATAACTCAAAATGATAATCAACTAAGTGTCATAGGGAAGTGGGCATTACATCCCCCTCCCCTTAGACTAGACTTCCTCCTGGAAGTCACTGAAATAAGTGTGGAAACTGAGCTCGCAATGATGTAGCATCCTCCCAAGTGGCAGCAGTCTCATCGTACCTGTCCCATTGGACCCGAACCTGATCAATCTCTCTGCCGCGAAGGCCTAGGGTCCTGCGATCTAAAATGCGCACGGCTCCACCATCACCTGCCCCTGATCCTACACCTGCAATGCAGTCCAATCTAGCACATGAGAAGGATCAGAAATATATCTCCTAAGCACAGAAACGTGAAACACATCATGGACGCGCGATAAGCTAGGTGGCAATGCTAGACGATAGGCCAAGGGACCAAGGCGCTCCAAGATCTCAAAGGGACCCACAAATCTAGGAGCAAGCTTAGAACCTTTTCCATAACGGATAGGGCTCTTATGCGGTCTGACACGAAGAAACACCTTCGTGCCCACCTCAAAACTGCGATCTGTCCTATGCTGGTCTGCATACTTCTTCTGTCTATCCTGCGCCTCCTGCAATCTCTGTCTGATCAAGGCAACCTGCTGCTCCATGTCCTGTAATAATGCTGGCCCAAGGGAAACCCTGTCCTCAATCCTATCCCAACTAAGAGGTGTCCTGCACTCTCTACCATATAATGCCTGAAAAGGAGCCATGCCTATAGAACTCTGGAAACTATTATTGTAGGCAAACTCCACCAAATATAGATACTCCTCCCATCTCGACTGATGATCCATCACGTACATCCTGAGCATGTCCTCCAAAATCTGATTCACCCTCTCTGTCTGTCCATCGGTCTCAGGGTGATAAGTTGTGCTGAAATTAATCCTCGTCCCGAGGGCATACTGCATGGTGGTCCAGAAATGGGAAGTGTATAAAGGGTCGCGGTCGCAAATGATCTTCCACGGAATCCCATGTAATCTGACAATCTCATCAAGGTATACTCGTGCCACAACACTTGCTGTATAGGTGGTCTTCACCGGAGAAAAATGAGCTACCTTTATCAATTTATCCACCGTGACCATGATGGCATCGTGATGGTATCTCGACGTAGGTAACCCAACGATGAAGTCCATGGAAATGGTGTCCCACTTCCACTCCGGTATGGCGTGAGGATAGAGAAGGCCAGCTGGATGCTGATGCTCGGCCTTCACCTTTTGGCACTCTAAACAATGGGATACAAATGAAGCTACATCTCTCAAAGTCCTCTCCAAAAATACAACTGTCTCAGGGTGGCGTGCATTCTTCTTCCCCGGGATGGGCTGAGTAAGGTGCACGATGAGCCTCTCAAAAATGTCATGTCTCAAGCCTCCATCTCTAGGAACATATATCCGACCTCTGTGTCTGAGAAGACCATCTCGCCTCTAATGAAAATCCATCAAATCTCCCTCAAGGGGTCTCTGAGACTCAATCTCTGCTCTGGCTGCAAGGTAGAAACTATCATGAGGAAGTTGCTGCAAGATCCTACTCCGCAAATCTGTGCCCACTGAGGTGGCCATAGCCACATGTCTCCGCCTACTCAAGGCATCTGCAACCACATTCTCCTTCCCTTTCACATGCTCTATCTCCATGTCATACTCACAGAGTAACTCCATCCAACGCCGCTGACGAGCGTTGAGATTGGGCTGCGTGAAGAGGTGGCGAAGACTCAAGTGATCAGTCCTGAGTGTAAATCTCCGGCCAAGAAGAAAATGTCTCCACCGCACTAAGGCATGTACCACTGCTGCAAGCTCAAGGTCATGGGTCGGATAATTGAGCTCATAATCTTTGAGTTTGCGAGACTCAAAGGCAACTACTCTACCCTCCTGCATTAACACACCTCCAAGTCCTGCCAAGGAAGCATCTGATGCAAACGTAGAACTCACCCTGAGGATCTGGCACTGCAAGAATAGGTGCTCTCGTAAGGCATTCCTTCAATGTACTGAAGGCCTACTCACATCTATCTGACCATAAAAACTTCTTCCCTTTCCGCTGAAGGGAAGTGATGGGGTGCGTGCAATCGTGAAAAATCCTCGAACAAACCTCCCGTAATACCTCCTCGCTAGACCCATGAAACTACGCACCTCGGTCACACTAGTGGGTGTTGGCCAATCCATGATGGCTCGAATCTTGGAAGGATCGATTGCGATACCTTCCCCAGAAATGATGTGGCCCAAATACTGCACCTCAAAGAAAAGAACGCACACTTCTCCAAGTTCCCCGTAAAGGCGCCGCTCACGAAGACACCGAAGAACCCGCGAAGGTGCTCCTCGTGCTCCTCACGTGTGCGTGAGTAAACTAGAATGTCATCAAGGAAGATGAGCACGAAGCGATCAAGGAAGGTCCTGAATACCCCATTCATCAAACTCATAAACACTGCAGGGGCATTCGTCAAACCGAAAGGTACCACTGTGAACTCGTAGTGGCCATATCTCGTACGGAAAGCTGTCTTGTGAATATCCGTCTCCGCAATCCTGAGCTGATGGTATCCTGACTTAAGATCTATCTTAGAGAAAACTGTAGCCCCCTTCATCTGATCAAATAAATCATCAATGCGTGGAAGGGGGTAACGATTCTTGATCGTTACTTTATTCAACTTGACGATAGTCAATACACAACCAAGAGATCCATCCTTCTTATTCACGAAGATCACTGGTGCACCCCAAGGGGATACACTAGGATGGATTAGGCCTTTCTCCAGAAGGCCCTCAAGCTGCAACTTGAGCTCACATAACTCAGGAGTAGTCATCCGATAAGGTGCTCGTGAGATAGGCTCGCGCCTTAACTAGATCTATATGGAAGTCGATCTCACGTGGGGGAGGTAATCCCGGTAGCTCCCCTGGGAACACATCAGCAAACTCTATCAAGATGGGATGGTCATCGAGGGAAGGTCCTCTCGACTCATCCTCTGATCTGTCACTGACCGTAATAGCAAACATCTGACAACCCTATCGCGCACACCGCTTAAGCTGCATAGCGGAGATGGTGCGAATGGATACGGCCCTCCTAACTCCTGATATCACTGACTCTACTCCAAGATCATCTATGCAAGCAATAGTCTTATGGTAACAATCCACTCTAGCTCTGTGAGCGACAACCAATCCATGCCTAAAATGATGCCATAAGATCCTAATGGAAGGATCCGAAGATCAGAAGTAGTGGTGAAGGGTCCCAAATCCACTACACACTCCTTAACTAAGGAGTCTACAGAAATCTTGGCTCTAGAAGCCATCTCAACGTCCCAACTACGGCCCTGCCTAACTGCCACCAGCCTACAATGCTCTACTAAGGATGGTGCAATAAAAGAATCAGAAGAACCAGAATCAAATAATATAGAGGTGGAAATACCACCAACACTACCTGTCGTCTCAATCACAGTACTCTGATGCTCAGCCTGGCGGTTCTCGACCACTGCGTAGATCCGATGACTCCGTGCCATATCTCCAACAGTAGGCTCTGAGCTCTGTGTCTTACCCTTGTTAGGGTTCTGTGGGCAATCTCTCCAATGATGTCCAACAACACCACAACCATAACAGCTGCCTGGTCCTCTCCAGTGGGAAGCAGCTCCAGCTGGTACTCTAGATGACTGAGATATAGATCCTGACGATCCGGCTATGGACTGCTGAGGTCTCTACTGATGAGCTCCTACTGACTGAGCTCTCGGTGCACCTTGTGTCCTGATGGGACCCTCTAGGAGGAGGCCCCATACTCCGCCCCTCTCTGTGCATCAAATCTCTGAGGAGGTCTGTAAGGTGGGCGGGTCTCTGCCGCTGCCACCGCTTGTGTGGTGGCCTGAATGAAGCCTGCCCTGAACTCTGTCCACCACGTGGAGGAGGAACTCGACCCTTCGACCTACCATCATCCATCATCTGCTGGATACGGCTCCGAACTCGTCTCTAGCCTCGCCGTGTCTTCCCCCATGTCTCCTCTGCAATATAGGCCTTCTCCACGGCCTCTGCTAATGTCTGTGGGCAGTGAATGCGCACCGCGCCACCTAAATCCAAATTCAGGCCCCGGATGAACCTGTGAATCCGTACCTGCTCATCCTGCATATAGTCGACGTACTGGAGTAGGTCCAGAAATCGACTCTCATACTCACTCATCATCATCGATGCCCCCGACGAGGTCATGAAACTCGTCTATCCGCTGCTGAATAAATCTCCTGGGTAAATACCTGCTCCTGAAACGCTCCTCAAACAGCTCCTAGGTAATCGTCTCCGAGTCAACATGGAGCTTCTGCTCCTCGGTCCTCCACCAGACTCCTGCTCCATCCTTCAGAAGATGGATCGCAACACGAGCTTTCGTGTTGCTAGTACAAGGGCAGAGCTTGAAGCATCCGCTCAAGCTCACCAACCAGGCCTCTGCCTGAAAACCACCTGTATCACCCGAATAGTGAGATGGTCGTAGCTTCAGGATCTCCCTGATATGGTCTGCAGCTGACGTATGACGAATCCTAGGTCTATCTGAATGCTCCTCCCTCTGTCTAGGGCTCCGAGACCTGTCCCTATGTCCTGAGATCCTGTCCCCATGTCCTCTCTGTGGTGACTCTGCCCTAGCCGACTCCGCACGGAAGTTCTCTGCCCTGTGCTCCTCGCTGTGTCGAGGGGATGCCTGGGCATCTACTGATGGCTCCAAACTATGTCTAGCAAGTCGTCCTCCCAAGGGCTCTCCGCGTATAGCGGCATTGACATCCTGGAGTGTCTGCAAGATCTGAGGTAGAAGGGCTGCTACGGCCTGCTCTGGTGGTGGTATGTCTAGGTCTATATGAAGAGACCCCTCGCCCAATCCGCGCCCCCTGCATAGATCAAGGCGAGAGTTAGTTCATTGTTCTAGGTCTTGTGTCAGTTTTCTAAATTTGTTGTTTACTATAATTATCAACATTATGGTTTTATATTTTAAAAGAATCAGCTCTGTACTAAGTTAAGTGTTCCTGTTTCATGTTTCTGCGTGTGCCCAAGGGTCCAAGCTTCGAACCCCTGGCTCTGATACCAAAATGCCGCAAAAAGACGACGGCTACGAAACGACGACGCCACGCTCATGACATACAATCCGAAAATGTGACTAAATTTTTTTTTTTTTTTTGATAAGGTATTTGAGCCTGCCCTAGACGGACATCAAAAGTTTTTATATTTTACACTTGAGGTATTATATTCAATCTTTAGTTTGATTACATAAATACTATATGTATATTTAAAATCTCAAAATGAGGTATACATATATATATACCACCAGGTTTACATGTTTATAACCCAAAAGGCATTTTATTAACTTAATCATAATTCACTTGCACTAAACGAAACCATGTTTGAAATTTCCAAGGTTCATGTTAAGCCAACGTGCGACTTGGTAAGTCAACGATAACCGACTATTATTATTACTACAGAGAGGAAATTTTAATATAAATACATAGATGGATCTCATAACCAATGACGAGCTCCAAGGGAAATAAAGTTAATTAGATGGTCGGGTTCTTATTTTAAAGGTAACATGTTAAATATCTATATCTTGATCATAGCGCCTATACAGGAACGTTAAGTTGCGAAGAACAAAAGGGATACAAACAAGGTCATACCATGGTGTGCGTAGGTAAACACTTTCCGCCATGAGTAAGTATGATTTAGGTGACAAAAACTCACTTATGTCGAGCTCAATTAAAAAAAAAGCCGAAGTGAGACCCATGACATGTCACGTCCACGAGGCCAAGGATAGGTTTTAAAGGTAAGCGCCAAACATAAAGATTTTCATGTGGAGAAGTATTCAAAGGAGAGTTGGTTAGACATGGTTGGGGGTGGGTGGCTCCACCACCCGCCATAATGAAATAACTCTCCTTTTTTTTTGACTTCAAACCACTCCAAATCTGGGCCATCTTTTCATTGAATTCACTTAGATTTTTGCAAACCAATCAACTTACTAAATCGGCTCTTGCTTGGATGTTGTCCCTTACCGCATGGGAAGCAAAGATGGTGGTTGAAGATGGAGTTATGGCGCATGAGAGAGGACTGGTTTCCTTTATAAAATCAAACTTGCATGGAAATATTATACCTGCGCCTTTTGGCGAATCAACATTTCCACCATGCGCTATACGTGGCTAACAAACTAATGCCAATGCCATAAAGTGAATGGAGCCAACCTACTTACCACCTTGGCCCCTATGCACGCAGAGATCAAGTAAACAATGCACAGCTTCAGCAAAGCTTAGTGCAGATTCAAACCAACAGCTCCCAGTGTAGATCATTGGGAAACCCAACAAAATGGGCACACGTGGTCGAAGCCAGCACGAGCGAAAGGAACAGAGATATTCAATTTTTTCCGACGGGTCTGGCGCGCGTGCGTGCAAAGAAAAAGGAAGGTTGAAAACGGTAGGGGGCAAGTTACCTCCGCTTTCATTGGGTGCTGCATGGTGTGTGCTTGGCGGGGAGTGCTCTCTAGTGAGATTTCGGCCGCGGCCTCTGACAGTCATCAGGCCAGAGCAGAACGAAATACGCACAAACGCCCTCCTTTTTAAACGCCTACATCAAGCAAGTTGTCCAACTACGTTGTTATTTGCTCAGTATCGAATGCATCCTCAAATTTGGGGTCTCCTTCATGATAATTTTATCAAAGTCGATGGGGAACAGTGAAAGGTGTTAAAAAACAAAATCGACTGGAAAACAATGTTGCCAACTGCTCATTTACGATGTCGAATATCAAATGCTCAAATCGGGTTCCTTTCTTCAAGTATTTATCAAATCGATTGAATGATAGTGAAGTGAAAGGTAAGGAGCAAGGTCTTCGAAATGGTAAATTTCTATGATTTTCTATTGAAAATGCATAGTTAACAATGTAGGGATAATCTCATTGAGAGTGGACCCGTTTCATACCAAAATATTCATGAAACCCAATTTGTTTTGCAAATACATGAGCCTTTCTCGAGTATATAAGATACAGGTTTACAACATGATAATTATAATGTATACAGACCCATCCTTGTTTTAATTTTTATTTATTACATGAACGTGAGATTTATAGGTATTTTAGCTTATTTTCCTTTAAATTCTAAGGAGGTCTTCCTTTAGTACGTAGGTTTGATTATATGTTTACTATTGTTTTTCTAGCTGCAGTTCGTATTAGTATACTTAGTTAACACAAATAGATATTAATGGTATATTGTTATGTTTAGAATCCAAAAATAGTAAGTCCATTAGTTGTAATATTACATAGATATGGTCTATATTGAAAATATTAATTTCCTTATTATGTATTAAGGAACATTGGGTTTTAAACTTAATAAGCTTATAGTCTTTGCATTAGAATTTCCTTCTACACAATTCAATGGTCATAGCATGGGATTTCAAAAGGTTCGATTTCATTTCCTTTATTAATTTGCAATGGATTTTGTATTGGATTCATAAATGAAGAAAGAAAAAAAAACTAGATCTAGAGCTAGAGCATAGATTTCTTTATTGGCACATTTAAAACTATTAAAACTTAAGTCTTTTATCAACAAAACAAGAGATAATGCACTATTTTTTCTTCTTCTCACTTCTCAATACATCTCCTTTTAAGCAACAAAATGAAATCTAATATGTATATTTTTTTTTTGTAATTTTCCTAACATTCCACAAAAGAGTCCTACAATATTTCCATTAAGTTTTAAACAAGATCTACCAACATTTCAACAAGAAGAAGTATATCAAAAAAACTTCCCAATAGTGTATTCACAAGATTATCATAACCCCCCTTTTTTTTGGCACATATCATTTCTTATTTCCTTACAATCTTTTCAATAATGTAAACACCTTCCAAGTAAAATTTGCATTCAACCATGTGAACTTTTGGGGCAAATATAGATTACAATGTCCTTTATTTTTGGAATGAAAACAAGATGATACAACTTTCTTTCACATACAAATTTTACAACAAAATAATATATATAAAGGAAAAAGGAAGAAGTCTTCACAAGCTCCAAGGTGTTCTTCATCCATGCTCCAAGTTCCAAGTATTTCAAATCACAACCAAGATAGGGGGAGAGGCAACACTCTCCTCCCAACCAAAAACTCAATGGAGAAGAGAAGCAATCTCCTCCATTGACCCCCGAGCCCCAAACACAACACAATGAAGGGTGGTCTCCAACTCAAGGCAACAACACTTGCTTCCACAATACAATTTTCTTCACAACATTCAAGGTTAAAAAGAAGAAACAAAAAGGAAACACAAATAACACAATACTTTTCACAACAAGGCTTTCATCCAAGCCAACAAGAGAAGGAACTATGGGAAAGTTTTCCTTATGCCTCCCAATTGAGATGAGATGCCCATCCAAACCCTCCACAATAAAACTCAAGCCCCTATGACTCTTATGCCTCCCTCAAGTACCCCTTTTTCCTCCCATACTCTTATACCTCCCTCCTCTTATGGCTCCCTCAAGGACAAGGTAAGAATGTGAACATTCTTACCCAAGATGGGCATCCCTCTCAAACTCCCTCCACAATTTCCTATTCTACTCTTATGCCTCCCTCATGAGTTTTCCCATAGACCTCTCCTACACTACACATTAAGCATTCTATCCATTTTTCCACAATACACAAAAGTAAACATACATTTTCTACAAATTTAAGCATAAAAGCAACAACAATAAGAAAGCAAAAAGGGAGAAGGGTTCCTACCTCTCCATTGAAGAAGCCTAAACCAAGAAGCTTTGTCCAAGCTCCTCCAAAACAATCCAAGCATGCAAGTCCAAGCTCCTTCTTTTTTTTTTTCTCCCCAATTCTTTTCTCTCCCCAAAAGAAAATAAAAAAAACTCTTCCAACAAAACCTCCAACCCCTCAACAAGAGAGGAAATTTCCATAAATAGACAAAAGGGAAGAGTGAGGGTGATGTGGCTCCTTGTAGGATGCCACATCACACATCCTCAAGACCACCTCCCATAGTCAACTCAACTCCCAAAACACAATAAATGGGTGGTTGGGTTGAATGACATCTCTCTTCCACATCCATCCCTTCCCATGTGTCTTAAGGCACAATTAAATGCAAAAGGAAGACAAGTGCACTCCAAAGTCACATTTCCCTTCCCAAAACAATAAATAATCCCCTTTTTGGCTTCCCAACCCATAGATATGGTTGGTAAGGGGTTTTGGGAAGTGTGGGACAAGTTCAACTTGTCCCACAAGTCCCCCAAAATTGCCCTAAATCTCAAATTCGAGATTCAAAGGATTTGGAGTGGTCAACACTCAAAACAAGCATTCAATACAAGAGGAAAACACAAGGCTCAAGGAGCCAACCATCAAAATTAATTACACCCACTAGACTTCCCTCCAAAACTTAAAAAAATAAAACAAGATGTTACATTAATCTAAACATACTTAGCAAAAGTAATTTAAAAAAAAAAAAAAAAACATCACAAATGAAATCACCTACTAAAGTAAGTTAAAACAAGTAATTAAAATTCTTACCCCTTGGTCACATTAGAAAATTTCCCCTCATGGAAATTTTTCTTAACACATAAAAGAACAAAGGTAACACAATACAATTCACTAGTTGCCTTGATGACCAAATGTCAGTAACCACCCGACATCCTGTTGTGTTTGGTTCCCAATCCCCTCATGGTTGTGATCATGTTGTGTTTCCCGCAAAATGCAAAATACCTCCTTCGGCCTCATGCGCCATGTCAAAATGTCCAAAATAACCATATGCATGAAATTTATTAACATCTATACGTAATTCAATTATCCATTATTTCAAGGTTTAAATCACAACTTAATTATGCATTCCATCATTATCCAAAGTTATAGTAATGTAAATTCAACAACTACATTCTACTTATCATGGCGAAGAAATCCAATGTTAGAACACATGCAATATATCCATATAATATCGATAATATCCAAGATCATCCAATCAGTCTACTCACAAAACATCATGCCAATCCGTAAGTGAGTCCATATCCAAAATCATATAACTCAAAATGATAATCAACTAAGTGTCATAAAACATTACAATCATTTAACATATAACCAAATGCATCTACTCACAAAACATCATGCTAATCAACGTAAGTATAAGTCATGTCCATATCTTTCAAAGAAGATACAAAAATTCAACAATCACTAAAATTGTTAGTGTTATCATCATCATGACATCGTAAGTACTTGGATATTCAACAAAACATACATAACATGTGTATAAAAACTACCAATACCACAACTATCCTCATCACATATAGGGATATGAAATAAAGTCTCGTAGGTTTTCTCATAATTGTAGCAACAATATAACGACATGCAATGGATAAAGCAAGGCATGAAAGACGAGAGGATTATAAACTATAATATTAGGATAAGGAATAGAAACACACAAAAATTAATGGATAACAATGACAATTGGAAACCTAAGGAAAATTAGGGTTTGTAACTAAAGGCCTAATCAAGATAGGGAACCTAAGCCAAACAGGTAAAGGATTCAATAAATAAGAGGGTTCATGAAATGATTTATTCAGATTAATGTTTGAAAACCTTAATATGGGATAAAGAACTTAGAAACTAATATGCAATCAAAATAATCTAGATAAGTTCTACAACAACCAAATCTAAATATACATGGAAAATGATATTGATAAGTTACATTCAATTGAGACACATGATAAGTATACTAAACCATAAAATTCGTGATTCAAGGGATTAAGTCAATATTGACATTATCAAGTGCTAAGTTACAAACTTCATATGTCTATACGAGTTAGATTTCTTGGCGTTGCCACCATTGATAATATTTTTATAATGAATTATTTTTGCACTCCATTGATAATCTCATTTTCATACTCATTATGTTAGGCATTATCAATTGTTCCAATCACCTCCTCATGTGGCTCCAACGAAAGTTCCAATCAACCCTCTATAGAAAGGGGTCTCATGCATCAGCTACCTTTGATATTGGCATGGAGAATTATAGAATGACATGGTCGACATTTGTTGCTATATCATATTGGCATGGGGAGTTATAGAATGACATGGTCGACATTTGTTCTTTGTATCATATTGGCATGGGGAATTATAGAATGACATGGTCCGACATTTGTTGCTATATCATATTGGCATGGGGAATTATAGAATGACATGGTCTGACATTTGTTGATATATCATGTGTCAGGGCATTGCATGAACTATAGATCTCACTTCCTTTCACAGATGAATTGTTTGAGAAATTGACGAGTGGAAGTGCAGTAGGAGAGAATAAAAGAGGAACAAAAAATATTTCAATCAATGGAGTAGAAAATGTATAGATGAGGATTTATTCATCAATTGCAAATATATCACATATGTATATAAATGTTTTAATATATTTATGTATTAATATAATTGTTATTTAAAATATATAATATGAATATGAAATATTTTTTTATTAATTTTCATTTAAGGTGGTGTATCATATTTTGGATTTAAATATAAAAAATGAATGTTATAAGTATTGAGGTATTTAAAAATTTAGGGTTTTATATTTTATGTTCAACACCACTCAGGTGCTATTAGCATAGATATCTTTAATACATCTATTAAAAAGATACCAAGAAATGTCAATTTTGAGATGCTTATATTGGAATTCTCACATAAATTAGATAAATACCTCAAAATCAATAGTTAAATCAATAGTTAAGATAAAGAAACAAATTTCATTTAGAGTTTAAATACTAGCACGTGACAAAGTGTAAGTGTAATTAAGCAAGGAAAAGTTGTACCATACAAAATTTGAGTAACTGCCATTCTTCCGTGGGAAGGAAAATAAATTAGGGCCTAGGGTGTTTGTAGACTTCTATAAATCTGAAAGCCAATTTGAATGAATGCTAAAGTTGAACTTCAATTACGAGATTCATATTTGAGCCCCTCTTTTTCTCCAAATTTTGTAGGTATGTCGAGAATTGGAGTCCATCTATACCAATAATAAAATATACATCTCTTGTTGTGGCTTTCCACCTGGCACAATACGAGATGTGACTTTAAATGAAAGTAGGAACGAATAAATTTTAATCCATACAACAAAAGAAAAGAAAAGACATCGATCCGAAAAACGTTCCAGAGTAGGTTCTGAACCAGGAAATTTGAGATAGCCTAACGAAGAAACACGTATTATTAGTTAGGAATTTTGTACAACACAGAATTTTAGGCAAAGTGTAGGCCTGCGCGGGAAAGAAGCCAATAGTTCGACAAAGCTTAAATTTCGAATAGGAAAATGTGTTGTGAAACGACATGATCCAGGTCTATATAAACTCCACGTGGCCTATGGACGAGTCATGCAGCAACGTGGCCAATAAGATATTTGATCTATGGGTTGCAGTTTGGGGAGGCTGCATCAAAGAAAGATTTCGAATTCCCTTGAAATCATGTACAGAAAAACTATCAATCAAACACGCCTACGTGTCTTTCGCTTCAAGGTCATCATCTTGGAGAGAAATGTTTTTATTAACATTAATTTGGTGAAAGTTTATCTATAAGAATTAGATATATTTATTGCACTCACTAGAATCATATGAAATTCACAAGGATTGGGAACAAATTCAACTTATGGACTGAGTTACATTTATGATATTCACTCAATTATATCGGCGTGTATGATCCTCATGACTGATATACATGGTTACTCAACTTTCCTAATGTTATATGGTTATTGAACAAACTGACACTTAATGGTGACTGAATTACATAATGTTTTGTGGTGATATAGCCACCTACAATTGATGATGAAATAACTAGATATCTTTGCTTGATGGTGACATAGTGGCCAAAGGCTATCTCTCCCACAATATAATTTTTTATTTCATATACAAGAACATCGTGGGAAATCAGGGGTGGTTATTTATTATTATTTGGAATTTACACATATTAATTTTTATTACAAATTGTTTGTCTTTATTGATGATTCCTCTACTAGACTTATTTGACATATGATTTCCATATTTAATATTTATGATGCGGGGCACACAATTGAATTTACAAACATCACATTCCCAGGGTTAGGGTGGAGAGGTTCTTATTTTATTTATCATTTTTACTAGTAGATTAAAAAGGGAAATATGTATTGCTTGAAATTAGGTCGTGTGACACTTTGGAAATATGCATATGCCATTTATCTCAACATTTAACAATTCATTAACAAAACTTAAAGACATATTTTGCAATCCTAAACTCTGAACCCAATAGGTCATGATAGGATCTTCAACTTATCACCCCATGAACCTAAAAAATTATATGATCTACACATTTTAAGACTAGCAATCTATATCATGTCTTAGATCATATTAGATCCTATGATTAGATGGGTTCATAGTCCCATGACACAATTTCTACAAAATGATTCCCACATGAACCTATACTTTATACTTGGAATAATAATATTGCCGATTGCAAACATTACATTAGCTTGATTTAAGGTTGTTTGATAGGGAAATAATTTACACAAGGTCACTTATATACACATGTATACCATAACATATTATAACCATTTGGGGGTCTTATATAATATATTTAAAAGTAACATTAGAATGGATCTCTCTATTGAAATAAAGTACATCAAGTTAAGAAAATATGAATACATCCCTCCAGTATTTCCGTAGTTATTGGATCTCTATTACATTCCCAAAGGAAAGACAACCTTTGTTCCCTACTATTCAAGATTGAATTAGGTATCAATATTTATTGTTGCTTTCGTAACCTCCATTTCACCCTAGGATTTGGAGAACTACATTTGGATTGATCCCACTTTGGTCTATTGATAAGTAGGAAATGGTCATCATATCATTGGGGTGTTGTGAGGTCTCTTTTGCACATAAGATGAAAAACACTCTTTTACACAATTAGGTATAGAATAAAAAGAGCATATATTTCTAGGTAAAAATATTCATTATGAATATTGAAGCACATTTATAAGATCTAGAGACATGGACTAAATAGGTTCTAGAGGAACATCAAAAATATAATTAGGTGAGGATTGTGTGTTATGCCAAGGTATCTACATATCACAAACTTATCCTTTACTTAATATTTGGATCATGCATTTCAGATGTAGATTAATGATACCTTTCACAACATCTTCATCTAGATTTATATCACTCTTAAGTAGTGAAAGCCTATTTTTGGGAAAATATATACCATAACCTAACCCTAATTTAAAGGTGATCTTAACTGAATATATCATTCTTTAATTATATAGGACTATTCTATATATTATTTACAATTCTAAATGATATTATTACACATTCATTGAAATATCTAAATTAAATAATCCAAGTGTTAATATTAAAGTTTCACTATCGGAGATGGCCCAATACACACAATCAATGACCATTATAATTATTAGTTTGAAGACATGTGTTGCAATGTATTTTGAATGGATGAAAATTACGAAAATTACCTAACTATAGGTGAAAATATTTTGATTGAAAACTAGGAAACAAAGCTAGATTAAGAAATTTAGAACGAAACACATAATTTTAATGCAATAGATCTATAGTTTTGAAAATCTATAAACTTCAATTACATTTTATAGGAAAATTTGTCAAGTATTAAATTTAAATAAACATCATACTTAGCAAGATATCTTATTGTGAAATAAATCACATAAAATACTCTATTATGAAGTTTGTTATATTGTGTTTCTCCTTTGTTGTAGATTAGGATTTGAGCTATTATTGGAGGAACCTACAAATTCATTCTTTCAGTCATCAAGAAATATCAAAATATGTTTTAAAATATCATGTTTATGAAGATTTTAGTGAATTTGAGCATTATTAAAAGTAGTTGTTGAAGAATTATGTAATATTTAACTCTTTTCTAACACAATAACCTATTTCTTGATGATCTATTTATAAAAATGTTTGAATTCAATTTTAAAAATAAAGGATTCCCTTATTCTCATGTATAGTTTTCAAATATCATTACATTGAGGAGTTTGTAAACTATTCTTGCAAGGTATTTTCAATTTCCAAAGTTAATCGTGTACACATTATATAATTTTCGAGTAAATTCTATAGAGCTTGATTTTCTTTTCTTGATGGTATTTTTATTCTTACATCTCTTATTCCTGTAGTAACTCATGTGGAGCACAAGCTCTCTGAATTTGGATTTCACGTGATATGTAGATAGAACAAATTTCACTATATTTTAATTATCTTAAGAAAATCTCAATGCATCCTAAATTAATAACATTTTTCCTTTAACAATACAAGTCATGTTGATAAAGAATGTGTTGAAGATTGAACTTTTATAGAGAGTCCCCATAAATATAGATATTTCCATTCTCCACAATCTATATATAATTATTGCCCATATCTCTATTTCTGGTGGGACAAAAAAGGATTCTTTAGTGAAACTTATTATGCCAGAAGTTCCCATGCTAAGTAGCCATTTAAATGAAAGAATCTCTTATTCTGGTAAACTATTATCTTGTGACATTTTACCACAAATATTTTCCCAACAAATTTTATATTGTCTATTCACCATTTCAAACCCTAGAAAGGAGGTGGAATAGAATATTTTAGAACAATTTTGGAGGATGTTGGCATGGATTTAGGAAATATATGGGAAACATGGATCTATTGAAAAGGACTTGCAATTTTTGATGAAAATGTAGTCTACAAGTATACATCTATTGTCCATAATTTAAAGTGTTTGAACAATTGATTGAATAATATATCACCTCATTTAATACCATAAGTATAACTTGAAAAGGACATGGAGGTATTGAAAATATTTATTCAAATGGATCCAATAGGTGTACAACCTAATAACTTCACCTAATTTACTATACTCCCTACCTGTGCAAACATATGGGTTTGTAAATAGGTCAGATATGTATGCAATAGATCTCAACATTAACAAGTTAGTGAGCTATTAGAAAACTCCTAGGAAGAAATCCAATCTCATGTAATCCACTCGATTTCATGATCCGCACAAAATGTGTGTTTTGAAAAGGAAATTTTGAAACCCATGGAGTGCTAAAGACATCAAAAATATATATTTCATTGTATGTTCATTTCCATAATATGCTTATTCTTAAGAAATAATGATATATCCACCATTGCACATATTATTATACAATATCAATTCTCATATGTTATATTATAAGAAAATGTTTGATCTAATTTGATCACGTTTACTTTTAGGAAAGTTAAAATTGTAAAAAAATAAACATCGTGGAGTTGAGAGGGGCTAGGAAATATTATATCAAATGTAATTAGTACATTTTCCAGAAAGCTTCTAATATGTGTCAAAATTGAAACTTCATAATAATGCATGAAAATTCATCATATAGAAAAATTATAAGTTTTTTTTTCTTCTTTGAAGTTGGAAGTTCCATTGTACAAATGTATGAAAAATGTAGAATTGTAAAGAAATTTAAAATTTTACTAGATCATATTTGATATGATGAATTTCCTTGATTGTAAGATATGTATATGATGGATTTTTCAATGATGCTCTCAAAAAATAGAGAATAATAAACAAGGGTCATGAATTTCATTGAATGTTGTAGTTGAAAGTGATATTGAATATATATAAGTAAAGTTTAGAGGCATGTACATAATATGTGAATATTTTAACTAAATCGAGAACACAGTAATATTTGATAGTCACATTTGTTATAACATAAGAACTTGAAAGCAAGAAAAAATAGTGTACGGACATTGAGGTGCAATTCATCTAGATTTATAAATGTTTGCGAAGGGTTTAAGGAAACATTGGATGATTAGTTGTTTTGTTGGTGTAACTACACAATAAATGAGTGGTGTCTATCGGTTATAGTGTTGAAAAGCCACGCCGAGTAATATCATAAATGACATATATTAAATTGTATATCTAAACACCTTTTGCTAAAAGAAGATGAACATTCTCTAAAGGTTTAATTTTTTATTTTAGTGTGGTATTTCATTTTTCTTATAGAGGATACTCACACTATTCTTACTTTCAACATTAACTAAAGAATAAAGATGAAGTTGAATGATTCTTTGTTTTCTTGCCCTAAACCTAAAACCCATAGCGATGGGTCTATTTCCGCTCTGGTGGTGGTTGAAGTTTTGAAACCCTTTAGTGCCAGTGCAGGTGGTGGTTTGGTGGGTGGAGTGCCTGGAAGTTCCTCTGCTAAGGAGTCTAGGCATGGCCATGTTGGAGGCATTTTGTTTCAGGGGAAAGAGGGATCTAGTGGGTCTAGCTCTAAGATTGATGGTGGCGGCACGTTGGGGATGATTGATGGGCCGGTTCCTACTATTTGGACTAGGTGGTTTCATTTTAGCCATAGGAGGTAAGGTCGGATCTATGAGTGGAGGTGGTGTTAGGGATTTGGCCGAACCAAACAGGGGTGGTTTGGTGGCGGTGAAGTCATTCCTATCTGTAACCAAAAATGGGTGTAAGGACCCTGTTAAACCTATGGCCTATGCCAAATAGACGCCTAGGGTCTCCTTTGGAATCGAGGTTTCTAAGACCATTGAATACTTTGAAAAGAGGGGTTTAATTTGTAGATTCAGTAATGGTTGTCCTAGGCTCCTGCTCTGCACAACTAGATTTCTGAACAATGGTAGCCCTAATTGAAGGTAAAGTTAATATTTATCCTTCTGCTCGTGGCATTTTTGTTGCTGCTTTTGATAGCTCCTCAGATAAGGAGATCATTTTTGGGAAAATTTGGGAATTTCATTCACACATCCTCCTCATAAAGCCTTGGTTTCCTCAGTTTAATCCTTTATCTAAAATGTTTAATACCAGACTAGTTTGGATTCGTTTACCCTACCTGCCCTTGCATTTCTGGAGTGAGGAGTGCTTCAAAGCTATGGGGGATGGGTTGGGAAAATTTTTAGCTACCGATCCCAAAATGGATTCTTTTGATCACACCACTTATGCCCGTATACTGGTGGAAATGAACATGAATGTTTACTTTCCAGCCACTATGGAACTCAATGTCATGGACTCTACATGGTCACAAAATTTAGATTATGAAGGGTTCCCTTTTAGATGCAGAACTTGCTTTGCTCTGGGTCATCTGGCATCTCAATGTCAAATGGTTAAAAATAGATTAAAGGAAGGGTCTCTTGGTGGAAGGATTTTAAACCAAATAATCTTGTGGTCTATGGACTCGAGGACAATGATCCAGAAAATGTTGCAGTTAGTCCTACAGATAATCAGGAAGTGAAGTTGGGTGAGGATGGTCCTACTCCCACTAGTATGTTGAATCACATGGTGGGCTTGAGTGTGGACTCTTCAATCCACCCTCTGAGCCCCAAACTGAATCATAATACAAAAATCACAGAGGCTCTTGAAATTCAACTACCTATTCACCCAGATGAGAATGTGGATCCTAACATAGGTGACAGTTGGCAGGTAGTGAACAATATAAAGAAGGGAAATACTGGAGGCTATCCTTCAAAGATGAGCCTTAGATCCCATAAAGGTTTGAACCTTGGAAGTTAGGCCTGCCCCATGGGGATGGTCAAGTATCTTTGACTTTCCATTTTTGGGGCTTTTCTTTCTTTTGGTGCATCCTTTTTCTGGGGTTTGGTTTTTTCTACTTGTTTCCTCTAAGGCCAGGTTGGGCTTTGTTTCTCTGTTGTTTCTCCTTTGGGCTTTGATGCTTACCTTCGGGTTGTACAAGGTTCCAGATCCCTTCAAAATTTTTTTTTTACCCTATCTAATAAAAATTCTTACTTTCAAAAAAATATTTTATTAGATTATTTTTAGTTCTAGTCATATACCCAAATTTCCTGTTAGTTATTATTTTATAACTTATTTTCTATTCCTAGATTATTTCAAAAGATAGATTTTCCTTTTCTTATGGATTTGTAGAAATAACAAGCTTATGATTATGAAAAGAAGCATTATTGGAACCCTTTGAAGAAGAAATGCACTAAAAATTAATAATAATTAACTTTTAAATGAAGGAGCTACTATAAGAAGAGTTGTTATAGGAGGGTGTAGATCGTGTAGAGGAGGAGCATTTTTGGGCTGCTAAACTCTTCAAAAAGAGTATCTTGGAATCGGTGTAAAGATTATGTCCGGTCTAGAAGAAATATTTTCCTTGGCTCAAGGTCCCGTGCTGTTGTTGAAATAAGGTATGTTATGCAAGGTGGGCCTTGCTTTGATGCGAGAACCACTATCTCCATAACTCAATAAAAGACATGTGTTGTTAGTCACACACCAATAACATGTCCTGTTTGGGTTAAGCTCTGGACTACCCCTAAAATTTTTGGAAGTGGATGTGTTAGATGGAATATCCAAATTAATGAGGGAATTTATTTCCATCGATCCATCCACAAATGCAAGATCTATTATTCATAGCAATAACAATGTGCATCAATATCGTTGTATGATCTTCTTCCCTGCAGAGGCCATTAGCTTTCTGAATGACGAGATTGAGTATGGAGAAAAATATTACATTTGAGGATTCATCCGTGTTTTGTTAAAAGTGTATGTTGGTAGGACATGGAAGTTTAAGTTACAATGATAAGAAAATCCCTTCACTTCGCACACTTGCGAAGAGAGGAAGGAAAAACTACAAGGAAACTGTGATCACGAGACAGAACAACCGCATTCGAACTCGCGTTTAGGTGCCTAGCTTGACTTGTGTACTTGTGCAGTGTTAACTTATGATGTGGAATCACTACCTTCTCATGTGGAAGTTCAAACCAATGGATACATGATCGTTAATCTGTCTTTGGATGAGACAACATGAACTTGGCTGAGAAAATTAATGGGGGCGATTAATTGATTGCTGGTAGTTAGAATCAACAGAGAAGATCCTGCCCAAATATAATTTTAATAATCGAAAATATCGAGTGATCTGAAATCCAAAGATGAAGGCAACATCACCACATTCAAATAATTGTTAATGGATACATTGGTTTCAAATAACACCAACCATTGAGAAAAATTTGGATACATTGAATGAGGAGGAAGCAATTAATTTTGAGTTATTAATGGTAGATTAATTAGTTAGATTGGAAATATGAAGAATGGGAAAAAATGAAATGCAAGTTAATTCAAATGGTGCTACAAAAGAAGTGAGTCCCCTCCTAAAGAACGTTAACGATTAAATAACCATTGTTTTCATTGAGTCTCTGTGGAAGGTGGACATCATACCTATGAATGAAGGTGATGATAGTTGGACAAGAGTGAAGAAGAAAACATCACATGTTGTTCACCCCGCCTTCAACTGGAATTGGGATAGGAAATTTTAGTCATAAACCTTTTGCTCTATTAGTTTAGGGTTTTAACTACCTTTGTTGGTTCCTTACCATACCTGAACTAGTCTCTATTCTTCTCTTGGGAGTTTCTTCTATTCTTTTAGGTCAAGCTATTGTTTCGTTGTTGTCTATTTGTTTTTGGGCTACTTGTGGTAATTTTTACATTTTCATTGTGCTTTGTCCTCTATCCGCTTCTAGGCCTTTTCTTCTTTGTTTGATTTTTATATATCATCTACATTTTAAGAATTTTTGTATTTCGGGTATGGTCCCCTTAAAAACAATTTATGGGCTATGGTCGCTCCCTAAAACCATTTACCATTAATAAAAAAAAAAATACATTTGAGACATATAAAATTTATAAATGGTAAGGGTTAATACCAATATATTTTAGCCATATGACACTTAGAAAAGGAAGGTATGTTCTAAGTAAATATACTATTTAAAATTACTAATAATGGAAAATATGAAGTCATATTTTACTTATAAATTCTAGAAATCCAAAGATAGAATATATTTAAATCCAAAGAAGTTTACAAACGTAATGGATTTTCGTTGCGATAGATTATAAATACATTAATGATACTTAAGTACTAAAGTCCTAGATCAATTAATGTCTTCCATACATAATTTGTGCATGTGATTATTATTTTGGTTTATATTTTATTACATTCTTGTAAATCCAATTGATCTTTGTTCCATTTTTTATTAGATAAGGTGATTAAGTATATTTTAAAGGGATAGGGAACCCCGTATAACTGGAAGATAAGAATCAAGGCACAATAAAGAGACATCAAGGATCAAGTCCTTCGAGGAGAAAGGTGAAACATTCGACAAGGCATAAGAACCAAATGAAAGAAAACCCCAAAAGGAGAAAGGGCACCTCAAATCACACCAATCAAAAATTCTTGACCATCTACCCAAGGGGCAGCCCTAACTACCATAGTCTTTCCCCTTATGAGATCTAAGGCTCATCTTTAGAGGATAATTTCCAATTTTTCCTTCCTTTTTGTTCTTCAATAGCTTCCATCCATTCCCACATTAGGATCCACATTCTCATCTGGGTGGACAGGTAGAAAAATTTCAAGAACCTCCTTATTTTTAGGGCTATAAATTTACATAGATCTAGGGGAGTGTTGCAAAGAAGCCCCCCTTTCATGCAACCTTTTTGAATTATTAAATGGTCTAAAGGGAGAGGAAACAATCTCACCCTTATTTTCTTCATGATTATCTATAAGACTAACTGATTCATTATCACTATCACTTTCCTTAAGAGCATGTACCACTAAATTATCTAGATTAAAATCCTTCCACCACGAGACCCATCCCTTAATTTGTTTCTTGATGATGTGACAATCAAAAGCTAGATGTCCTAGAGCAAAACAAGTTTTGCATCTAAAAGGAAAACCTTCATAATCCAAGTTTTGTGTCCATATTGTATCCTTGAATTTAAAATCCATGGTAGTCAGAAATTCAACATACATATTCATATCCACCAAAATACGGGCATATGTGGTATGATCATAAGATTCGGTCTTGGGATCTACAGCTAAAAGGTATCACAAAGCATCACTCATATCCCTACATAAATCATCACTCCAAAATTAAAGAGAAAGGTAGGTCATCATTAATATCCACACAGGTCTTATATTAAATGTTTTAGTCAAGGGATTAAATTGAGGTGACCAAGACTTCATGAGAAGAAGATGTCACTACAACAAACTAGTCTTTTTGCCACAATTTTTCAACAATAATTTTGTGGTTATATGGTATTCAAAAATTAAAATTGTGGCATTCAAAATGTAGCTAATCCACATTTTTATATATAATTGTAGTTTTCCAAAACCCATTATATCATGGATTGTCCACAATTTATATTTATTTATAGCTGATCTTCATTTTTAAATTGTACATTATCCACATTTGTTAATGTTTGTAACATTTCTACAGCTTTTGTTTTTGTTATTATTCCACAATATCCGTAAAAAGGTAGTTTTTCTATGTAATCTATCTTTGTAGAAATTTCACAATTTATAATTTCATAACTCTCATCAATGTTATATTGTTTCAATTTAAACAATTTTTTCTACAATTGTGATTACCACATAACACTTTCAGTGGAAGATCCAATTTGTTTCTATAATTGTGCTTACCACATAAAAATTGAATATGATTATGTTTAGGATGGCATGTGACTATGTTTAACATGCTTAGATTTGTTAATAGGTTAATCTTTAGACTTGCATCGGTAAAAAATAAAACTTCAAAAATGGAAACACTGTGATCTATTAATATAATTTATGTGCACTATCTCCATCTCTGTGTGGATTTCGATAGATTTTAGCACACACCAAAAAAATTAAAAAATCATTACAATGAAAGAAATGATTACTTCACCGCCCTTGGGATCTTATTCCCCTCATCTTGGCTACCTCCTACTCCATGAGGATGTTTCCTCCGAGAAACCCATATGGAAGGATTGTTGGGACTCCCATTGCCCCCTAAAGCTAGTATTTTCACCTAGATGGCCTTTAAGGGTAAGATTTTAACTCAAGAAAGAAGGAAAAAAATGGTATTCAAGGTCCTACCAGATGCCTTCTATGTAAAAAGGATGTGGAAGATAGAGACCATTTGCTTCTACATTGCCCCTTTCATTGTTGAATGTTGGAACTGGTTGTGTGCCAAGCTTAACCTTCTATGGGTCCAACCTAAATCCCTCCCGGATGCTATCCTAGCCTGGCCTATTAATTCTCACTCAGGGGATTTTTCTTCTATTTGGTTGTGTAGTCTGGTGCTTCTACTGTGGCACATATGGTGGGAGAGAAATAAAAGGATTTTTAGGGAGGAATATGGCTCAGTGGAATCAGTTCTCCTTAGGCTGGAAAGGGCTATATCTAAAGTTGTGTCTCGCTAACTGGTCTAGATCTTGTCCTTTTACTTCCCATGACAGGTTGCTTGAAAGAAGTTGGCCAATGATAATCAAGCCTGGGGATGGTGCTATGAAGTCTTCCGCATCTTCCTCCCTGGCTAGAAGAAACACAATTTGGGCTCCCCCTTCCAGTGGGTTTTTAAAACTAAATTTTGATGGGGCTTCTAGGGGTAATCCAATGCTTTGGATGTCTCATTTGCAATTCCTCTGGTGAGGTGGTTATAGCTGCTTCATACAAACTCAAGGAGGGTACTTGCAATGTTGCCAAGATACAAGCCCTTAGCAATGGTTTGCTTCTCGCTGCTTCCCTTAATATTGAAAATCTGGAAATTGAAGGGGACTCCATGATAATCATTAACACCATCATAAAAAAGAGCTTTGTCATGGAAGTTGGATCTCGAAGTTTAGAAGGTCTTATGGACATTGTCTAAATTCAAAAAATGGAGTATTAAACACATTTACCGAGAAGGCAATCAGTGTCTGACTGGTTAGCGAATAAAGGTATCGAGCAAGATTGTGGGGAGAGGGTGGCTAATAATTATTCTACATGGGAGGGATTGCAAATGATTGCCTCGAAGGACTCATCCCATCATGAAATTGATGACAGCTTCCCCACATGTGAAGCATAAGGCACTTATTTAAGACCGGCTGGGTGGTTGTCTCATTCATTTCCCTTTGCTCTGTGAAATGGATCCTCCTAGGGCTCCTATGTTGGCTCTTTCTTGTGATGTGAGAGAAATGGCTTTTAGAAACAGGGTTACTGATGACCTAGGCTATGAAATATTTATCTCATCTCCCGTGTAGATGACCCGGGAGGTAGTTAAATTGGTTCTGGGTCAGGAGTTTCTAAATTTGGAGGGGTGGCCAAGGGTAAATAGTGGTATTGCCTCCATTTTCATGGAAAATTTGTTGGTTCTACATCCTTCAAAGGCGAAGGTCATCAAAGTCATGGATCACTTGATTTTCCCCATTTTTGTAGAAACCGTGTGTCGAGGTGGCCAATTTCAACCCAGAGTCATGGCCTGCTCACGATGTCACCTCGGATCGTCAGATGGTGAGGCCTCGGCCTTCCTAGAACTCGAATGCCATTTAAAATTTTTACTAGAGTTTTCTGAGTACCTCGCATCCTATGTAAATTATAAAAATGTGAGGCGTATTTGTATTCAATTTCCTAACATCAAGGCCCGAGGGCTCTGCTTGTTCTATTGACATTAAAATTTTCCTTTGTAATTTCTATTTCATTAATGTATGTATTAGGAATAGGATGTTGTTAAATATAATTAGTAGTAGCGTCCGATAGAAGATAACGACACTACCGGTATGACGCCGCCAATAATGTATAGTACGGTAATAGTCAAAATTACAATAGGAATGTTGTGGTAAAAGTAAATATTTGTCGTAAGTGGTCCTAAGAATGTTAAAATGTCAAAGTTAGGGTAAGTAGAGAAGTAGGGTCTACATGATTAGGAATTAGAAATATTATATTGGTAATAAGGACAAGGAGTGAGGTCATAAATATTTTGTGTATTTTATTTGTAAAAAGTCTAAAAATGTGGAACCCATGTGAAATGATAAGGTTTATCTTATCTTAAAAGATAAGCTTACATATATATATAAGAGTTAAGGTATGGAATATGATTCGTGCAGGGGATTTCTTATCCTATCTTAGAGATAAGATGGATAAGCCCGGAAGTTCTATAAATAGAAAGGCCACCCCCTCGTTTAGCATAGAAGGAAGCAGTGAGAAATATTGTATGAGTAAGTGTGTAAAGGAACCCATCATTTTAAAGGTGTGTTAAAGAAGCCATTAAGAGGTGTAATTGTGAAGTTTCTCCCGTAGTATTGGTGGAAGGAAAGTGAAGTCAAGTAACACTTGAAGTACCTCATGGGTGAGATTGTAACAATTTCATGTTAATATTATAATTTACTATGATATTTTAGATTTATCATCATTCCTTCTTATCATAGTCTAGTCTGGTATTCTTGTGTTATGTTTCAGATTACATCCACCAAACTAAAAACTCGTGGATTAGTTAATAATCATAAGCACAAGTAGTTCCCAGTGAAGAATTATCATAGTGTCGGATTGGCGATGACATTTTGGTTCCGTTCTTTGGGACCATTCTTCGTTAGGTGGATTTTCTCGGAGAGATATTCCCACTTAGTCAAAAATCATTTGAGGGTAACCTTGTTTTATCATGCATAGTAGTTACCATGGTAAAGTCACTTTTTTCCATGAATAGTATTTACCGCAAGAAAAGTCACTTTTACCATGAATAGTATTTACCGTAGTAACTTCAGTTTTTCTTGTCAGAATAGTGTTTACCACCATAAATTCATTTTTACCGAGTAAGTCAAGTTTTACCATAGTTTACCATCATCATTTCTTTTTCTATTATAGTGATTCCAATTATTTGTGCACATAAGTCTTGTTAATTGTACTTATGGGTTGGTATTTCACCGTGGTTACTTTTGGAAATGGTGAAGATTCCTATTTTTTCAGCCCAATCTAATGAAGATGCTTCCTCTTTCATTCTAGAGTTTAAACGATCTTGTATTTGTAATGGCATTATAAGAAGGAACAATGGACTGAATTTTTCCTACCTTTTTGGATGGTTCAGCCCTTACGTGGTTTGAAACACTAGGTGATAATGTGAAAACTCATTAGATTTATTAACTAATTTTTTTTTCAAGAATTCGGTGAACAAAAAAAAATATGCTATCCCAAGGAGAGAAGGAGAAGATAAGGGATTATTATGCTCGTGTTCTAGAGATAAGGAGGAAGCTCGATGCCCGATCCGGAAGGAAGGATTAGCCGATGGGTTGATGAATGGCATGGTTAATATCCTCTATAAGCACTTCATTCTTGGGATGAAGCCAAAGACCAAACAACGAGTGAAGTATGACCGCCCAACTACCATTGAACAAGAAAAGGAGATTGCAAGAAGGCAATAAGAAAGCATGGAAGAGGAGCCTAAAGAAATTGTTGCTAAAGTAGAGCCTACACCACCACCTTTGGTTTAGAATCTAGCACCACTCTCGATGAGCACAAATCTTTCTCCTAGTACATCTACCGAGTATGAAGATCTACTCAAGAAGTGGTCGCTTAACTATTAATCTTCTTCAAGGAAAAAATTTAGTTCTCGGGGAGGAGATAGAATTCCAAAAATAAATATTTCTGAAGTTGTATGTTATGGTTGTCATAAAAAGGGTCATTATAAGTATAATTGTCCGGATAGAGCTTTTACATCTAGTACAAGAGATAAGGATAAAAGAAAAGTACCTCATGTGAATTCTTTTGATGTAGTAGATAAGAGCATAAATAATGAAGTAGATGTGTTTGTAAAAAAAAAAAGAAATAAAAATATAATCAAGATGGAAATGATCCTAAGAAGATGAAAGGAGAAACTAGTAAGAAACATAGGAGAAGAAAGTTGGGTGTGCAGGATTTTCTGATTTCACAAGGACAAGGACCATCTCCATCTTAGAAGATCTGTCCAAAAGGCCTGCGAATATTACTTATGGTCAACTCTTGGTTATGTATTTTGAGAAGAGGTGGGAGCTGCGAAGTGGACTCAATGCTCGACGAAGGAAGGAGGTTGAGGTCCCTGTTTTGGAGGCAGAGGTAGATCCCTACGCTTCACAAGTTGAGGTATTATGTAATGGTATTTCAATTCATGATGTCTTAGTTGATGGAGGTGCTGCAGTTAATGTAATGACCGAGTTTGTAATGAATATGTTGGGTTTAAAATTGATCACCCTCAACACTTATGTTCGGTCATTAAATAAGGGAAAAACTAAACCGAAGGTGTAGTTTCAAATGTGGCAATATTTGTTATGGGTGTTGTATGTGTGGTAGACTTTCAGTGATGAAAAATGGTATCTTTATTACACCCAATGTTGTTGGGAAGGCCATTTCTAAGGAGAGTTCATGTAAGAAACTACTGGAATGAAGGCTTCATGACACTTGGATGTGGTAGAGAGAGGGTGAAGATAAATGTGATCCCTTGGCATCATAAGGCAAAACCTGTGGATTCAAGTGATGAAACTGATGATTGGAAATCCTCTGATTACTCTAGTACCAGTGAAGTGGACACAAAAGTTGAAGAAAGTGAGGTTGATGTTTCGGTCATGGATATCTTTTCAGTCACACCGACTCATGAACCCATAAAATTATCTGAAGAATAAATTAATGATCGTCTCCAACAAATAAAGATTGGTGATGTTGTGATGGAGAGTGATAAGGAATGCTACCTCCAGCTCTTTCAAAGGTACATACACCTATTCAATTTTGATTAAAAGGAACTCCATCAAGTAAGTTGGGTAGAACATTCTATTGAGCTGGTAGATAGTGCTAAGCCCATAAAAAAAATGCCATATAAAATGAATCCTAATTTTTCCAAGACTGTAAAAGAAGAAATAGATAAGTTGCTTGATGCAGGATTCATACTTGTGGTGGAGAATTCAGAATGGGTTTCTCCCATTGTGGTCTCAAAAAAAAATGAATGGGAAGCTACACATTTTGTTGATTATTAGAATCTCAATAAGGAAACAAAGAAGGATCTTTACCCTCTTCCATTCTCGGATCAGATCTTGGATGAAGTAGCTAGCCAGAGTGCTATAGTTTTGCTTGATGGATATAACGGATACAACCAAGTTCATATAGCAGAAAAGATTAGTCAAGACCACGTTCACCACTCCTTTGGGAACGTTTTCTTATAGAGTTATGCCTTTTCGGTTGTGTAATGCTCTGGAAAGGTTCCAACATTTGATGAATAGGGTGTTCGAACCCTACATTGGGAACTTCATCAAAGTATTTTTGGATGAATTTTGCATCTATGGGAGCAAGATGGACCACCCGCACTAAATGGAGACAACATTAAAAATGTTAGATGAAGCACAAGCCTCACTAAACCATACAAAGTGTATCTTTGGATGTTCTAAAGGTGTTTTGTTAGGGCATGTTGTATCAAGAGATGGTATTGGTATTGATCCTGATAAAGTTTTAAAAATCAAAGAGTTACCATTTCCTATGAATAGAAGTAAGTTAAGATCATTTTTAGGCTATGTGGGTTATTATAGAAGGTTCATCAAGAATTTCTCAAATATTACACAACCACTAACCTAGTTCTTGAAGAAGCATGTTACTTCGAACTAGGAAATAAGGCGCATGAAGCTTTTGAACAACTGAAGGAAGCCCTGGTGTCTTCACCTATTTTAAAGAATCCAGATTAGAGCAAGCCATTCATTGTGTACACTGATGCCTTAGATGCAACACTAGGAAGTACTTTGAGCTAAAATGAAGAAAATGGGAATGAACATCCAATTTACTTTGGGAGAAGACAAATGAATAGTCTTTGAGGTAAATTATACTTTAATGTAAAAAGAGGCTCAAGCTATCATTTTTGCTATAAAGAAGTTTAGAAATTACTTGCTAGGAAGAAATTCATAGTTGTAATAGATCATCGGCTCTAAAATATATTGTAAATAAGGCTAACCCATCAGGAGGATAACAAGATGGATAATTTTGCTACAAGAATTTGAATTTGATATTATAGATAGGCCCGGAAAAAAAATGTCAATGTAGATGCACTCTCTTGAGCCTATGATGGTTTAAGTTCATCTTGTGATGATGATGATTTCCCGATGCAAAGATTGTTATCCCTTGACACAATCCCTAGTGAATATATAGATATTTGGAATTATCTCGAATGAATTCAAGTTTCTGATGGTGCCAATGGAAAGTCTACAAGGAAGATTACTCAAGCCATTCGTCCATATTCAATTCTACATGGAGTATTATTTCGAATAGGACCTGATGGACAGTATAAGAGGGTAGTTGGATGTGATCAAGGGAAGGAGTTGATAGAGGAATTGCACAATGGTACATGTGGAGGGAACTTCTCTGGACAACTTCTCTGGCCCACTCTTTTTAGAGATTGTTATAATTATTGTAAAACATGTGATATTTTTCAAACACATGGTAACCGTAAGACTTCATCAGCTCCATTATGCCCTATTCTTCCACTTGGTCCCTTTGAAAAGTGGGGAATAGAAATTGTAGGTCCACTTCCAACAACCCCATGCCAAAATAAGTATATTGTAGTTGTCAAAGATTATTTAACCAAGTAGGTTGAAGCTAGGCCATTGAAAATAGCTTCCATGGATGAAGTGGCAAGGTTCATATATGAACACATTGTCACCAGATTTGGTTGTCCATTAGAAATTGTAACAGATCAAGGAAGCCACTTCATTAATGAGGTGGTAGAAGCCCTAGTCAATAAGTTTTCTATTATGCATAGGAAGACAACAACATACAAGCCAAGTACAAATGGACAGGTGGAACGAACAAATTTTGTGTTGTGTCAAATTCTAGCAAAAGATGCAAATTTCTTGCAGGTACATAAGTGGGATAAAAGGATTCATGTAGCATCTTGGGCATATAGAGAAACATCAAAGTGTTAGCAACAGGACACTCCCATTTCAGTTGGCTTATGACATTGATCCAGCTTCTTCCTATTGAGTTTGATATTTCCACAAAGTGAGAGTTATGAAAAATGAAAGGATGGATGAAAGTGATTCAACAAAAGAAAGGTTGGTACATCTTGATTTTCTAAAGGAAATTAGGGAAATAGTGAAGGATACAAGCTATAGGAAGAAAATGAAGCGAAGGAATACTTTGATCAAAATATCCGTTGGTCTCCATTTCATGTGAATGACTTGGTCCTAGTATATGATTCAAGATACAAAAAAAGAAGACAGAAAAAATTCTTCCAAAATGGATGGGACCCTACAAAATAAAGCAGCTATGCATGAAAATGTTACATACCGACCGGAGGATTTGGATGTCACTCCCATTACAAAATGGGTCAACCACGACAAGCTAAAGATTTTCCAAGCACAAGAATAGTCTACTCCGAGGACGGAGTAGAATCTAGAAAGGGGAAGATGTTGACATTAAAATTTTCCTCCGTAATTTCTATTTCATTAATGTATGTATTAGGAATAGGATGTTATTAAGTATAATTAGTAGTAGTGTCTGATATAAGATAACGGCACTACAAGTACAACGCCGCCAATAATGTATAGTATGGTAATAGTCAAAAGTACAATAGGAATGTTGTGGTAAAAAGTAAATATTTGTCATAAGTGGTCCGGTAATGTTAAAATGTCAAAGTTGGGGTAAGTAGAGAAGTAGGGTCTACATGATTAGGAATTAGAAATATTAGATTGGTAATAAGGAAAAGGAGTGAGGTCATAAATATTTTGTGTATTTTATTTGTAAAAATTCTAAAAATGTGGAACCCATGTGAAATGATAAGGTTTATCTTATCTTAAAAGATAAGCTTACATGTACAGATAAGAGTTAAGGTATGGAATATGATTCGTCAGCGAGTAGATTTCTTATCCTATCTTAGATATAAGATGGATAAACCTGGAAGTTCTATAAATAGAGAGGCCATCCCCCTCATTTAGCATAGAAGGAAGTAGTGAGAAATATTGTATGAGTAAGTGTGTAAAGGAAGCCATCATTTTGAAGGTGTGTTAAAGAACCCATTAAGAGGTTTAATTGTGCGAGTTTCTCCCATAGTATTGGTGGAAGGCAAGTGAAGTCAGTAACACTTGAAGTACCTCATGTGTGAGATTGTAACAATTTCATGTTAATATTATAATTTACTCTGATATTTCATATTTATCATCATTCCTTCTTATCATAGTCTATGGTATTCTTGTGTTATGTTTGTTGTTGTGTTTCCAGATTACATCCACCAAACTAAAAGTTGTGCATTAGTTAATAATCATAGCACGAGGAGTTCCCGGTGAAGAATTATCATAGTGTTGGATTGGTGATGACAGTTCTTGTTCCAATTTGGTTGAAGGATCTGCACTCCTTAGTGGGTGATCAATTCGATTACCTTTGGCACGAATGACTTAATGGCAACGTGGTGGATGGTGAGTATGATGGAGAGCTTGAGCTGGATCATGACTTACCCAATATGGGTATTAATATTTCCACCATTTAGCCCCATAAGCATACTTTGGGCATAGTTATAGTTATAGAATAAATTGTGGTTTTTGTTAGTATGCCACCTAGATGAATGTGGATGTTGTCTGGTCATATTTGAGGTTATGCCTCCTTTTTGTAAATAGGGAACGAGTCCCTTCAACCCACCTTAAATATATAAAAAATTATTAGTTCACCGCAATTTTACTTTTCCCACTCGATCGCTTGATATTATTATTACGTCAAAACTATATATAAAGAGAAAGATATGGGTGAATGTAAAAATATTGTAAGAAGTTATGGAATGATTATTCATATAAGGTATGCACTGTTGAGCTAAATATGCCACACAAAATTGAAGAACTTTATGGATTACAAATATGAGGAGGATGAGGAATCTGATAAAAAGTTCAACCTTTAACAACATTTATGTATGTGGGGATCACAATCTTCTTTTTTCGCATCATAAGAAGGATTAGAGAGGTAACGGATCAATTTATTTTTAAAATAAAAAAAATACTACTCATTGAATACCCAACACTTGCTACACAAGAAAAAAAAAAACTTACATTAATTTATATGGAAATACTTACCCAAGCTATACTTAAAAATATGTGTTGAGCAAAATACACTTAAAAGTATTAAGAAAACAAAATATAAAAATTATAAACCTTTGACCTCATGTGCTTTGATCTTGATCGAATTAAACAAAAAAAAAAAAAAAAATAAAACAAGAGGCCGGGATGGCCATATTTAAAACTAGTTTACTTTTCTTCAATGTAAGACATTTTGACGTTAAGTATAATTTATAGACCAATTTGATATATTTTCTAAGCCCAATTAAATCAGACTTAAAAGAAAAGCATTTGTTGTTAATGTCACCGAAAAGAGATGTTAACAAATATCACGTAACAATTCCTCTTCAAATTAATTTTGCAAGGTCCTGGAATCTTTCTATTGTTGATGTCAATGGTTTCTACAAACACTTTCATATCTACATTATTTGACAAAATACCTACGAATTAGGTTGAGAGTGGTCTCTATTAAATAAGAAAACTCATCAAACAATTTTTTTGGGAAATAGGCCTACATGCACGTGGAGAATTGAGAACTAAGACCACGTAGGTGAAATGGATGTAGTCTCGATTCGAAGATTTGATAGAATTGGACTTACATAAGAGAAAAATTGGAGAATGATTAAGCTAAATGGAGCATGCTTTGAGATAATGTGAGGGACCGCACTACATTCAAAAAACCCTATAAAAATGAATCTCGGGAATCACAGAACGACACAACAAATTGACAGAAAAGTATTTAGTTTGAGTTATCCATAACTAACAAGAGAAGGCTCATGCAATTGATATCTTTCCTTAGTCAAACTAGTCACGTGCCAAGTGTTTTATATGCCAAAGTTTTGATGTCATGTGGCAAAACTACATTAATAATATGCATATTGACATGGCTTAATTGAGGTTAAATGGTTGATAGTAAAAATTATTTGTTGGATGTGGTAGCAATATATATATTTTTATAAAAAAATTAATGTTTTTTATAAAAAAATTAATATTTTTAAAGAAAAATATTTATAACAATAGGGATGATAAGAAAAATAATAATAGATGGATGGTTTATTTAATTATATATTTAATTTTCAAGAACAATTAGTTATGTTTAAAAATTTATGTATAGTTTTATAAATAATAAAAGTGTTAGAGTAGGTATTCTTTAGCTCATGTTCATCTAGGTAAATTATTTAGCTTTATTGTATTTATCCTCACCCATTTATTTGCGTGGATAGTTATTTTATCTTATTTAGATATTAGGAGATATTATCTAGCCGTTAGGTATAGTTCTTTCCTTGATCTATGGTATTGACTAGTTATTTCCTTGATCTATATTGACTAGATCCTTGATGTCTAGTTCTCTCCTAAATCTATGGTCTTGACTAGTTCTTTGATGACTAGTTACTTTATTGATTTATGTCTTGATCTATGACCTTGAATGGTTCTTAGATTGTTATTCCTTGCCTATATAAGCAAGGCCAATTTTCATTGTATTTCATTGAGTTCCATAATAATATATGATATTATTTCTCATTTGTTTGCAAAGGTTTTATTTAAAGTTATTATGGTGAATTTATTTATTCTTTTTGATCATGGTGTTTGATTAGTATCTATGTGTTCATGGCTTGGTAAGATCTAGTTATCGTTCCTTTTATGGTATTAGAGCAGAGATTGCTATTTACATCTCGCTGTAAGTTTTATTTTGTATGGTCATATGGTATGGTCATATGAGGGCTTAAAGCTTGTGATTCCTACTAGTAAGTGCTAAACCCCAATCCCATTTCATTTTATTGTGTTGTGAAGAAAAGAGATTTTTTTTTTTTTTTTGTGGCAACTAAAATAAATAAAGCAGAGCATAATATTGAAAACCTTGTATCTTTTGATCAAGAACTTGGTTTTGAGTGTCACCTTTGCAAAAGTGCTTATTTTTTCATGCTCTTTCCATTAGAAATATTTATTTTGAGAATTGAACTATAATTATAAAGTTCAACATTGTAACACGAACTCATTATAAAGTGTCAAATATGGAGGAGTGTTGTAATCAATTGTGGATGCAATTTCGAATGAGCTCGATGTCTTAACCTTTCGGAGTTATATTCTTGTATCTATAATAGATTATGAGAACGATATGGTTTTCTCATAAGTGTGTGGAATTCAAGATGATATTGTAAAATTTGTGGAAGAAAATAGATCACTCAAGAAGAAAAATTCTCTTCTACAATCAATCCATTCATGATAAGGATACACTAATACACTCATTGCAGCAAACACTTGCTAGCCTAAAACATCACCATCATATTTTGTACAACCATATCCATGCTCGTAGTCCACTTGCAATCGTTGCTCTTGTACCCACCGACATTGATCTTCTAGTCTTTGAGCTCACTTATTCTTGATGCTCCTAAGCCTATGAGGCTTGTTACTGCATATTCTTCCACACCTATGCCTATTACAGTAACACATGTTGTGTATCCTACTTCTGCTCATATGCATGGATCTTTTGAGAATCATACCAATTTATTCAGTTGTCACATGCTTCGTTCTATGGGTTTCACTGGCAGAGGTATTGGTGGATATTCACAGGGTATTGTTTCCCCTAATCCACATGTTAAGTGGAATTATTGCCATGACATTGGTTTTAGAGAAAATACTTCATTGGGATTACACATTGACAAAGCTCCTATTTTTGTTTGCTTGGCTCTTTTTGAGCATCATGAGCAAAACATGAGTTCTTAACCTTCACTCAGCTTAAGAAAACTGAGATTTCAGCTGCCGACATGATCAACCTAACACACATTATGATGTTCCTTACATGCACCCATTGTGAATTTTACACCAAGTCATATGCATGCATCTTCTTCATCTATCCATGTTGATTTAGGGTGGATATCTGATCATTTGTGGTGGTGACATTGACACTCATTGAGATGAATCTACAGGCATGGTTCCTCCACCATTCGACCTCTTGGTCCACTTTCTATACCTTCTATATTATAATGCTTCTTTTTTTTAGTATTTTTCTTTAGCAGGTGTAGTGAATCTGTCTTGTTTGTTGAGATATTTTGTATCTGTATTTTCAATAATTTTGACATGTTGAAAATCTCTCTTGTGGGGAGCTATTTCGGTGAAGCGCAGTGTTATTTTTTCAGTTCTCGAGTAGTTGATTATGGGAAACTCATACGAGATATGTGGCATCACTTCACCCATTCAACAAGTATGGGAGGGTGTGGTGTTGACCCTTCTTCTTTGGGTTTTGTATCCTCACCTTGTTACCTTAGATTTTCTTGGATCGTGACACTCAAGATTTAATGTCCTTGCCTTATTGCTTTGGTTATTATTCTTGGATCATGGCACACCTATTTGTAGAAGTTGATCAAAAAAATTTTTGTATTTTTCTCGGCACTTTTGACATCACTCTGTTGACAGTCTCCTTGTATGGAGCTATTCTGGTGAAGCCCATTGTCATTTATTTTTGTGTTTTGTAATTGAGTAGTGGATTCAGACCAAAGTGCACACCAAAATTCTTCAAAATTGTATGATTTTTTGAGCCAAGCTTCTTGGGATGCCTTGCAGTGGGTTTTACTCTCTTTACTTTGTTGTTACTGGTTTTGGGTACCTTATAGTGTCCCTTTTTCCTAGTTATTGTACATGAGTACCTCATCAGGCCTAGTTTCCAAGACTCATACTATGGACATGTCACTTCTATTTTGGCCCCTAGCTTCACTTGAGAGGGATGTTAGAGTATGTATTTACCTTAGCTCATGTTCACCTAGGTACATTATTTACATTTATTGTATTTATCCTCACCCACTTATGTGTGTGGATATTTATTTTATCTTATTTAGATATTAGGAGATATTATCTAGTTATTAGGTATAGTTCTTTCCTTGATCTATGGTATTGATTAGTTCCTTCCTTGATCTATGGTATTGACTAGATTGTTGATGTTTAGTTCTCTCCTAAATCTATGGTCTTGACTAGTTCTTTGATGACTAGTTATTTCCTTGATTTATGGCTTGATCTACGACCTTGACTAGTTCTTAGAATGTTATTCCTTTCCTATATAAGCAAGGCCCATTCTCATTGTATTTGATTGAGTTCGATAATAATATATGATATTGGTGCTCATTTTTTGCAAAGGTTTTATGTAAATTTATTACAGCAATTGTTTTCATCTTATTGATCGTGGTGTTTGATTAGCATCTTTGTTCTTCGCTTGGTAAGATCTGGTTATCATTCCTTCTAAAAATTATGTTATAAATACAAAATATATTATTCTTCCTAGTATACATAGTAATTATTATATATATATATATATATATATATATATATATATATATATATAATATATATATATATTTTATAATATTTAATCATTACTTTTTTAGTTTATAAGTTTTTCTTTAAAATGTAAAAATAGTATTTTTTAAAAAATACCATATTTTTCAATCATTTGATTTCAAATTTTAATGCTAATATAAAGTTATATAAGTAATTTAAAAATAGTATATAAATGTAAAGAAGTACACTTTGAATTTGAAGATAATTTTTTTATATAAAATTTTGTGGAATTTTTGTGAGGGTTTGGTGCATATGTAACTTATCTCGTAAATTATTATCATTACATGTAAATAGTAAAATATCTACAAAATATAAAATTGAATAAACTACTTTTCATAGAGATGTTACAACTTTTCTACAAATATTCCAAATTGTCAAAATATTGAGCAATAATTGTGGTAAAAAGGTTTTATATGTTGTAGCTAAGATTACCATATTTTCTCTATAATTACATCCTTATCTGAGGAACTGTCAAACACTAGTATAAAAATTCCCTGAGTATAGGGATAGATGTCTACTTTACCTTCAATGCGTAGACATTATTGATCAAAAATCCATTTGTGTAAGGTAGGAAGACAAGAGAAAAATTATTGAACCTAGAAATCAAACCCCTTTTCTGATAGAACACAACTAATTTTGTATCCTCCTCCCCAATAGGCACAAATATTGCTATGATGTGATGGAATAAATTATACAATTATAGATTGGATAAGGCTTTATATCCCAAACACAATAGGAAGATAGTGTAATAGGTTATCAGAATATTATCTTCAAAGATAAAAATATGACAAAAGATTGGACCAACATTGTATAGAAAATGTTAGTGTAGGTTATGTACTCTACAATAACAAGAATTTTCAGTGTTTTTGAACTATAGACACACAATCACACATTTAGGTAATTATCTAGTTCTGATTGCATAAAACGATTCATATGATTCCTAAGTAGGAAAATTAATAATTAACCCATGTCTTTGGACACCATTATTTTATTTATATTGCTACTTTAATTCTTACACCATTACTTGTTTATTTTTCCTTTTTACTCTATGAAATTTTTCATCATGGATAACACCGCCCAACTAGGATGCCAATGTTAGGTGCCCTCGTCCCCTCTAGGGAGCCCTTGTCCTCTTTACACTTTACTCACACTTTTTGAGTGATTTCTATCAATTCAAACATCTTATATTTTTGGTAGTTGACCTTTTTGAGGTTAATTATGAAATTCAAGTAAAGGAATCATATTAATATAAAGTTATGTCATCATAATAAAGGACCAAGCACTAAACATTATCTATCACCACCTAATTTTTCATCCATCAATGCATTTAAGACCTCAATTGTATCCATCTAGATTTGTTGGAATGGACACAAGGGTTGGTGTTCTAAATCACACTTCATAGGAGGGAATTCCATTCTATTGCATGCACACATTTAATAGATTCTATATTTAGGTACTTGCTCGCTATCTAAGTGTGACACACACAAGAGAAACCTAGGAACAATTCCACACACACAACAAAATACATTGGTTCTAAGATGTATTACAGAGCTTAGTATTAATTCCATCATTTTGGCAAACCAAGGACACTCTAACCCCTCATTTTACGTCTTTCTATTTGAGGATTTGATGTTTATTTGAGGGTTTTGTAGGTGTGTTATTTATTACAGCTTTTCGTGGCCCTAGAAATCTTGTTGTGACCTCGAAGAGACCAAAGAATACTATAGGAGATAACCTTGTGACACATTAGAAGAGGTTACAAATCAACATTCATAACTAAATGGGGCATATATACATACGAAAAATTCCATTTGGGTTGTACAATGCAGGTGTAACATTCCAAAGCGCCATGGATATGACATTTCAATGAATTATTAATAAGTTTGTTCTTGTTTATTTGGATGACATAACATTTTTTTCCTAAGTGGAAAGTGATCATTTATCTCACCTCAAGGAAGTGTTTGAAAGATGCAAAGAATATTTAGTGTAACTTAATTCAAACAAGTTTGTTTTTATGTTCATGAAGGAAAGCTACTTGTTGAGTTCATTTCAAAGCATGGTATGATATTGATCCTAAAAGGGTAAGTTCTATTTTTGTATTTTCATTTCCAAAACATAAGTAGGAATTACAAATATTTCTTGGGAAAATTAATTTCATAAGGAGGTATATTTCTGATTTTTTTAATTATAAAGTTCACTAACCAATATGATGAAGAAAAATAAACATTTTACATGGACTAAGGAGGGAGTAAGAATATTTAAATACATTAAGAAAGTTATAAATTCAGCTCTAACACTTATCAATCCTAATTTTGCAAAGGATTTCATGTTGTATGCTTATGATAACATTGATACAATATCATGAATGTGTACTTAGCACAATTAGGAAGGTTTGGAGTATTCAATAACGTTTTTCAGCTTAGATATTGTAAGAGTATGATACAATGTATTCGTTCATTGAAAATATTTTCCTTTCGATTGTGAGATCTCCTAAAATTTTATGCATCTACTCTTTAATAACAAAATTCACTTAATGTTTTATCGACGTAGCATTAAGCAGTTTTCTTGACCAAAGATAGATGTGAAAAGATATTAGGATGGATAATGATAATTATGAAGTATGACATCAAGATCAAAGTTACAAAGATGATAAAAGGGAAATGTTTTTTTGAAAATTTGGCTCAAAACTTTTAAGATTAAAAAGTCTTATTTATGTAAAATGAACATGATGAAGCTAAACATCAGCCACCTTCAATTTGGCTTCATGTAATGACAATGTATCTTCAGCATGGTATGTATCAAAATAATTTAAACATCTTGAAAATGAGGTATTTTATATTTTAATCAGTTCTTTTTTTGTTAATGGTGTTTTATTCAGAAAATATATCAATGGTGTACTACTGAGATGTATTGAACTAAGGCAAGTGCAAAAGATACTTGAACAATTTCATGATAAAAAAGTGGAGGGATCTATTTCCAAAATCAAATGCCCCTAAAATCATGAGAGGTGGATATTATTGGCCAAATATTTTCAAAGATTTTTAATCATGGGTAAGGAAGTGTCAAAAATGTGTATTTTTTACAGGAAAGGAGACGATCATTTCCTTACATCTTTAACCAATTTTAGTTGACTATCCATTTTTTCAATGGGGTTTGGACTTCATAGGCCTCATCAACCCACTTTCAAGCTTGGGTCATAAATGTATTCTTACTACAACAGGGCACTTTACATAGTGAACTGAATCAATGACTTTAAATGAAGTAAATGAGACAAGTATTTTAAATTGTTATGAAGGTTTGTTAACATGGTTTGGTGTTACCTCAAGAAGACTTTTTTATGTGGAATTATTTTTGTATAGGCTGTAATAATTGGTTTTCATCTTAGTACTTATTTTAATTATTATCCATAAGGAAACGAACTTTCTCGAATCCAACAATAAGAATATTTTGAGGAATATTAGGACTATTGAGAGATAGAGAACATGGAATACTTAATTGAAAGCATCCATATGGGTTAATAGAATCATAGAGATCCATAAAGATCCATTAGCAACTCTCAAATAAATCTTATGTATGGTCTTGAAGCCAAGCTTCATTTTTCACTTAAGCTTCCAGATTTGGAATTAATGTGTCAAGTGGGGTTGATATATAATGAACCAATGGAGGTGAGGTATTTTCATCTTATGGAGCTTGAAGAAGTGATAAATCAAGAAATGATGTCCATGGCACTTAATTAATCCCATGTAAAAAATTATTTCGATAAGAATAACACTTCAAGGAGCTTCAATGAATCTCATCTAGTGTTGAAGTTGAATTATAATAGATCCAAACTAGGAGGTCAAATAAAGTTAGATTCTTTGGAGGAACCTACATTATTATATAATACAAACCTCATAATTATTTCTAACTTGTAAGGATGGATGGTGAAGTGATTCCAATGTGATTCAACATGATTCATTTGAAGCATTTTTTCTAAAAATATAAGTTTATGTTTTACATATTTTTATAATTTCCCTAGGTGTTTTTAATAAATATTTAATTTCTGTTTTCAATAAGTGGATGCATTGTTGTGTTATAGCCTTGTAGGAGTTGTATATTTCCTCAAAGTGTATTTTACACATGTTGTTAGTGTTGTTTCTTAATAAGTTTGGAGGATTTTTTAGTATTTAGCAGATCTTCTTTGCCTTGGGAATTCTTGTTCAATATTTTAGGAAGGTTTTATATTGCTTAGTATGGATAGGAAAGAGAAAATAAAAGGGTTCATGTTGAATAGAAGGAAACTAGTCTAGAAAATCCTCCAAATATGTTGAGCTTTTTTAGTCACCATAGTGAAGGGGCATTATATTTTTAGATTACTCATTTTTAGGAAATGAACATGCAATAAATGAATAGAATTTAGGTTCTAAGATGCCCATTCCCCATATAGGATGTCATTCTCATTATCGTATTCACTACAATCATTCACCATTAATTAAAAATGCTCCAAAGTGTATTGATAGAGATGGAGAGGGCATCATATATTAGAAGTAGACACACTTAAGACAATAAGGAATTAGGTTAATATTTTAAAACAATTGTTAACTATAGAAGCATATTTTCAGGAGTTTTCATTCATTCAGTTCTTAGTTTCAAATGATCGAAAAAGGTACAATAAATTTTTTGTTAATTCCTTATGATTATATGCAAGTGTATTAGACAATTGAGTTTTCATATGTTCATTTAGTTATGCAAATGAAAAATAATGTAAAGGAAGAAGTAGACAACTCATTTCATAAAACAATTGTGTATATTCATAAGGAAAATTGTACAAGTTTCCCCACACAAGCCATGGGATATAACTACTAAAGTAAATAATAAATATATATTTCAAATTGAAAATGTAATGAATAAGAGGAGACCTAGCATTACCTGAAAGAGGAAAAGGAAATTATCTTAGAGCTCGGAAAATTTTGCTTCATTTTGAACCTTCACATGTGTATGCATTATCTTACCAAGGAAGGATTTTTAAGAAAATTAAATGCTTCCAAATTGAAACATTCATTTCAGTACTCTTCAAAAGTGCATCTACAGAAAAAAAAGAAGAATTTATTTTCTAAATCTAAACAAGAAATGTAATACACATTTTCCAAGTACATATTTTCAGAATATGAAGATATAAAAATGCTATGATCAAATATAGAAGTGGTGTCCAAATCCCTCATACATTTTATTGAGTACATATTTTTCAGAATTAGAAACAAATACATATTTGCAAGATCCATCAAATTCTCAAGAAAAAATTTCTTCAAATATGCATTTCAGAATGTAAGTATAAGAAACATGTTCCAGATCTTTAAAATAATGATAAATTTTGTAGCCATCAAGTCAAATATAAGATTTTTTTCTCCGAAATGAAGACAAATACTACACAAAGAAATCATAGCCATACTTTTGCAAAATGTAAATATATTACAAGGTACATATTTCTAAGAAAATTTTCCAAATGAAAGATTTTAGGACATTGAAATGGTCATAAATTTGCAATGAAAATAGATTTTCAAAAATCATGTTTCAAGAAAGGTAAATTCTCATATCTAATTATAGTAGTCATAGTTTCTAAAACGAATGTAATCTTACAAAGTATTGTTTTTATGAGAATGATGCATAAGAAATGCAAGATTCTCATAGCTTAAGATAACCATACATTTTGCAATAAATATGAAACTACCATTTTCCATCAAGTATTCAAAACAAAATAAGAAGAGTATATATTTTCCATACATCTTGTAAAAATATGGAGTATAACTGGTCATTAACCTTTTCAAGTAAAAGTGACCAGTGAGTATGTTTCATAGTACTTTGGAAAGTATAATTACAAATATAAAGCTACAGTCATGAAATAAAATACGGGTCATGTGTTTCTAAAAACCCCAAGTTTTTCAAAATCCCCATCGAGCTAAAAATTTCTAAATAGTATATTATAACTTAGGCTCACCTTTACCAACTCGATCAAGTTGAAATAATAGAAAGGTTGAGATCATAAAGGAAATATAGAGATTGATCCATGCAAAGATCAAAAGCTAGGAAATTTTAACACAAGAACATCTAGATTAGGGAGGATAGATCAGGCTCAAGCTCAAGCCACATAAGCAATGAAAACTTTGAGCCGGGAAATGGAAGAGAATCTATTTGAGTTTAACATAGTGGCAAGTTAAGGCTCCAAGGAATGTATATTTGGGTCAAAGAAACAATGCCAACCTAGGAGAAATAATTCGAGATCGATCCAAGTAAGAGAAAAATGTTAGAGGGAAAATGGTGAGCCAAGGGATTTATAAAATAGAATTCTCTTTTAATGTAAGGTCAATCCATTAGAAGGGGATGGGATGAATGAAACACAGGTGAGTCAAAGTGAATACATGACTGAAATTAGTAAAAAAAAGAAACAAAAACCTAGCTCGAAATTAAATAAGCCCAACTCAAATGTAAAATGGGACAGAGCTAAGGAAAATAAATCACAACTTACCCATGGCAAGGAGTGGCAAGCTCGAGACAAAGAGTCAAATGGTAGGAAACTAGAAAAATAAATCCCAATTCATAAGTGAATACAAGGGCGAATTCAAGGTAGAAAATCCTCTAGGTTAATAATAGAAAATACAAGCCTCCAAATAAACCAAGCTCATGAGTTGAGTCACAACTCAGCTACAACAAAAAAATCAGCACATTTGAACCAAGATACAAAAGAGTCATGCAAACAGACCTCCATGAGCTCGAGTCGAACAAAATGTAGAGCTCAGCAAAAAAGAGCATGCATGAAAATCTTAGATAAATAAATGGTGTGCATCAATGAAATGGTGAGATAAATTAATGATCCCACTAGCTCGAGCTTAACAATGGTGGCCAAGAGACAAAACCCAACTCTAGTTCACACACAGAAACTCACAGCTCGTGCTTATAAAAAAACAACTTGAATAAATCATGAAATACATACAAAAATGCATTTTATTGAAAAGATGAAACAACTCATCCTTTAGAAATTTTCACCCAGAAATATAAAGGTAAAAATATCTGAAATTTTGTTACAAATAGAAGTAAAGAAACAGGGATAGGATCTTAGAAATGGTGACAAAGCTCCATCCTATGGCATCAACCAGAGAGTTCGAGAAGTGGATTAATGGAGGCTAGAAAGAAAATTTTGTAAGGGAATCTCTCCCAAAAATGAAGCTTCAAGGATAGCAAGGAAAATGAAATGAATTTATGGTTTCATTCCTAGCTAAAGATAATGGTTTTATCAAGTGAGCTCTAACCATGGTCACTTTTTACCATGATTAGGATAATTATATTTTAATCATTCTTTCTTATTTTCCGACATAGGATAGCCTTTTTCCAATGATTTCAATTATATTAAATATTTGCAATGGTTGGATGAATCATGCCTTAGCAAAAGAAATAAACTCAAACCATTAGGGCATGCATGTTTTCCCAAGACCAAAAAAGGCAATAATTACCTTAAATTTTTTAAAGGGAGTGCAATATTACCTTAACTTTTGTAAAAGGAATTTTACTAAGTAAAAAAGGATAAAGGCATTATACACTCATAATTTAACCAATTGTAAATACGATGCATGATGACAATATTTGATTATTATTTAAAAATTTGTAATTAAATTGAAGGGGCTGAAATGCGCATGTGAGAGAAAGGAGAGATACCATTGGATTTTTCTCCATCTAGCCAAATGAAGTTGGAAACTCAAGAGGACTAAGTTTTTATAACTTCCATCTCCACTCCTCCTCTTACTTCTCCATATTTTTTCTATATGTACCTATGCTTCCAAATAAAGTTGACGGTTATGATTTTAACATGGCTAGGCTATGCCAAATTTTTACTCCACCACCTATTTCATACAATTAAATACTGATTTCCTCCATTTGCATTTGATCATAGTGTGTTTCAACAAGTTCACGAGTATTTTTAAGTGAATATCTTGTTTCTTTTACATGTTCATGCTTCTTAAACACCTCCATTAAGTTGTTTTGAAGATTTAGCATATCATTTTCTTTGCATATTTGTTTGGAAGTAGAAAAGACCTAGATCTACCCTTCCATTCTTTATTAATAGCTTGTGTATGCATTTATGAGTGTGAAATTCAATCAATTTTGTACTCTAGCAAACTACTTCATACAATAAAAACTGATTTCCTCCATTTGCATCTGATTATAGTGTGTTACAAAAAGTTCATTGGTATTTTAAAGTGAATATTTTGTTTCCTTTGCAAGTTCACGAGTCTTAAAACCTCCATTAAGTTGTTTTCAATCTTTTACGATCATTATCTATGTAGATTAAGTTTGTTAATCGATTCTAAGTAGAAAATATCTAGATCTACCATTCATTCCTTTATTACTAGCTTGTGTACGCATTTTTTGAGTATGAAAGTGTAGTGCCCACTTTCCTTCAACACTTTTGATATTGATCATGATACTACTGACTATATTATGGACATTATTATAGTTTTGAATTAGTATGGTGTTAGATGTCGATCATGGATTATTGTTGACTCGATTCATATATGATGCATGATGATTGTTAGAGACATTTTATATAGATGATGACATGCTATTGGATATGGTTATATATATATATATATGGATTTTGTTAGGACATGTGATATTTGGATATATTGAGTAGACCAAGAAAATTGACTTTAAAATAGCTGATTATATATTTGTTGATGAAATTGTAAGTGATATTGTTGATTATCTAGATGTTGTTGTGATTCATATATGTATTGATGATTTTGAAATTATATTATATTTTTTTGGATGTTCTGATATGGCCACGAGGCTGAAGGGTATTTGTATGATGTAGGTTAAAAATATCACAACAAACATCATGGGATTCGAGACCAACCACATTAGAATTCTAGACGAATTCAACAAGGTCACCATGGTAACTTGTATTTATCGTGTGTATGTGTGTTTGATTGTTAGGGATTCTAATGGGGGGGATCACCTTTAAATGTGACCAAGGGTTATGTGTATTTATTTATTTGGTCCCTTTTTATTGATTTTTTTATGTGTTTATTAAGTGATGTGTTTACCCCTTTCATTATTTATTAATTGTGGTAAATTAATGTGAGTAAAAATGTTGTTAAAATTAATTAATCAAATTGGGACACAAAAAGTAATTATTAGAGTTGTTGGCATAAAATTAAAGTGTTGTAAGAAATGTGTAAGAGAGGTGTAAGAGATATGTAAATTAATTTTGGCATATGAAACACTCCACCTCCTTTTGAAATTCGAATTTTTCGTGGAGGATGATTTTGGAAGCTTATGGGACAAGTTAAACTTGTTCCTTACCTCTTAAATTTACATGCCAACTATACCTATGGTTGGAAGGTTTAAATATAGCCTTCATTATGCATTTTTGTAAGTCAAGTTGTATGTTGTTATTACAATTTCTTACATGCTTTCAATTTTAGTCCTTATGAGGTGTGGGTTTGATTTGAGTGTGTAAGTAAAACTGTCATTTATTCACCTCGCTTATTTATTGTGCCTTGGAGATTTAAGTTGACTTATGAGTTGGAGTTTAGGATGTGTGATGTGGCATCCGACATGGATCTACCTCATCCTCTTCTCTTTCCTCTTATATATCTTTGAATTCCCTGGCTTGTTTTTGGGTTTTCTTTTTTTGCTTCGCTTTTATCACTTCATTTTTGGTAAACTTGCTTTGGGTTTTGGAGCTCTTGCAAATTGGAAGAAATTTGGATATTATTGCATACTTGTTGATTGTTGATCTCTTTATTTGTGTTGCATTGGAGAGCTTGTTGTTTTCAACTTTGAACAAACTCCATCATGGAGAGGTAAGAGCTTAGGTCTTGGAAATAATCTCCTTTTATTTGTATGCATATGTGAATGGTTGAATGTCTGAATCTGTTGTTTTATTTGTTGGTTGGTTGGGTAGATGGCCTAGGAAGGTGTAGAAGAAGACTATGGGGCATTTTGTGGGAGACATAAGTGTTTTGGGAGGTATAAGTGTTGAGGGAGTTGGGATTTGGGTTCCACTTTACAAATAAATAGCTTGCATTTCTTTACTTGTTATGGGGTGCCATAAGAGGTTGGGGAGGCATAAGGAAATGTGAAGAATAAGGGATAGTTGGGGGAGGCATAAGGGCATGTCAAGGATTTTAGATGATATAGATTTTGGCAGTTTGTTCTCATGTTGTGATACCCATTTCCCCTTTAGGAGGCATAACCACCATCCCCCATAATTTATTGCTCCTTTGACTTGCATGATGAAGCCCGAGTGTTGTTTGTTGTTTTTCTCTATGGTGGAAAACTACGCTTTTTGTTTTGACCGTGTTTTGAATGAGAAATCTTTCTTTGTGTTGTAGAAGCCTATTGTTGTCATTAGTTTAAAAAAAAATCTTAGTACAAAGTGGTTGGGGCTCGGGGGCCAATGAAGAAGGATGGCTTCTCTCTCTTCATTGGATGTCTTGGTTGGGTGGAGAGTGTTGCCTTTCCCCGCTCGCTGTGACCAAATTGGAGAATGATGGAAATTCATATTGTTGTTCTCAAACCGAGAAAGAAGACAATTTGACATTCCTTGCACGAGACCATTTCTTAATGTAACCTTTTCCCACTTGAAATGGATGATCTTGTATATTATTTTTGATGGAAAGATGGTCTCAGTATGGGCTATGAAATTTATAAATATAATTGTGAAAGAGATATACTCTATTTTTTCTACGTTTGAAAGAATGTGAAAGAAATCATATTCTCAGTATATTGTAATTGAGGAATGAAACAATAAATTATTAAGGTATATATTTGAATCAATAAAGGATTGTATTACTTTACTCAAATGGCATTATTGGGTATTGAAATTTTATCATTGAATGTATTTTGAAATTTTTTTGGAAGGATGAAAAAGTGATTACGTATGGAGAAATGTCATAATAATTTTTTTTTTTCCAATAAATGTTTTAGAAACTAGAATTGTAATTTGGCATTTGAATACTTTGCTTGAGTCAACTTAGTATGGTACATTGGGTTGGAATGAATTCATAGTTTAAATTTGGCAAATGAAAATAAATCTATTCAAATTTGAGTTGTGTTACATAACTTTCATAATCGGTAATTATTTATCGAAATTAAACAGAATGACCCCGCAACATCAAAAGACAAAATGAAATATGAAATTTTATACGTAATGTCAAAATGACCCCAAACATACCAAAATACTTATGAACATTTTATAGAACCTTTCAAATTGGGAAAAGGAAAAATTGCAGACCTCTTGCTTTATAAAATTGATAAATTTTGAATGCAAATCAATCAAGAAAACTTAACCTTGCAATATATCCTAAAATATTCCAAGTAAAATCCTTCATACCTGCTTAGTAAGTGGAAAAGGAATTAACGATAAATTTGAACAAAATTGATAAGTTAAAAATACCAGCCACTTTCTAAGTGATACAAAGATGTTTTCTCAAAATTAACTCTTTAAAATTTATCAAAATCAAACTCCTAAGGATTATGTGAAAAGAGGACGTAGAGATATTTCCAGATAGTCTTTTTTTCCAAAAACCGAGTTCCCAATCAAAAGTTATGGCCTTCTGAATTTTTACTTCATTTCGGGCTCAAAATAATCTAACTGTCAAATTTTAAATGAATAAAATATTCTTGGGTGGACCCACGGGCTAAAAATTTCTCTTTTTTTTAGTTTTTCCCAAAAGGTGAAGTCATGAAGTTTCCTACTACTCCGCTTAATCCACAAGTCTTCATTTTGTGTAAAAATGATCTAAGTCCAAAAAGTTAATTTGGAAATTTTCCCTCCATGGCCCCACCGCCCACAGCTAATCATTGATCGACACATGGCTTTATTGGGTGTCAAGGAGAGCTCGATCAATTTTAACCTTAAGCACTTTTTAAAAAAATTTGGAAAAATTTGTAAGTTTTTCCCAGCCCCGCCGGCCCATAGGTAATCAAGTGCTGCCACATGGATTCATGAGGCTTCGACAGAGGAGCATATATTTTTTACCCTTATCGATTCGAAAAATTTTTGGAAGAATTTCCAAATTATTCCTGCTAGCCCACCAAACCATAGTTAATAGTTGGTGACACGTGGAATCTTCTCACGTGCATGGAGGTGTGGGTTCCTTTCTACCTTTTTTCCCTTCCTTTCGAATAGTCAAATTTTCCAAATGTTCCCTGCCAACCCACTGCCCTGCAACCAATAAGGAGCTACCACATGGCCTCCCTAGGCCGATGGAGGTGTAGATCTAAAATTTTCTTTGTCCCAAAAGAGAAAAGCACTAAATGCCTTCCTCACTCCGCCAACCCACATCTAGGAAATGTTTTCTTCCCGCTCCGCTGGTCCAATTTTCTCCTCCATTTGAATTTTCTCTCCGAAGTCCGCAGGCCCGAGCTGGGGAAAATTTTCCTCCCTAGGCCCACATGCCCACTCTTGGGAAAATTTTCAACCCAAGTTCTGCTACAAATAAATTGAGAAATATGAGGAGTTAGGAGGACTTCGTTATATCACCAAAAAGGCAAGGAAATTCTCTATCTAATGGGAATGTTTTTAGAAATTTTTAATTGTGATAATCATGGGAAAAATCAAATTGAATCTTTCACCGAGTTCTGGGAGTGGGTAAGTAAGAATTTACTCGATGACTTTAAATACATATTCTTTTCCCCCAGTGTAATTAAACATTGCTCTTGTCTTAGATCTTGTGGAATTAAATAACTCGGGTATTTAATTGTTTTGGTCTCTTAACCCTAAATTTTCATCACGGGAATATTTAGCTAAAATGTCAATTTAATCAATGATTAAATTAATCCCTAAGGAGATTTCAGCTAGGTGTGGACTTATTGCACTTGTTGATTTATAATGTGCAATTAGTAATTATTATAATGGGAAAAGTTATCAATTTAATTTAATTGTCCTTGAGACTTTGGTTGTTAACACTTTAAAAAAAATTATTCCATAATTTTGTAAATAAACCTAGGTTGTTCATGGGTCTCATGTGAGAGATTTTAGCGGGCATTAAACTTAGTATCAAATTCGTGGGTTCAAAGCTTGGACCCTTGGGCACACTAGAAAACTTTAGACATGAATAGTAAACCTAAAAAATTTTGAATATAAGAAAAAAAACTTGTTTGAAAATTGAAAAAGAAATGCGTATGAAGAAATATTACATTACTCTTTTCATTTGAACTACCAAATTTAAAATAATAATAAAATAATAAGTTGTTTGAATTGTTGTACTCACTTAGTGGCATTTTTTTTGAACCCATGTAACTAAGAATGTCAAATTAAATTGATTTTTGTGAACTTCTAGTGTAGTGGAAACTTGGTTCCCCTTTGAAAATGTGTTATTTTACAAGTCCTAAAACTTGATTTAATCTTATGATGTGTTATGCCCTTTGTTGAGACCCTTCCTTATTGGAGTTGTTGGAATGATAAATTGTATGGTGTGAATCTTGTGATTGGACAATAGTGGTTATGTCCTAGGGTTGGGAAGAGTTAATTAGAAGTTGTTTAGAGCTTCCTTCTTTCGAGTGAGTCGGAAAGTTGGTCTGGTTGTTAGTTTTTCATTTTGTTACCCGTATGGGAGAGTGGACATTAAGTCTGAGTGTCATTTATGACCCAATCCTATGCATGTGTCCTTGGAACTGACCTCGAGGCAGAGTACCCCTATTGGCGGCCATAAAGGGTTGTGAAGTGAATGTGGTGTTAATGTTTTGTATTTTACATTCGTAAACTTGTGTCATTTTATCAAGGACCAGCATCTTATTTTATGATTGGATTGAGAAGATCTGAGGCTCTTCTAGTTATTTATATTTTTGTGAGAATTTTCAGACTTTGCAATGTAACTACTTAGCCACTTTCCTTGATTGTCAATATTTCTTGGAATTTATTTTGATTGGTGACTCGGAGCTCGTTATGTTGTTGGCTACTTAGCTAAATGTTACGTGGATTTCTTCTTGCATGATGATGAGCTGGTTCTATGCTACTTGTATTCATACATTTTGTTGTATGGGGGTACACCCTAGGTGTCTTGAATGTCCTCTTAGGTGCTTAAAGTTATGCCTTGGTTTTAGATGCATGGAACCTTGAGTGTATATAGGATCTTAGAGTGACCTTTTCATTACTCGACCTTGTTGGGAAGAGAGTTCATTGTGTTGTGTGTTCTAGTTGGCAACCTATTAGTGGTGGTGGTGATTCTCTTACAATCCGGTAAGATATTTAACCTCGTCAGAGTATAGGTGTTTGATTGTGGGTTGATTAATTATTGTGGGATCGGTTTTATTTTGGATGGCTGTGGATGTTAGTGGAAAAGTATCTATTTGGTAGTGGCTTCTCTTCGATGGCATGCTAAGTTTTATCAAGAGTTCCTCATTTCATTATATTAAGTAGTGACTTGAGGATTGTATGCATCTTGGTAATTATGGTTAGATTTAATCCCATTCAATTATTGTGTGTAAATTAAGTGTCTATTTTCCCTCTTGACCTATAAATAAGTGTACCCTTTTCTTAACGTTTTTTAGTTACTATGAATAATACTCTATGACCTATTAATTTTGGATTACGTGGAGACACTTATGGATGATTTGAGTCTTTTGGACCATGACATTGGTGATGATAGTGTAATTAGACCTTGATAATTTAATCTTGGTGGTATTTTATAATGTGATTCTTCTTGCAAAATTGTAACTCTTGGTCGTAAAGCCATGTTGAATAGATAGTGACTGTTTGCTTACATTTGACACTTTCTAGCAAGTATGTGGTGTTATTATAGTTAAAATATTTCCTTGTCATTTTGATTTCTTTGTTGGTGGTATCATGTGGTATTATGGGTGTAGAAAATTTCCTTATCTTATCGTGAGTAAAATGTTTTCAGTGAAACAACAAACATTGTTAAACCCTAGTAGATCATAGAAAGTAATTATGCTTCCTTAATGGGCCTCCTTGTAACTTCTTTTGAGAACTTGTAGAAACCCACTAGGAATGTTTTATGATACTTGTAATTAGTGGAAAAAATAAAAATTAAAACTCGAAATATTGTTGTGATCCATGTTGGTTATGAAAAGAGTTTGCGAGAATCGAATCGGAAATGAGGCACCACGAAGTAGTTGCACTCCAACGGAATCGTGAAAGCTCCAATGATAGCAAGGAAAAAATGATCAGAAATGGAAGAACTTGCTCAACAGAAACAAAGCTTGCATAGAGGAAAGACAATGAGTGTCTTGGCATGCTCATAAATGAATAGAAAAGGGGTACATATAGGGTGTTGAGTAACCCTAGTGCATGACACACATGAAACCCTAAACCTAACCCATGTGAGATGACCCTCCAACATGAGAGGAGGACACATAAGATAACTCACACTAACACCCCCCCTTCATTGAAGTTGGGGTAGTGGCTGTGATGAGTCAGATGGAAGAGAAAGACACTCCTAAACAACTAAGAAAGATGTGCCAATGGGGCCCAAAACTAAAGGCCTGATAAGGTGCCCATATACAAACACAATATTCCTATAAGAAGAAGAAGAAAAGAAGGATTAAATAGCCCTAAGAAGATGGGTAGCTGCAGAAGACCTCACCCCAAGAAGAGACCGTAAGTGAAGAAACTTCATCTCAATGAAAGGCTTGGTGAATAAGTCTACAATCTGATCACTTGTCTGAATGTACTAAATGTCGATGATACCATCATGAATAAGCTCTGTCTGAAGTGCATATGGATCTCAATGTTCTTCATCCACTGATGTTGAACTGGATTTCTGTAAATAGAGATGGTTCTCATGTTATCATAGTAGATAATGGTAGGCCACCGAAAGTGGATGCCAAACTCGTCAAAAATAACACTCAAAACCAAATAGCTTATGTGGAAGCGTTAACTACTCCTATGTATTCTACCTCGTATATGATATCACAATTGCATTCCACTTCTTGCTAGACAAACTAATAGGACTCGAACCAAGGGAGAAACTATAGCTAGAAGTAGATTTCGATGATCTAAGTCATCACCCAATCATAATCATGAATCAAATCAAGTCAATATCAACCCCTCCATGATAGTGTATGCCATCAAAGATAAGTGCCACGAACATAATGAAGGATCCGTTTAGCTACTTTCCAATGCAGCTCATGTGGCTCCCGCATGAATCGACACGATCCCAATAGCATACGATAAATACGATCGAGTGTGAGTCAAGTAGATCAAGCTCCCAACTAAATTTCGGTAGAGAGTACCATCAACCAAGGAAGTAGAGCAATCTAAAACCAACATAACCCCGGAAAGAAAAGGAGTAGGAGAATAATTGCAATCGGACATCTAAAACCAAGCTAGCAAATCAAGAGCATACTTAGGTTGTGAAATCAAGGTTCCCGAGTCATATTGTGACATCCGGATCTCGAGGAAGTAATGAAGTAGACCTAAGTCGGTCATGGAAAACTTGTTGGCTAAGGCAATCTTCACATAATCAATAATAGAGGAAGAGTTTCTCGTGATCAACAAGTCATCAACATATAGAACAATAATGAGTATGGAGTCGTCTTGCAATAGAATATAAACATTTGGATCGAGTGACACCTAGTAAACCCTGATGTAAGTAAGAAGGAGTCCATCTTGGCATACCAAGCATGAGGGGCTTGTTTAAGGAAATAAAGAGACTTCTTTAACTTACAAACGAGAAAGGAATCTTTGACATAACCCAGAGGTTGTTCCATATAAATCTCTTCCTCTAGGTCACCATGAAGGAAGGCACTCTTAATGTCCATTTGATGGACTTTCCATTTGTTTGTTGTGGCAATGGCTAGGGTCAGTTGAATAGAAGTCATCTTTGCAACCAGAGAAAGGTTTTTATATAATCAACCCCAGCTATCTGGGATAAACCCTTAGCTACTAATTGTGCTTTAAAATTTTCAATGTCTCCATCTACTCCATACTTTGTTCGAAACACCCACTTACACCAAATAATTTTTCTTCCTTTTGGAAGAGTGGTGAGATCCCAAGTATTGTTCTTCATGAGAGAGGAATACTCCTCATCCATGGAAGAATCCCACTCAGGAATACTAGAAGCCTCCTGAAAGACCGGGGATCGAAGCGAGGTGAAGAAAAGTGGGGTCCAACAAAATTTGAGTGAGTATGTCTCATATCCAAAGTATCTCTAACTAAATCTCTAGCACTTTGTAAAGTTTTCTTGGCCCAAAGGGGACTAGGAGGATCAGGATCAGAGTCAGAAGATTCTTCACTTGAGTGAGAAGGGACATAGTCCTCATCATCACTACTATCAGAATCAGAAGACTCAAAGGTATGATGGTCGGGAGGATCTGAAGAGGAGCACACTCAACAGTATCATCATCTGATGAGTCAGAATCTGAATCAGTGAGCTGAAGAACCTCTATAGGTGGAGAAGTAGAATTCGAAGAAGACTCATCAAACTTAACACTTCTCTCAATATATAGCTCATGAGAAGTAGAATTCATCAATCGATATCCCTTCACTTTATCAGGATACCCTACAGAGATACAAGGTTTGGATTGTGGTTCCAAGGCCTTGCATTTCTTCTTGGGAATATGAGTGGTAGCCTTGGATCCGAAGACTCGAAAGTGCTCAACTTCAGGCTTGCATCCAAACAAGGCTTCAAAGGGTGTCATCTCCCTTACTGCCTTATGTGGAACATGGTTCTGAATGTAATTTTCACAATTCACTTCTTCGGCCCAATACTCCGGAGGAAGAGACTTCAAGTGAATCATACAAGTGGCCATCTCCTTCAAAGTATGGTTCTTTCTTTTTGTGACTCCATTCTATGAAGGGTTATAAGCAAATGTATGTTGCAAAAAAATCCCTTCAGAAGTACAAAAATCCATGAACCTATTGTTTACATATCCACCTCCATTGTCGGTCTAGAGAACCTTGATAGACCGTTCACTTTTTCTCGAAAAGAGCCTTAAAGTCCTGAAAATGTTCAAAGACTTGAGACTTAAGCTTAAGAAAATATACCCAAATATATCGCGAATAGTCATCAATGAATACTAGCACATAAAGAGCTCTAGTAAACGAAGGAGAAGGAAATGGACCAAAAACATCCCCGTGAACAAGATCTAAGGGACGAGTGGCTCTCTAGGATTTTCCTTTGTTAAAGATCTTTTGAGGATGCTTTTTAAGGGTACAACCCTCACAAATACCCTTAGAAAATTTGATGCAAGGCAACCCGTTGAATTTCTTTTTGACTCAATTGTTCAAGGTAGCGATAAATTAGATGTCCAAAACTCTCATGCCATAGCTTACTAACCTCATTTTCATGAGTGAGCAAGGTGGTGGGCGTAGAATTAGAAGTAAAGTGGGAGAAGGTGTAAAATCGTGAATGGTGATCTACCTTTCCCTTAGCCACAGTAGTGTCATTGTTAAGATCAGGAATAATCACCAAGTTAGGACCAAATTCCACTCGCATTCCTTCACCAAGGTGAGTAATTTGGTAAACTAATAGGAGATTGGTAAAGAGATCAGGAACACTCAACACTTGGTTAAATGTTCTCCCATCAATCTCTACCAATCCACTACTGAAACCGACACTCGTTGTGTCATTACCCATCGTGATTTGGGACATTTCACAAGGTTTGATGTTGGAAAACTCAACATGCAAAGAACCCATGTGGTGTGAGTCACCGGAATCTATAATCCATGTCGATGAAGGAGCAACTTTGGCTACAAGGGTCTTTCCTTTCTTCTTATCATTTCTAGCACCTTTACAAAGTAGAAGACTTGGCCTTCGGAGAACTTTTTTTTATTGATTCAGGAACACTTATTTTATTTTTCTCAAGTAAATGAGACAAGTGATCAATCTGTTTCTTAAAAAAATGTTGCTCATCATGACTAGTCTTCTCGCAATAGGAACAAAAATACTTTCTTTTCTATGCTCTAGGCTCAGAATTCGAAGTGTTTGTGTCATTTTTAGGTTTGATCTTGGTTTCTTTCTTAGGTTGATCCTTAGTTTCTTTATTATTTTTAGTCTTCTTTCCCTTACTAGTACTTGCTATAAGGGCATGTGACTTGAACTTGAGAGACCCCATTTGAATGAGTTTATCTTGTTCTCGAATGAGTTGAGATGAAAAATAGTCAAAGGAGGGCATCATCCAAATATCGCCAAAAGTATCTTTTGTAGTGTAGAAAGTTGACATGAAGAAAGAATATTCAGGACCTATCTTAGAGAGAAACAACAAGATTAGTTGAGAATATTTCTTTTCTACTTGACATCCTTTTAAAAATAATATAATGTGGAAATTTTTTGAGAAGAAGGCTTGTAGGTTTTTAAAGTCACTAGGATTTAACCCTAGTAGTTCATTTTCCAACTCATGCACTCTCATGTCATCTAGTTGTCTAAACATCACATCCATTATTTTCCACATAGATGTAGGTGTTTCAGATGCCTCAATGTGGAAGAGAAAGTTAGGAGAAACAGACATGCAGAGAAGACCTAAAGCTTCATCACTACGGTTTAACCACTTAGATTTTTCAGGTTCGTCATCTGGTTCAGTCTCAGTTCCCATGGTGATGCGGTATAACCCTTTACCCCTTAGTTTCATTATTATTTTTGATCTCCATTCAAAAAATTTGAACGACGTAAGCAAAGGAATTAAAAGTGCATCTATAGTGAGAGAGAGAAAGAAATGCAGAAAAGAAACACAACCACCCAGGACAATAACAAACCCCTGCTTTCTACACTTTATAGTTGAGTGCATTGATTACAATCAGGTCCGTGCATGTGGTTTGAGACACTTGGGAACTCATCTTGCAATTAGCATAATAACGCGCAAGAGAGGAGACCACAACAATGTCTCGTGGAGTGCAACAAAAGAGGAACACCGTAAAAACACAAGAAAAAAATAGAAAGGAGGTGAAAGCCAACCCGGTGGTGATAAAAAGTGTCTCACGTGACATGAAATAATCCCTTTGTCTTAATACTATGTTGGACACGCTCACAAGTTCACGAAAAAGGAATGGAACAAAGCTTAAAAGAATGAGTTGAATTAAGCAAAACAAAGAAACCCCCATAATACGTCACCTTATAAAATTAGTGAATTTACAAAGATAATGATCCCATCATCTAGAGTGCAAAAACATGCAACTTTGAATAAAGAAGTTCTCAAAACCGAGCTCAACGAGTCAAAAATTATAAAGAAAAACCAAAACCTACAATTTGATGAGAAAAAGCCAATAAGCTCGCAAACGGATTTAAAAAGTACCCTAAACGCATGTAAAGGTTGTCGTATGTATGCTCATTAGAAATGAAATGGAATTTGAGATAGGGTTTGTTTGTATTGTGAGGGGGGATTAGCCACCTGCCAATCCCGGACCTCACCCTTCGTCTTTGACACTCGACGGAAGGTTAGAAATACAACAAGCCAACAGACCAAATTTTATAATGCCAAAGAAAGATAGTTTAAATAAGGTGAAATTAAATTAGATATAATGTAATTAAATCTAATGAATGTTGAAAAAAGGCTTTAATTAAGCAAATCACTAAAAAGCCACTTTTTTTGAATATTTTCTAAAACAGAAGATTTTGAAAGAAGGTGTTTAAAACAAGAATTTTTAGATGAAGATAAGGCATTTTTAGAAAGTATCTTTTAAATAAAGAAAGATTTTTTTGATTTAAAAATGCATACCAAAAAGAATTGTTGATTTTATGTTTTAAAAGGAAAGCTTTTAAACAAAAAGGAAACTCGGGCGTTTTGTAAAAGGCAGTGGTTTTTTTGTTTAAAAAGAATTTTTTTTTAAAACAAGAAGAACTCAGGCCGTTTTTGCTAGAGAACTAAGGATTTAATAGACAGATTTTTAAAAGGAAAGGAATTAAAAAGAATTACCAAAAATGACTGTTCGGACAGGCCGCGCCCAAGGAAAAATGCAGAGGTAAAAAGGGTAGCGCCAGGAGAGATTACCGAGTTATTTTTGCTTTCATGCGCTGTACCATTTTGTTTTAGCAGGCCAAAAAAATGTGGCAGATGTAATTTACAACCCTGTGAAGCAAAAAACATGGCAAATGATGATTAAAAACACACCTGAACAATAAAAAAAACAAGGGAACAATGAAAAACTCCTAGAAGGTCCAAGAAAATGCCTCGAATAGTCCACAAAATTCCTGGAATGAAGAAAAAATGTAGGCCACGCATGAATGAAAATTGATGGCAATTTGAACAGTCCAAAAATGGTCAAAGGGATAGTAGTTCATTGATGAGCAACCACAAATGAAGAAATCAAGGATCCTGCAACCATAAACAACATGCACAAGAAAAAAAACACAAAAAACTTTCCGAGAAAGCTTGTTAGAGATATTAGCAAGATAATTTCTAGTAAATAGTGAAAAAAAGACTTTCATGCGAGTAGTAAAATAACGAAACTAAGTAAGAGTAATCGCAACAAAAAAATAAATCGAGTGCATGTTTACCCATCTCGGCTCACGATACCATGAAAATATTTTGTGAGAATCGAATCGAAATGAGGCACCATGAAGTAGTTGCACTCCAATGGAATCGTGAAAGCTCCAGCGATAGCAAGGAAAAAATGATCGAAATGGAAGAAGTTGCTCAATAAAAACAATGCTTGCATAGAGGAAAGACAGTGAGTGTCTTTGCATGCTCATAAATGAATAAAAAGGGGTACATATAGGGTGTTTAGTAACCCTAGTGCATGACATACATGAAACCCTAAACCTAACCCATGTGAGATGACCCTCCAACATGAGAGGAGGACACAAAGGATAACTCACACTAACAGGTTGATTGTTTCCTAGTTCTTACAAAAGTAATAATGTATTTTCTATGTTGAATGTCCCTTATTTTCCTTAGAATTAAAAATGTGATTTGTTTATTTACCTCTCTCTCCCTTAAAAGTAACAAGTGTGATATGTTTACCCTTCCTTCTCATTAAATTTTTAATTGACAAGTTGACTCACCGAAACAAAGATAAACTATAATTGATGAGATTTGGCCTTGAAGGTCAACAAATAAACTAGAACATAGAAAGAGAAAATGGTTCTTGCTTTAACCTTGGTAGATTAAAAGAAGAAAAAAAAACACGGAGAAGAACAGAGAAAAGGAAAAATTTTCCATCTACCTCCCCTAGAGAGTAGCGTAAATACTTTTTCTCATTTCTACCTTTGCTGAGAATGGCGAGATATCATGGCCCCTTAATGGTCCTTATAACACAAAGTTGTGATGTCATAATAGAAGGAAGTTTAATTAAGAAAACTCATAAAGGAATGTTCTTAACAAACGAAACTAAAACTTTTGACTTAATTAGTTGAGTTATAAAAAAGTAATATTTATGTGTATTGAGTGCAATTTTTAGTTGAACTTGTAGTTACATCACCTACCTAAAATTGTGAAACACCTGTGGATAGAAATGTGTTCTAGTTGCTTAGTAATTTCTTATTCATAGATGTATGTGCCTTTATTGTGGGAGTTTTGGGTCATCATACCCTTATCGTCTCGTAGCTTGACGAGTGTGATTTGTGGTCCTTTTGGATTAAGACTTATCTCATTGTTTAAAAATCAACCTCCTTGTGTGTTGTCGGTCCTCCTTGGAGACCTAAGTTATTTTAATTTTAAGACAACATATGTTAAGGATATAAAATAACATTGGGAAGTCTTCTTTTCTTCATATTTTCTTGGGTCATCTTGTTATTTTTGCCCCTTTTCCATTAGGATGGAAACTGCAAGATGATGTTATTAACTTTTGATACGATGTACCCTTGGATTATAGTTGACCTCGTGTTATTTGTTCTTCTCCCTAGGGACCTTGAGTGGTGCTTGGTGTTTCACGTGCTCTCTTTATGGTTTCTTCCGAGCGTGAGTTGGAAATAAGATAAATAAATCCCATTGTGCTATAATGTATGGTACTTGTATTTGATATGTTAGTTGGGGAGATATATATATATATATATATATATATATAATTTTTCTAAATGGTTGACTTCTTGAGATTTGGTTGGTATGGTGTGTTTGATTCTTAAAACAAAAGTGTAAAAATCAGACTATAGGAAAACTTTTGGTCTTGACCTCACTTGTATTACCATGAAAAGTTAATTATACCCTCTCAAATTATAGAAGTACTTTCCTTGAATAGTTTCTTGATTTTAAATGTTTTGCTGATTTAGGTGTCCTTGTTGATTAACCTCATCTTGTGTGATCCTCAAATTGTGGGACCTTGAGCAGACTTGTTGCTCATGCAAATTTTTTCATAGTTGATATTTGATAGCCTTGTCTAGACAATGAACCTTGAATTCATGGCTTAAAATTAGTAGAAACCTTAACTTTTATTATTGTAGTATGTTGTATTCCTTGGGAAAATATGTGGTCGTTCTCGAGACTCATGGAATTCTTCTTATTATTCCTCTACTTGGTGGTTACTCTTAATACTCTTTTGAACTCTTCATGTTATATTGTTATGTGTGGTATCTTGGTTGATAGTGCAAATTTACTCTCTAGATTTAAGTGTTCGTAGCCTTACATGTAGAAAGTTTAGAACTCATACCTTGCAATCTCCCTTCTTATTTTTGAATTGCATTGGACCAAACAAATATTTTGTAGACCCACCCTTGTTTGAAGCAAGCAATCCGATAATGAAGTGATCCTTTTTCTATTGCATTTGTTCCTATATCTCTTTCCGTGACTTCCAGGAGGAATTTGAGTCTAACGGGAGGTAGATGTAGTGCCCACTTCCCTTCGACACTTTTGATACGATCATGATACCGATGACTATATTATGGACATTATTATAGTTTTTAATTAGTATGGTGTTAGATGTCATATCATGGATTATTGTTGACTCGATTCATATATGATGCATGATGATTATTAGAGACATTTTATATAGACGTTGACATGCTATTGGACATGGTTATATATATATATATATATATATACATACATTTATTTATGGATGTTGTTAGGACATGTGATATTTGAATATATTCATGAGACGAGAAAATTGAATTTAAAATTGATGATTATATAGTTCTTTGATGAAATTGTAAGTGATATTGTTGATTGTTTGTATGTTGTTGTGATTCATATATATATTAATGATTTTGAAATTATATTATATTCATTTGGATGTTCTATATGGCCACGAGGCCAAAGGGGTATTTGTATTGTGTAGGTTAAAAATATCATAACAAACATCGGGGATTGGAGACCAATAACGTTATAATTGTAGATGAATTCAACAAGGTCATCATGGCAACTTGTATTGTTCGTGTGTGTGTGTTTGATTGTTAGGGATTCCCATGGGGATCATCTTTACATGTGACCAAGGTTTATGTGTATTTATTTATTTGGTTCCTTTTATGTTTGATGTTTGTATGTGTTTACCCCTTTCATTATTTATTAACTGTGGTAAATTAGTGTGATTAAACATGTTGTTAAAATTAATTAATCAAATTGGGACATAAGAAAGTAATTATTAAAGTAATTTTGGAGTATGAAACACTCCACCTCCTTTTGAAATTAGAATTTGTCATTGGAGGATGATTTTGGAAGCTTATGGGACAAGTTAAACTTGTTCCATACCTCCTAAATTTACTTGCCAACCTTACCTATGGTTGAAAAGGTTTAAATATAGCCTTCATCACGCATTTTTATAAGTGAAGTTGTATGTTGTTATTGTACTTTCTTACATGATTTCAATTTCAGTCCTTATGAGGTGTGGGTTTGATTTGAGTGTGTAAGTAAAACTGTTATTTATTCACCGCTTATTTATTGTGCCTTGGAGATTGAAGTTGACTTATGAGTTGGAGTTGAGGATGTCTGATGTGGCATCCCACATGGATCCACCTCATCCTCTTCTCTTTCCTCTTCTATATATTCTAATTCCTTGGCTTGTTTTTTGGGTTTTTTTTTTGCTTCACTTTTATCACTTCATTTTTGCGACTTGCTTTGGGTTTTGGAGCTCTTAAAAATTGGAAGAAATTTGGATATTGTTGCATACTTTTTGATTATTGATCTCTTTGTTTTGTTGCATTGGAGAGCTTATTATTTTGAACTTCGAACAAAATCCATCATGGAGAGGTAAGATCTTAGTTCTTTAAAATACTCTCCTTTTGTTTGTATACATATGTGAATTGTCAAATATTTGAATGTGTTGTTTTATTTGTTGGCTAGTTGGGTAGATGGCCTAGGGATGGTGTAGGAGAAGTCTATGGGGCATTTTGTGGGAGGAATAAGTGTGTTAGGGAGGTATAAGTGTGGAGGGAGTTGGGATTTGGGTTTCACCTTACAAATAAATAGCTTGTATTTCTTTACTCGTTATGGGGTCCCATAAGAGGTTGGGGAGGCATAAGGAAATGTGAGGAATAAGGGGTGCTTTGGGGAGGCATAAGGGCATACCAGGGATTTGAAATGATATATATTTTGGTGGTTTGTTCTCGGTGGTGATACCCATTTCCCCTTTGGGAGGCATACACAACATCCCCTATAATTTGTTGCTCCTTTGGCTTGCATGATGAAGCTTTGAGTGTTTGTTTGTTGTTTTTTTCTATGGTGGAAAAATGTAGTTTTGTTTTGGACTGTGTTTTGAATGAGAAATATTTCTTTGTGTTGTGGAAGCCTATTTTTTCCATGAGTTGAAAAAAACATTTCTTATTGCAATGTGGTTGGGGCTCAGGGGCCAATGAAGAAGAATGGCTTCTCCGTTTTCATTGCATGTCTTGGTTGGGTAGAGATCATTTCCTTTCCCCTGTTCTATTGTTACCAAATTGGAGAATGATGGAAATTCATATTGTTGTTCTAGAACTAAGAAAGGAGACAATTTAATAGTCCTTAATGAGATCATTTCTTAGTGTAACGTTTTACCACTTGAAGTGGATGATCTTATATATTATTTGTGATGGAAAGATGGTCTGTATGGGCTATGAAAGATGTAAATTGAATTGTGAAAGAGATATAATCTATTTTTCTCCTTTTGAAAGGATGTGATATAAATCATATTCGTATATTGTAATTGAGAAATGAAATAAGAAATTGTAAAGTTATCTCTTTGAATCAATAGAGGATTGTATTAATTAACTCAAATGGCATTATTGGGTATTGAAATCTGATTGTTGAATGTAATTTAAAATTCTATTGGAAGGATGAAAAAGTGAATACGCATGGAGAAATGTCATAATACTTAGTTTTTTTTAAATAAATGTTTTAGAAATTAGAATTTTAATTTTGCATTTGAATAATTTTCTTGAGTCAACTTAGTATGTTAGATTGTGTTGGAATGAATTCATAGTTTAAAGTTGGTAAATGAAAATAAATCTATTCAAATTTGAGCTCTATTAGATAACTTTTATACTCGCAATTATTAATCAAAAATTGAATGCAAATGAATGACCTGAAACATAAAAAGAAAAAATGAAAATGAAATTTTATTTTTAAGGTCAAAATGACCCCAAACATACCAAAATACTTATGAAAATTTTAGAGAACCTTTCAAATCGGGAAAAGGAAAAAAAAATTAGAGAACCTTTCAAATCGAGAAAAGGAAAAATTGCCAACTTCTTGTTGTATAAAATTGATAAATTTTAAATACAAATCAATCAAGAAAACTCAACCTTGCAATCTATCCTAAAATCTTCTAAGAAAAATCTTCCATGGCTATTTGGAAAGTGGAAAAATAATTAACAAAAATTTGAACAAAATTGATAAGTTGAAAATACCAGTTCACTTTCTACGTGATAGAAAGACGTTTATACAAATTGACACTTTAAAATTTATCAAAATCAAATTGATAAGATTAATATGAAAAGAGGATGTTGAAAGCTTTCTAGAAAGAGATCGTTTGCCAAAAACCGTGTTCCCAATCAAAAGTTATGGCCTTTTGAAGTTTTTACTTCATTTCAGACTCAAAATAATCTAACTATCAAATTTTAAATGAATAAAATATCCTTGGGCGGACTCGCGGGATGAAGCTTTCCTTTATTTATTTTTATTTCCTAAAATCTGCAAATTCATGAAGTTTCCCTCCGCTCCACTAATCCACAAGCCTTCATTTTGTCTAAAAAGTATCTAAGTTCAAAAAGTTAATTTGGCAATTTTTCCTCCATGGCCCTTCCACCTGCAGTAAATCATTGATCAATACGTGGCTTCATTTGGCATCGAGAGGCTCGATTGATTTTAATCTTAAGTGATTTCAAAAATAAATTTGGAAATATTTGTAAGTTTTCCCATGACCCCACCACCGTAGGTAATCAAGTGCTGCTACATGTCTTCACGAGGCATCGGTGGAGAAACGGATATTTTAAGGCTTAACACTTGAGAAGAATTTTGGGCATAATTTTTAAATTATCCCCGCTAAGCATGCCAAACCGTAGGTAACGGTTGGTGACACAAGGCATCTTATTGCGACGCAGTAGAGACGGGGGTTCCTTTTGACCTTTTTTCCCTTCCTTTTGAATAGTCAAATTTTCCAAATGTTCCCCACCGATCTGCTGACCAACGAGAAAATAAGGATCTACCACATGGCCTCCCTTGGTGTCGATGGAGGTGCAGTGTAAAATTTACTATGTCCCAAAAGGGCAAAAGTGCTAAATGGCTTCCCTGCTCCGCCGGCTCGTGTCTAGGTAAAGTTTTCTTCCCTGCTCTGTTGGTCCACTTTCCTCCTCTGGGTGAATTTTCTCTCTATACTCTATAGGCCTAAGTTGGGGAAATTTTTCCTTCCTGCACCCATAAGCCCGCTCTTGGGAAAATGTTCACCCCAATTTCCACCGGTCTATAACTTGAGAAATATGAGGAGTTAGGAGGACTTCTTTATATCACTTTGAAAGGTGAGGAAATTCCCTATCTAATGGGAATGTTTTAAGGAAGTTTTAATTGTGTTTTTCTTGGGAAAAATCAAATTTAATCTTTAGCCGAGTTTTGGGAGTGTGTAAGTAAGAATTTACTCGATGATTTTAAATATGTATTCTTTTCCCCACTATAATCAAACCTTGCTCTTCTCTTATATCTTGTGGAATTCAATACATTGGGTGTTTAATTATTTTGGTCCCTTAACCCTAAAATTTTAATCGGGAATATTTAGCTAAAATGTCAATGTAATCAGTGATTAAATTAATCCTTAAGGAGATTTGAGATAGGTGTGGAATTATTACAATTCTTGCTTTATAATGTGGAATTAGTAATTATTATAACGCTAAAAGTTATTAGTTGAATTTAATTGTCCTTGAGACTTTGGTTGTTAACACTTTAAAAAAAATATATTCCATAATTTTGTAACTAAACCTAGGTTGTTCATGGGTCTCATGTGCGAGATTTTACCGGGCATTACAGAAATTCAATCAAGAACGCAAATGAAGTGAAGTTTTTAGGTATTTTAGAGTCAAATAATGTGTCTTGTGCAGTCATAGGTCTCCAAAACAATTGGTGTATCTTCTATTTTTACATTATTTAAACTAATGTTATGTTATTTCTCTCCCTTATTCTCTAGAAGATAATCATTTTAGGTGATTGAATTATAGAAAAAATTCTCTTTGGAGGTTCTCCTCAAAATTAAGTCATCAAAACTCAGAAAAATATCCCATTGTATCATTAATGAAGGACTACTTCTTTTTCTTCAAATCGGGGTGATTTTGGAGTGATAACGAGAGTCCATTTGGATTTCAAAATTAGAGATGTAGTAGAATGTTGGGAAGCAATTGAATTAAAACCTTGATTCTCAAGGTTATTAACTCATCCTTTTAAACCATAGACATAATTTTCATTATGTTTTTAAGTATATAATAATTTAAAAATGGGATACCTTGGTATTTTGAAATCTTATAAGGAGGGTAACAATGAGTAAGTGAAAATTTTATCGATTGGTGACTGAGAAATTGAGATTGAGAAACTCAAGTATAACATCATGTTGCGTCGCATTGAGATCAAACTTGAGAGGTTCTATTACGGGTAAGACTCGGGGTTCGATGATATGAAAAATGTAGAGGACATAGGATTTAGATGGGGTGTAGAAGGATAACTACCATGAGCCTAAAGATGTTGGAATTCATCCTTATTAGATGCAATCATGGTTTCCATATCTTGAAATTTATCCCTAAATAACTAATACAAATCTTGAAATGACTTGCATATAGATTGATTAGTTGTAGTATTAGGATCTATAGGATCATTAGAGAGACAATTAAATATGACATTTAATTGTTCAAGTGGTGTTTGCGAGGAAGATACATAATGTCTAGGGATTTTGGGATAACATCTTTACAACATAGGTGCATTTGAATTATGTCATGCAAAGAGATTTGAGGAATTTTGGAGCCGTGAAAGAGGACCAGAGTGTTTGATTATGAGTGAGGTTCACCAATTGATTTAATTTAAAAATTAACTAAATCTAAATTACAAAGTAACTATTGTAACAATTAATGTGTAAATGATAAAATACAGTAATGACAAAAGAAAACTACAATGTTTAATATGAAACCCTAAAAAAGAGGAGACAAGAATACTATATGATATCCATGAAATATAGAAGTAGTTTGGGAATGGTAAATTTCTAAATAGGATGTAAAAGAAATCATAAATTCTTACTAGGAATTGTGGGACTCGAACGAGTTGGATATTGGAGCCCAATGTATGAAAAAGGCACCTGGGTGTTCGTGACTACATTTTGGTGTTGGTATCAATCTAAAGGTCTAGGCTTTATTTTTTATATATTGTATGGGTTCTACTATTTATTTATATTTATCTCTCGATATTATTTAATTGATCACTGAAGGTACTTGTAACCTACAAAAATAAGTTCACTTACACATACCCAAAAACTATATCAACTATAAAAAGAAAAATCTAGAAAGGGAAGCTAGACTAACCTGATTGTCACCTGAAGAGTCAAATAATTTTAGAGCACTACGCTACATCTCATACCCCATGTATTTCTTGTGTGCATGTGTAGAAGTAGTTCCCTAGTATTCCCTTGTGTAAGTTTCACAAATGATAATGCACTAGATCTAGAATGTGAGAATGTATAGTAGGTGTCGATCGAATATAAGAGAATTAACCTACGGTGTAGTGTATGCAAAACTAAGGCAAATAGTGTCCATTATATGGATGCTAAATGGATGCCTTTGAAGAGGTTTTAGTGCTTTTGGAATGCAATCTTAGGTAATGATAGTAATGCTTATTGCTTGGTCCTTATTTTTGAGACATATATATATGATTCCATTATTTAAATTTTATAATTATTAATTAGATGGCCAACCCATAAGGGAAACATATGATGAAAACATAAAATAAACAAAAAGAGAGATATTAAAGGTAAGAATGGGTCAAGAGCTCCCAATATGGAGATAATCATCTAGCCATTGGTGTCATAACTGGACACAGAGGTCTAAAACGATAAAATATAAAACAATCATGTTTTCTCAAGGATGTATTGTGTGTAAGACCAAAGAGAAAAAAAAAGAAATAAAAGAGGCCAAAGATAGTTCTCAACCACTAGTTTTCTTGCTTGGGAATCATACATACATTAGTATGCTTTTGGACCTAGAAATTAACCCAAGTGCATAATTTTGTGTCTATAATTACATCTATATTTTTTCACTTACCTATATTCCCAAAAAATCAAAAAATAGAAGGAGAAATTTATATTATACCTCGACTATACTACCTTAGAGTTCTTAATTAGGATAAAGTACAAATATATGAGCCTAATTTTAATTTTATAGTAGAAGTAAATAAATAACAATTAAATACAAAAATTACACCCAAAGAAACTAAGAAATAAAATGAAAACATCAAGTGAAAAGAGAGGGTAAGAATACTTGGTTGATTCACAAATGAGATTTGAGCTTGACCAAATATTTGATCGAAAGAAAAGTAAAGTAGGAGCGTCACACAAGAGCACATAAAAATGTTGACCTAGACAAACATGTTAGTTTGGGGTGCCCGGAGAGGGGCAAGGATGCCTATGGGAACCATAGACCTTTTTATGGTCACCCAGTGCAAAAATATTACAAAACCTTCTTGGAGGTGTCCTAAGGTTTTCACATATAGTTACTTTGGTTAATCTAAGGTCACACCAGATCACATAGGTCACTAGAAACCTGCCGAATAAAGAATATACATACAAAACCCTCAAACATACATCAAATCCTAAAAATAAAGATGCTAAATGAGGGGTTAGATTGTCCTCATTTTCCACAATGATGGAATTATAATTGAGTGTTGTACTACTATTATCCAAATTTTCACCTCAACCAAAATTGGACAACATGACCTTGCATGCAAAGAAAATTTGAGGTTGGTTCGAGTCATGCAAGCTCGCATTCATTTTTAAAATTAGGTTGCAGACGGATCATCAATGAAATGCAAGGTTGGAAATCAATGGTTTAGAGAATGATGAAGGAGATCAGATCTCGGGAAGAAGAATGAAGAAAGGCTCGAAGTTTCCACTTTACATTTTTGGCACTTGGGAAAAAAAAGGAAAACAATGGGCGTGTAGTGTCGAAACTCTAAACCATGAAAGTCTAAATTTAAGACTTTTAGCTTTCAGGGTTTGAAAAATCTTAGGCATGAAGTTGAAAATCGGCCCCAAAAGTCCAAAATCATGAAGTCTAAAAGTTCAAAAATTTGGGATTTTGGGATTTTGGGGTTTAAGAGACCTCGGGAAGCATGCCAGAAATAAAGTGGAAATGTCTGAAATCCCCAAGTCTAAAATTTTGGAATTTTGGACTTTCAAGATTTCGAGGTTTTGGGAATTTTGGGAATCATGCCAGAAAAGCAAGAGAGAAAAAATCCTGAAATCCCAAAGGTCTCAAGTCCATAATTTCAGACTTAGAATTTTCCCTATTTCAAACATCGGGTTTTCGAAGTCTCGAACCTCAAAACATGAAAACCACTCCTTAATGTCTGAAAATCTGAAACCCAAAAGTCAAAATTTTAAGACTTTCGGCTTTGGGTTTCATACTTTTGGAACTCTCACTCTGCCATTTTTACAAAATGACACCTCGACCTTCATATGGTCATAAATTAATAAGACTAAGTTATTCAAAATTAGGAAATACATTCTGCCATTTTTAGAGGGTGTTCTAAGTTTCTTACCTACCACCATAATGAGGTATGGGCTTCCTATGTTTCCTAACAAGGAACAATACATGGAGGAATGGGTTTTGCAATAGAACTTATCATTCTTGTAGGAAAATTCAATACATTTTTGGGGTGGTTGAAGCGAGAATTCCGATTTCTTTTATCTCCTCTAATTCCTCATATATATTGTAAGGAGGGAAATTTTTCAAAAGGTTGGATAATTTTACTTTGCACCTCCCTTCTTCTCTAGTTTGTAAGTGTATTTTATGAGTTCAAACCTCCCATCTAAGTTGTAAGTGCAATCTTTCCTCTTGGTTATTGTAATGGACTATATCAGATTCTCGGAGCAATAAAAATTAGTTTGTGTATGATTTTAACCCTCCCTTGTTTTCATTGCATTCTCCCGATCTCTCATTGTTATTTTGGTTAAGCTGCACAAGGTGGTTGCGATACATGTTTTATGGTTTGTGTTTAATGTCAAAAAATTATTCAACATTCCTTTGGTGCATCACCTCTATTAGAATAGGTTTAATTTCTTGCTTATTCTTAACCCGGTCTCTTCTAAAAGTTAGAGTAGATTTTAGAGTGGATCCTCTGCAAATCATATGTGTGCACCTAAACAATGGAATAGGAACCACCTTCATCTGGAGAGATTTCCCAATTCCAAATTCCCACACTTTAGGAAAAGCTCAATGTTATGCAACCACATTGAGAGTCTCAACCCATCAAGTTGTAGAAATTCATGGGTGCTATGATTATTCATTAACAACTACATCTAAGACCCATTTTATTTTTGTGTGTGTGTCTGAAATTATGTTGTAGGTTTCGCTTGTGTGCATTGCACTTGTATAGTGAGCAAGTAGCTAGATATATAATGTATTAAATGTGTGTATGGAATAGAATGAACTTCCCTCCTATGAAGTGTGATGCAGAAAACCTACCCTTATGTCCCTTGTGATGGAGCTATATGGATGCAATGGATCATTTTAATTCCTTGATAGATGTAATCTTAGGTGGTGACAGATAGGGCATAGTCCTTGGTATTTTATAATGTTCACATAACTTTATATTTATATGATTCCTTCACTTTAATTTCATAAATAACCTTGAAGGATGACTACTAAAAATATAAGATGTTAAAACAACTAGGAAAGACCCAACATGTGTGAGTAAAGTTCAAAGAGGACAAGATCTCCTAGAGGGGGTGAGGCCACCTCGTGCGACATCTTGGTTGGACACTAGTGTCGAGGATGAAATTTTTTGAAGAGTAAAATGGTGGACTAAGAATGTATCGGTGTAGGAATGAAAGTAGAAACAAAAAGAAAATAAAGGTGGCCAAAGACATGGGTTGATTAATACTTCTCTTACTTAGGAATCATATGAATAGTAGTATGTTATCCGGACTAGATAATCACCCAAATTACATGATTATGTATCTAAATTTTCCTCCACTTGATGTTAGTGAGTGAAAATATATAGTGTAAACATATGAACCCTAATTTGAATTGTATGACATTATTAAAACAATAAGAATTAAATACAAAAATTACACCCAAAGCCACTAAGTTCAAAAAGAGAGTAAAGATCCTTAGGCTGATTCAAAGATAATATCTAGGCTGGACCGAAGCTCTTACTTGATCGAATAGAAAAGTAGAAGCATCGAGAGATGAGAAAAAGAAATGTAGAAATGGAGGAATATGCTAGACTGGGACTTGGAGAGGGACAGGGGCGCTATGGGCACCCTAGACATATTTCACAGTACCTCGGTTTTGAAAATGCTTATAAAACCTCTTCTAATGTGTCACAAGGTTATCTCTTGTAGTATTATTCTGTCTCTCGAGGTCACAACATGATTTTTGCAGCCACTAAAAATCTATAATAAATAATACACCTACAAAACCCTCAAATAAACATCAAATCCTAAAAGAAAAAAATGTTAAATGAAGGGTTGATTTTCCTCATTCCCACAATGATGGAATTACAATTGGGTGATGTACTACTGTTATCCAAATTTTCCCCTCAACCAAAATTGGACAACATGACCTTACATGTAGAGAAAATTAGAGGTTAGTTCAACACGCAAGCTCGCATTCATTTTTGATAATTAGGTTGCGAGATCATTAGATCATCAAAAATGAAAGGTTGGAAATCAATGGTTTAGAGAATGATGAAGGAGATTAGAGCTCGGGCAAGAAGAATGCGAAAGGCTTGAAGTTAACACTTTGCATTTTTAGAACTTGGGAAAAATAAGGAAAATAATGGGCGGGTAGTGTCTATAACGCAAAACCCTGAACGTCCAAATTTCAGACTTTTGGGTTTTGGGGTTTCAAAATCTTAGGCATGAAGTTGAAAATCAGCCCTAAAAGTCCAAAATCATGAACTCAAAGTTGAAAAAATTGGACTTTTGGGATTTTGGGGTTTAAGAGACCTCGGGAATCATGCTAGAAATAAAGTGGAAATTTTTGAAATCCCAAAGTATAAAAGTCTTAAATTTCAAACTTTCAAGGTTTCAGGAATTTTGGGAATCATGCTAGAAAAGTAGCAAGCAAAAATTCTGAAATCGCGATGGTTAGAAGTCCAAAATTTTGGACTTTGAAGTTTCTCTATTTCAGACTTCGAGTTTTCGGAAGTCTCGAACCTCAAAAAATGAAAATCACCCCTAAATGTCTGAAACTCTGAAACCTAAAAGTCCAAATTTTTGGACTTTCGTGCTTTGGGTTTCACACTTTTGAACTCTCACTCCACCATCTTTACAAAATAACACCTCGACCTTCATATGGTCATAAATTAATGAGACCAATTTATTCAAAATTAAGAAATATAGTTTGCCATTTTTAGAGGGTGTTCCAAGTTTCTCACCTACCACCATAATGAGGTATGGGCTTCCTTTCTTTCCCAACAAGGAACAATACATGGAGGCATGGGTTTTGTAATAGAACCCATCATTTTGCGAGAGAATTCAATGCATTTTTGGGGTGGTTGAACCAAGAATTCGGATTTCTTCTATCTCCTCTAATTCTTCATGCATGTTGTAAGGAGGGAAATTTTTCAAAAGGTTGGATAATTTTACTTTGCACCCTCCCTTCTTCTCTAGTTTGTAAGTGTATTTTTGGATTTCAAACCTCCCATCTAAACTGTAAATGCAATCTTTCCTCTTGGTTATTGTAATGGACTATATCAAATTCTCGGAGGAATAAAAATAAGTTTGTGTATGATTTCAACCCTGTCTTGTTTTGATTACATTCCCCTAATCTCTCATTGTAATTTTGGTTAGCTCTGAAAGGTGGTCTAGTACATGTTTAATGGTTTTTGTCTAATGTCAAAAATGGTATTCAACATTCCTTGGTACATCACGTCTATTAGAATAGGTTTAATTTCTTGCATATTCTTAACCTTGTGTCTTTGGAAAGTTAGAGTAGATTTTAGAGTGGATCCTTTGTAAATCGTATGTGTGAGCCTAAACAGAGGAATATGAACCGGAGAGATTTCAAAATTCCAAATTCCCACACTTTGGGAAAATATCAATCTTATGCAATCACACTGAGATTCTCAACACACGTCGAGTTGTAAAAATTCGGGGTGTTGTGATTATGCATCAACAACTACATCTAATACCCAATTTAGTTTTGTGTGTGTGTGAAAAATTATGTTGTAGGTTTCTCTTGTGTGTGTTGCACTTGTATAGTGACCAAGTAGCTAGATGTTTAATGTATTAAATGTGTGTATGAAATAGAATGAAATTGTAACACCCCGTAGGACTATTCGCATGAGGCCAAAATACAAAACAGGTTTAGAGAGAAAAATTATGAAATAAATTTTTTTTTGATTAATTAGGTTCAGGTTAAAAGAAGGCAGTTACGAGGCGTCGGAGATGTTCATCGATCTATTAAGATCGCCTCAAATTCAACTTCAATACTGTATCTTCGTTTCTTTCCCCAACAAGGTTCTAAAGTTTTATTTAAGAGACTTCGTTAGCCTTTCAACATGACTCCATTAATCCCGGTTGGATTAAATTATTTAAGGACCCTTAATTAAATATTAAATTTTAATAATGCAAAGACCTAAAGTCTTGTAGTCCAAGGTCATACAAATAAAATAGTTAATTACTTGCTTAGAGGGTCAAGTGTGCACAACTTTTGCTAAATTCTCCCCCTTTTTATTTCTATTTTTCTTTTATTCCCACCAAAAGAAACCCATCACTTAAGTGGTGTAGGATATATCCTCCACCATTGGATCTATTATCTCCCCACCCTTAGATCTAGGTTGGGCAAGGAAACCCTAGAAATCCTTATGGATTTCCTTATGTTTTTATCCTTTTATTTAATTTCCTTTCTACACCCAAAGCTCTCATTTTTTTTTTTTTTTTACTTGCAGGTTAAGGGAGAAGGAGGAAGGAGGTCAATCCATGGAGGCCATTACAGCCATGGAACTTTTCTCAACAAATTTTTGGCTCGAGCTTTAATGGAGGAGTTTTTTTTTGTATAGATCTGTTTCGGTTTTGGGTTGTTTTGGGTTACCCAAATCTTGGGCGCGCGGGTTGAGTACCTATATATATACATATGATATATATATATATATATACATATGTATATATATATATATATATATATACATACATACATATATATATATATATGTATGTATATATATATAAAAAAGGAATAAGGTATTAATGGCCGTAAAAGGCCAAGAAGGGGCGAATCTCACAGCCGTGCACAGCCACACCAGAGAATAGCCGCGTTGTTTTGTAATAAAAAAATTTGTTTGGCTTTGTGAGTATTGTTTAGTAGGACAGTTTAATGGGGGAGGCGCCGACCCCATCCTCACCCCATATGCTAAATGGGTTGGGGGGGCCTCGCGCCCCTCCCTCCCAATCCTTTGAACAACCAACAAAAGCAGGCCGCGGCCCGACAGCCGCTTTCATCATTTTTTTTTTTTTGTTTAAATACGTTTGGTTTTAACATTATTTCTTTTATATTAAATGCGTATATACTTGTTTATACACACACACACACACACACACACACACACACACACACACACACACGTGTGTGTATATAAATAACAATTTTTTTTTTTTTTTTTGAAAATAAATAAGAGGATTTTACAGTTTAATAATATTAATATATTTTAATAATAACTTATCTCAACATTATTAAAGTATTTTCATTATGGAGAGTATGGAATATTACCATTTTTATCAAAATAATCATAGAAGGAAATATTGACAAGTTATAAATTTGTTTTAATCCTCTTTTCCTCACAAATTGATAATTATTGTATATAAGGTAGAAACAAGAAAGTTTCATTTCATCAAACAAGGTTGAATATAGTTTGCAATGAGTTCCAAAATGAGAAATACTTACTATAATTTAGTATTTTAACTACTTATTGTCCAAATTGAAAGTAATTGTGTTCAAATTTCTATCTATCAACAAAAGGAAACTAGCTTTTGTAACACATACCATTCGATTAATACAATGAAATAAAACTAGCATTTCACAAGAAGGAATCTACAACAAACTTCCCCAATAGTATAATCACAAGATTTTCACAAGCTTTTTTTTTGTACATATCATTTCTTTATTTCCTTACAATCTTTTCAAAAATGTAAACTCCTTTCAAGTAAAATTTGCATTCAACCATGTGACTTTTGGTGCAAATATAGATTACAATATCCTTTTTTTTTTTTTTTTTTGAAATGAAAACAAGATGATACAACTTTCTTTCACATACAAATTTACAACCAAATAATATATATAAAGGAAAGGAAGAAGTCTTCACAAGCTCCAAGGTGTTCTTTCATCCATGCTCCAAGTTCCAAGTAGTTCAAATCACAACCAAGATAGGGGGAGAGGCAACACTCTCCTCCCAACCAAAAACTCAATGGAGAAGAGAAGCAATCTCCTCCATTGACCCCCGAGCCCCATACACAACACCATGAAGGGTGGTCTCCAACTCAAGGCAACAACACTTGCTTCCACAATACAAATTTTCTTCACAACATTCAAGGTTGAAAAGAAGAAACAAAAAGGAAACACAAATAACACAATACTTTTCACAACAAGGCTTTCATCCAAGCCAACAAGAGAAGGAACTATGGGAAAGTTTTCCTTATGCCTCCCCATTGAGATGAGATGCCCACCCTCCACAAAAACTCAAGCCCCTATGACTCTTATGCCTCCCTCAAGTACCCCTTTTTCCTCCCATACTCTTATACCTCCCTCCTCTTATGGCTCCCTCAAGGACAAGGTAAGAATGTGAACATTCTTACCTAAGATGGGCATCCCTCTCAAACTCCCTCCACAATTTCCTATTCTACTCTTATTCCTCCCTCATGAGTTTTTCCATATACCTCTCCTACACTACACATTAAGCATTCTATCCATTTTTCCACAATACACAAAAGTAACCATACATTTTCTATAAATTTAAGCATAAAAGCAACAACAATAAGAAAGCAAAAAGGAGAGAAGTTTCCTACGTCTCCATTGGAGAAGCCTAAACCAAGAAGCTTTGTCCAAGCTCCCTCCAAAACAATCCAAGCATGCAAATCCAAGCTCCTCTTTCTTTCTCCCAATTCTTTCCTTTCCAAAACTAAAAAAGAACTCTTCAAAAAAACTCCAACCCCTCAACAAGAGAGGAAATTTCCATAAATAGACAAAAGGAAAGGGTGAAGATGATGTGGCTCCATGTAGGATGCCACATCACACATCCTCAAACCACCTCCCATAGTCAACTCAACTCCCAAAACACAATAAATGGGTGGTTGTGTTGAATGACATCTATTTTCCACATCCATCCCTTCCCATGTGTCTTAAGGCACAATTAAATGCAAATGGAAGAAAAGTGCTCTCCAAATTCATATTTCCCTTCCCAAAACAATAAATAATCCCCTTTTTGGCTTCCCAACCCATAGATATGGTTGGTAAGGGGTTTTGGGAAGTGTGAGACATGTTCAACGTGTCCCACAAGTCCCCCAAAATTTCCCTAAATCTCAAATTCGAGATTCAAAGGATTTGGAGTGGTCAACACTGAAAACAAGCATTCAATAGAAGAGGAAACACAAGGCTCAAGGAGCCAACCATCAAAATTAATTACACCTACTAGACTTCCCTCTAAAACTTAAAAATTAAACAAGATGTTAAATTAATCTAAACATACTTAGCAAAAGTAATAAAAAAAAAAACATCACAAATGAAATCATCTACTAAATTAAGTTAAAACAAGTAAATAAAATTCTTAGCCCCTTGGTCACATTAAAAATTTCCCCCTCATGGAAATTTTTCTTAACAACATAAAAAAAACAAAAGTAACACAATACAATTCACTAGTTGCCTTGACGACCAAATGTTGTAACCACCCGACATCCTGTTGTGTTTGGTTCCCAATCCCCCTTTAGGTTGTGATCATGTTGTGTTTCCTACAAAATACAAAATACCTCCTTCGGCCTTGCGGCCATGTTAAAATGTCCAAAATAACCATATGCATGAAATTTATTAACATCTATACGTAATTCAATTATCCATTATTTCAAGGTTTAAATCACAACTTAATCATGCATTCCATCATTATCCAAAGTTATAGTAATGTAAATTCAACAACTACATTCTACTTATCATGGCAAAGAAATCCAATGTTAGAAAACATTCAATATATCCATATAAAAGTAATATCGGTATCCAATAGTGCCGTCCATGAGTCGGTGTAGATTATACTTGAAAAAAAATCCAATCATAACCCAAATGCATCTACTCACAAAACATCATGCTAATCAACGTAAGTATAAGTCATGTCCATATCAAAAAGTCTCATAACTCAAAATGATAATCAACTAAGTGTCATAGGGAAGTGGGCATTACGGAACTTCCTCCTACTAAGTGTGATGCGAGAAAACCTGACGTTATGTCCCTTGTGATGTAGGTAGATGGATGCAATGGATCATTTTAATGCCTTGATAGATGCAATCTTAGGTGGTGATAGATAGTGCTTGGTATTTTATAATGTTAACATAACTTTATATTTATATGATTCCTTCACTTTAATTTCGTAAATAACCTCAAAAGGATGACTACTAAAAATATAAGACATTAAAACAACTAGGAAATACCCAACATGTGTGAGTAAAGTTCAAATAGGATAAGATCTCCTAGATGGGGTGAGGGCACCTCGCGCTAACATCCCGATTGGACACTAGTGTTGAGGATGAAAAAATTTGAAGATTAAAATGGTATACTAAGAATGTATGGGTGCAAGAATTAAAGTAGAAACAAAATGAAAATAAATGTGGCCAAAGACATGGGTTGATTAATACTTTTATTACATAGGAATCATATTAATAGTAGTATGTTATCGGGACTATACAATCACCCAAATTACATGATTATGTATCTCGAATTTTCCTCCACTTTATGTTAGTGAGTGCGGTTATATAGTGTAAACATATGAACCCTAGTTTGAATGCTATAACATCAGTAAAACAATAAAAATTAAATACAAAAATTACACCCAAAGTAACTAAGTAATAAAATGAAAACCCTAAGTGCAAAGAGAGAGTAAGAATCCTTAGTGATTCATAGATAATATTTGGGCTGGACCGAATCCTTGATGAGTATTTGATTGTATCTAATATATCCATCAAGAAAAGAATACCTTTCTGAATCAGTAACTATCTAAATTAATTTTTACATGGATGGAAAAGGATAATAATAGTTATGTGAGGCCTTATTCAAATAACGAAAATCCATATATAATATTATTTAAAAATTATATTTTCTTACCAAAGACAAGATTGGCCACCAAAGTAGAATTTTTTATGGGAAATATAGTGGGCGATTCCATCCTCTTTTCAAGTTATTTCCTCGTCAATGATTCTAACTTTGTGATTTGTAAACCTCTAATCTTTGGATAATTTACAAGACCAAAAAGAAAATGTTGTTCTACTTTCAAAATTTTGAAAATGATAGATTTCAGATGCTAAATTTTTTTCTTTGTGCTTAGAATTATTTTCAATGAAAGGAAAGTGAATTGAAACAAACAAGACACTAGATGTTTATGTTGAAACCCCAAAATTGAGAGAAACCATTCAGAATGGAAATTTCTCTTTATTCCCACTTATATGTATTGGCCAATTCAAAAGATATAGATTACAATAAGATACAAGTTACAATAAGATGAAGGAAAGTAAACATTGTAAACACTTCCCCTTTATACTCGTTTTCTTTGTTCTTGCACTTATTGATTATACAATTCAATTCTAGCATGAATTGAATGAATTGAATTAATAACTCCCATTTGATATCTACCTAAAATACTTTCTTATCATGTCCTCCTATGCACATGAGAATGGGTAGAGGCATCTAAGGATGAGACATGGTCCTAATGTTTGAATTATGTGACCATTAGTGGAGATATTTTCATTTTTATGTGATAAGTGATAAGACTATGTAATCATTGTGGAATTTATACAATCTTTGTTCTGTGTCAGGACAGTTACACAACTGCTAGGGAAGTTATGTAACCATCTCTCTGCACATAGGGTGGTTTTGTAACATTACAGTTTATTATATAATTTTCTATATTTTCCTTTTGGTACTAGTTGCTTTGATGAATTGAAGTCTTCTTAGATCCCTATGGATCAAAAATCCCCTATTTAGGAGGTTTTTGATCTTACAAAAGCTTAGTGGGGGAGTAGATGAGGAAAAAATTCTCTCATTTTCTCCTTCAAGTACGACCAAGATTGCCTTGGTGTCTTCCCTTTTAGTCCAAGCTGAAAATACTCCAGTTTACCTCTCCTTGTCTCTCTAATATTCTTCTACAACACTACATCCTCCAACAAATTTCCTTGTTAATCCAAGACATAATATTCTAGGGAAGGTAGAAACTTACACACTTCTTCTCCATCAACCAGGGATGGCTCATATAGGTACAACTTCTGACAATTTACTAATGAGTACATCCACATGAATGGTGGAATATCAATCCCGAATGCATTTTAACAAGATTTCTCTAGTATAATAAATGGTCCATACCATAGTGGCTTGAGTTTCCTTGTTTGGCCTTGTAACATATCTTTTCTCAAGTAAAGCCAAACCTTATCTCCAATACAAAATTTTTGTTCTCTCCAATGCTGACCATGTCTAGCCTTATATTTGGCTTGATATTTCTCTAATTATTCTTTCACCTTGAGATGGATTTGTCAAATCCTCTTAATGAATTTCCCTATTCTAATCACCTCGAATCACAAATCTCCCCTTCTTCCTGCTTCCCAACTATTGTGTCTAGTGGATTCGAAGGCGATATCCCAAACATGCTTAAAATGGTGACTTCATATTGAATGTGTGTACTTCCTGGTTTTAGGAATGTTGGATGTTTGTTAAGGACACAACCCAGGTCCATGGATATTTGCTATTATACCCTCTGATTAGATGCACCAAATTTTTGTTCACTACCTCTATTTTCCAATCTATCTGTGGATGGAAGTTTGTGATTCTCTTTAACTTGGTGTGTATCTTGTCCCAAAAAATATTCCAAAATTCCCCAAGAACTTAGAATATTTATTAGAAATAATAGACTTTGGCATGCCAAAATGCACCGATACATTAGCAAAGAAATGTTCAGCTACCTCATATACTTTTATTGTCCTTTTACATGACATAAGAATACAAATCTTACTGAATCTATCTATAACAACTAATAGATAATCATGTCCACATTTAGAAATAAGTATTCCTCCTCCAAAATCCATAGATATATCTTCCCAAGGATGAGTAGGGACCGGTAAAGGCATATACAACCCATTCTTCCTAATTTTAGGCCTGTTTGTACAACAAAGTTTTCATCCTCTTATGAATTTTTACACTTCTTGCTGAAAATAGGGCTAATACACCTACCTTTGCATGTGGGCTAAGGTATTACCTATTAGATATCATAAAACCTTAGAGGGAGTGAATCGTGTTTGGAAAAATTAAGATATTTTGAAACATTCTAATTTACTTAATTGAATTAGAAGTTAGATTAGGAGGAAAAAAATAAATTCAATCAAGAAAAATAGATGAGTATGACATAGGTTTTATAGTGGGAAACCAAAGAAGGGAGAAAACCCACTTTGAAACGATCTTTTTTTTTTAGAAAAACAATTCTAATGCATTGATAAACAACTAATTAATCACCTACTTAATCACTGAAGCATGAACATCAAGAACTATCACGCACCTACTTGATGAAGTTTGAGCACCCACTCATTTGAATGAAAACAAAGCACATAGTTCTCTCATCCAAGAACCTACTTAGACATCTAGAACAATCAATTGATCATTTAGTAAGTTTGTTGCTCCTTCAATAGACCGTGATAAATTTTGTAGGTTACATATTATTCCCCATTTAATATTTTACTTAAACTCATTGGTTTTGCATTCTTATATAGAGTAAATAATTCATGCAACCGATTCTAATGTAGCATTATATCGGTAGCATCAACTATGTATAAGATCTTTATCTTTCAATATTTTTCATAGTTCACAAAATGTCTCTCTTACTTACATCTGATTTAATGTTTTTTTGTAATGATTGGCTTTTATTTTACCTTTCGTCTCACTATTTTTCCATGTTATTCTTTATGACATTCATCTCGTATATTCTCTCCATATTTTTCTTTTCAAAAAAATTTAGTCTCTTCAAATACACTTGTTCATAATCACCTTAATAACAATCATCTCACATTTTATATGTTATCCTTTGTTTTCTTTTACATACACAATATTCAATGTCTTTACTTTTAAGAATTTGAAAAGAACACCTTCTCATTTTCACCTTTTCAAACTTCTATTCTTTTTCATCACATGCATTTTATTGACTAAGCCTTATTTCTTCAAAAATTTAAAACTAATCAAATATTTTCTTCTATATTTACCTTCAAACTTTTCAAATTCACCTTGAGGACTTTGAGCTCTAATTATTTACCCCGACCTTCCTCAATCGAAACAGATTTGGAAAAAACCCTAGCTAAGGGTTACTTGCTAGTGAGGACTCGAGAATAACAAAAATAGTTTTCTTGAGCAACTTGAGATGAAATTGAGAAAAAAAACTCCCGAGGCTTTTGGGATGATCGTCCATCTTTCCAAATCATATAAATCCCATGAACACCTTTTTTCTCCCAGCAATGAAACATTTAAGTCTATACTGCCGTAAAACCTAGCATTGAAGTAACATCCATATTGTAACATGTCTTATGTACTTAAAGATCCTCTCAAATGCATTTTTTAATATGTATATATCTTTGTGTAGCGTTTCTCAAGGTTTGAGGAGCCTATCCCTCTAATTTTTGTGGTTTTCACCCCATATTTGAAGAAGAGCATACGCTCAATAAAACTTCAATCAACATTCTATTCAATAATATCAAGTACACATATATAGGAGATCCATCTTAACTCATATATCAACTCCGAGAAAGATCTCACCCTAATCTAGATGGGTTGTTAAACAACCTTTATTCTCTCCCAACTACAAACCAACCCTAAATTATAATGTGAGTTGTTTTGACAAATCACTTAATTATAATGCACCATATATTATATTCTCACACATATAATAAATGTAGCACTAAATCCCAAACATTCACCCCCTTAGTCCGAACATGGGGAGATAACACTCTTGTAGAAGTGATGTTAGTTGGCCTTGTTACACGGATTATTATTGACATTTGAGACCCATTTGATTTACATTTCCCCCTCAATTAAAAACCCTTGAATGTCAATTTCCACCGATAATACATCCAAAATTATCTTTTCTTACAATTTTTTAAAAATAAATAAATAGAGGAAAATAGACTCTCTTGAATAGGGAGACCTCCCTAAGAATACATCATTCTTAATAAACACTCTCCAAACATATCTTGTGTTGATCGAACCTTTAATCATCCCTTGCCTTGGGGAAAGTAAAAAGGAATTGACCAATCGGGTTATCAACAGCAGCACAACCATATTTGAATGAATTCGCCATTTAAACATATTTTGAATAAAAAATAATAGACTTTACCTGATTTTAGGGTTCGAGTTATATCTTAGGGTTAGTTAAGGGAGAAATTTAAGTGTGGAGTGAGGCCAGAATCTGCCCTGGCACATTATCTGTGCACGACCTGATTTTATCAAACTTTCCCAAACCTAATTCATCACCCAACTCATATCTATCTTGCAACCTGAAACTCTTCCATCCCCAAAATGGAGTCAAACAAGGACCTCCCGTAAAACCCGTTAGGGATCACAAAAACCAATGGCTTCCCATCACTACGTCTATGAATAGCCATCAACAGAAAGATTCCCTAAAACATTGATCGACTTAAGCTTAATACGGGAAAACTATTATCGATTGGAAAGCTCGACTATACAGGCGCTGGATTCAAAAAATCAATCGAACTTTAATGCAACCCAAGAGCAGATCTGGGAATCTATTGAATCTCATAAATAGCATGGGTATCATGAGGAGTTTCAAAGGTTTTCCATTTCTGACGGAGTATAGATGCAGACGCCTATGCATAAGGCCAGGGTTCCAACGATTTTTAGAAGGCGTAGAGGTAATGTGGGACATGCTGACTATCATGTAGTTCGAGAGAATTCTCGAATGTCAGCGATTCATTGCCAAATAATGTGCTTATGTGTAGATTGATGTGGATCTTCAAACTGATACAACTCCAATTTGAAACATGAATATTGTCGTGCCATTTGATGGTGCCTTTATATAGTTGTAGAATTCTTCTGGCAAATAGTCACTATTCGAAGCTATGTTGAATATCTTTGTAGATCAATCGAAGGGTTGAGTTGCAGTTCAATTAAGGTCTGAGCTACATTTCTGCGAAATCTAATGTCAATCTGCCATACACATATTTGATTGCAAACCCATATAATAACAATTTTTTAATTTTTTTTTGGTGGAGAAAAAAACTCCAAACAAATAAAACATAGGAAAATAAAAACCAGAAGCTAATTTATAAGATATATATTTTCTATTTTCTGATTTTTAATGAAAACTGTGAACAAAATGGATGAAAAATTGGGGAAAGAGTGAACAGAGTGGAAGAGAGAAGATGATGAAGATGAATGAAGAATGTCACAAAAATCACAAGAGGTTCGCTCTGCAATTTTGTTGACACTATGCAAGAAGGGATGAACAACGAAGTGTTGAAATTTTCTCATGGTCTACATACCAATTGCCTTTTTTTCTTTTGTGGAGCAAAACAATGAATGGAAACCCAAACAATGCTCAGAGAGGCCTGAATGACCTGCTCTAATATCAAATGTGGGTTTCACCCCATATTTTAAGAAGAGCATACGGTCAATAAAAATTCAATCAACATTATATTCAATAATATGAGGTACACATATATAGGAGATCCATTTTAACTCATATAAAAACTCCACAAACCTCTCACCCTAAATCTAGATGGGTTGTTCAACAACCTTTATTCTCTCCCAACTACAAACCAACGCTAAATTGTAACGTTAGTTGTTTTGACAACCCACTTAAACTATAATGCACCATAAATTATATTCTCGCACATATAATAAATGTAGCACTAAATCCCTAACATTTATCATCTTAACTTACCAAATATGTTTCAAGACAAAAAGGATAGTTCATATTTAAGCATTACCTTTATCATTCTTTGTAATCACCTACTACACAAGCCCCGAATCTTGACAATAGCCATTCCAAGATGTTCAAGTAGTATCATGCAATCCATAAAACCTTATAATATAATGAACTTGCTGAAGTTGATCATCAAAGCAGTGTTTGCACATGAAGAATACTTTGACTTGAAGCTTGTGACTGAGCTTGACATGCACCTTCACACTCTCAATCTATATCAACACTTTGTGAAACTTGAAAACATCATCAATAACAAATTGGAGGCACTAAGATTGATCTCATAGAGGTTTTGAGGTCAAACACAAATTTTTACCTCTATTATTTAAGAGCTTTTCTTGGACACTAGAAAAAAATTGTCAGTAGAATCATGAGAACTTCTTGAATACACCTCCATTTGAAAAAAAAAATTTGTACAAGAATTCTAGGAAAATTTACAACAAATATTCTCTTATGAATTATCTAAGCATTCCTTCATATTTTTCTTTACAACTCGTGAGCCATGAAGCTTAAAATGAACATCTCAAGGAACCAATTTTGCAAAAACTTGAATAACTCACTAAAATGACCTCTTGAAGACATGAAATTTTACATGAAGCTCAAAGAAACATACCTCCCCCATCTCCCATGATTTATTTGGAAAAAATAGCTCTGGATTTTTGTAGCCCATCCTATTTGCATGCAAGAACAACTACGTTTCTTAAGTTCAGTTTTGGCTAGAAGTGACATTATGCTACAAAACATATTCCTTAACCTTATGAACCATGGAATAAGTTCATTCACCTAGATAAACATGCTACAAGTTTTTAATAATTCACTTTTCACAATATAGAATCAACCAAAATGACTCACATGACTCACATGCACCAAGAATGCATCCATTTGACTCACCATGAACTCAACACTTTTTGACTCCCTAACACACAATTTCCATGAGAAAGATGCACTAGGAACACTGCACAAGGAAATCAATGAAAAAATGACATAAGGTGTGAAACAAACATCCCCTTTTTCATTGATGTTAACACTCACACAAACCAAGGCAAATTGATGAAAATGTGACAAACCACTTGATTGACCAAGAACATCCATGAAAAACATGGGGTAAAAAAATGATAAGACATAGAACAAGAAAAGAAATAGATTTTAAATTGCTCCCCTTGGGATTTAAGAATATTTGAGACCATAGAACCACCATACATAACACAATACCATGTTGAAAAATACTTATTTGAAACCATACCTAAACTTACTATGGAATCACATGTAAAACAATTGTGTGAAATAATATCATGAACAACACCATAAGGTATTGGAATAGATCCCCTAAGCTGATGAAGTTATACACACTTTTTGTTATCAAGATCATGCATTTTTCCCTTCACCGCCACTATGACCTATAGGTTAATATTCTTCTACTGACACCATCGAGCTATAGGATAACAATTTTATATTTGTGGAGCCTATTTTCATGTTAGAGTTTGGTACACCTTCCATGTGTTACACTCGAGATATTTTTACGGTGTTCCCTTTTGGTGAGCGGGTCAAGGGGTTCGGGGGTGAATCCTCGAAGAAAATTTTCATGGGTGGTTTATTAACCCATGGGTAATGGGTAACCGTTATGGGCTATTTTTGGTGCCATGGTTTTCGGTACCCATTGTTTTGAAAACCACCTCTTCGGCTACCTATTGATGTACTTATAAATACATGGACATACAATAGGATTAATATGAGTTTGTTTTGTGAAGGTGAATAGTGTGTGCAAATTCAAGTGTGAATTCGGGAGGGTTTGTTAGCGCAGCTCCAAAGAAGATCTAATTATTGTAGAGCTATAAAGACTTTTGGGTTGTAATAAAATATGAGCAAGTGTTCTTGGTGGATGTAGCCCACATTGGGTGAAGCATGTTAAATATTTTCTTTGTGTTGTGCATATTTCATTTCTGTAATTCTATTCATACTTCTTATTATTCTTGCGATTCGATGAATTATTCCGAATTAGATATTGTTAATTCCTAACAAACAACAAAAACATTGTCTACTTAGTGAATAATTCTTCCACATAGCATTTGAATCAGATCTTTGAACTCAAAACCCCGATACCTTATTCTTTTGTTTAGTGCAACTTAGATTTTGAGATACTTAAGTCACATATCACCTTTTTTAACTGCAATACTGATCATGATATCACTTGATCCCACCATTTTATTCTTCAAAACTTCTTGAACATTCTCGATTGATATGACACATGTAGAAGCCATGAAACATGAATTAAAGACCCCTATAGGAAGAAATTTGAACACGGATTCCTTTAGATTGAAAACATACATTAATTGAGATGCATGAAACCATTTTGAATATATAGGACATATTTTATAGCTTCAAGATCATATATTACGATGTGATAGTAGAGAATGATTGATGTGTTCAATGTGTGTAAAAACAAATAAATGCAAGCCATATATAGGTTCGAGAAGAGGGGAACAAACATGAACAATTAAATAACTTTTCACAACTAACATTTAACAATGTATTAACTTATTAATGCACTAACATTCCCCCCCTTAATACATTGTTCCTACATATGTACCCCTAAACAAATCAAACTTCACCTTACCGAGAGGCTTGGTGAGAATATCTGTAACCTGAAAATCAGTAGGGCAGTACTGGAGCTGAATTTGGTGGTTCAAGACCAGTTCACGAATGTAGTGACATTTTACCTAAATATGCTTTGTTATTTCATGAAAATTATGATTCTTCACAAGATTCAACACACCTTGATTGTCACAGTGAATGATGGGAGGTTTCTCTTCAGAATCCCTATATTTTCAAGAATGTGACGTAACTAAATCACTTCGAAAATACACACCCGAGAACTCCTCATGTGGCGTGATATTCAACCTCATTCGATGAGAGAGAAAAAAATCTTCTTGCTAATCCATGAGATAGGCCTAGATCTAAGATGAAAAATATACCCATAAAGTGGATTTCTTTGTCTTCAACGATATCATTGATCCCGTATCAACTTTGAGTCTCAGATATCCCTATAAGAAGAATCGAGTGTTATTTTGATACTCCAAACCAAAGTCGACTATACATCCGACAAATATATCATGTACACATGTTGACGTGTCTACTCCAATGAAATTTCTTCGAGCCTTCTTGCATAAATATCTTCGTGTCGATAGCTCACTACAAAGCAAATATCGGCCTATAAGTAAAGTAAATGAGACTCCCCATAAGATGCCTATAGTGAGAAGTGCCAAAATCTACTAGGGGATATTTTTCAAGGGTGAATCCTTGAATCTAGATAATTGCAAACCTTTTTCCATAAATGTGGACATTGGTTTACAATCTAACATTCCATACTTTTCAACCTCAGGAGTTTCTCTGGCATATTTCATCCGGAGAGACGAAGATATGTGGATTCTTCTCTGCGGATCTGCATATCTGAGTTTGTAAGCCCTATAGAAGAATTGAGTGTTATTCGATACTCCTAACAAAGTCAACTATACCTCGCATATATATCAACACATGCTTCTTGCAAAGAAGTTTATACCTGCATATATCAACACATGCTTTCGCCTCTTGTACTATCCATGAGTAGCCTCAAATTAGTCATGTCAAAGGATTTTTGCCATCTACCTGCAGTGATCATTCTTTACATCATCCTACAAGATTGTTTACAAAAACTTCCATGTGATCACATATTTCATCATCTATGATTCAAAACCAAGAATGACATGTCTCTATTCCTACCTTTGTCATATATCACAAGATCGTCAAATTTGTATCACAAGGGGCTACAAGTGAATCCATTCCTACCTTCTTGATATTATTGTTAATTTTTATATACCATGCCCTAGGTGCTTGTTTGAGTCCATAAAGTGACTTTATCGGATGACATACCTTGTGTGGTTGATGCTTGTCTACCAACCCTTCGAGGTTGGGCCATGTATACTTCTTCTTTGAGATCACCATTCGAGAAAAGCACTCTTGACCTCCATCTACCGAAGTTTCCATCCATTTTGTGTTGCCAAAGGCACGCGATAACTCGATGGTTTTGATCTTCGCAGTGGGTGCAAAGGTCTCTTCATAGTCAATTCGTTCTTCTTGAGCATAACCCTTTACAAAAATTCATGCTTTGTGTTTGTCAATTGAACCATCTACCTTATATTTTGTTTCAAAATTCATTTACAGCCAATGGATTTCTTACCTGGAGGCAGATCGACAAGTTCCCATGTCTGATTCTAATCTAGGGAATCATATTCAACATCCATAGCCTATTTCTAATGTGGTTGGTCTAATGCCTCACGAACAGTGTCAGGTTCGGTGCTATCAACAACTAACTTATGAGTGCAAAATATACCTCATGTCTAGCTTGACTTCTTGTTTTTACTCCCGTAAAAGTATCAGGAAGTGAGTTTAGGTGTGCATCCCCAATAGTATTCTGGAACCATTTCAGACGTTGGTTCTACTGTTAGTGATGTGAAGATGTGTTTTCTAGTGTGCCTAGATCAACAAACAAGTCTCCACTCAACTCTTCTTCTCTCTGAGAAGAATCATATTTCCTATCATCTGGATGTGTGAGTAATCTATGTCACGAGGTCAATACTAGATCTCTATTATGTGGAAGAGAGTCAAAGGATGAATCATCACACACCACATCTCGACTCTCATAGATCTTCTTCATCTCGGGATCCATGAGATGATATGCTTCTGACTTATTACTATACCGCAAGAAAAGACATGGCAGTGTCTTTGGATCGATCTTCTTCCTTTTCTCATCCTGGAACATTCATATATGCAGTCTGACAACCAAAAACTCAATTGATGAATAGAAGTTTTATAACCAGTCCATACCTCTTTTGGTGTCATGTTTTGCAAGATCTTCGTGGGTGCTTGGTTGAGTAGATACACTTGTTGTCTGACTGTTTTTTCAGCCCAAAATTGATCCTCATACTTGGCGGTGGAGAGCATACAACAAGCCATCTCCATGATAGTGATGTTGTGTTGCTTGGAAATCCCATTCTATTGAGGAGTGTAGGGTGCGATGTCGGATGTGGAAGCTAGCTAGCGAGGGTCAACACGATCCATGTGTACAACCTAAAGATGCTTTGTAGAATGATAGGAGCTCTGGTTGAATGGACCTCTATGTTGTTTTCCCACAAGACATCTCGAGTAAACAGTAAGGAATGGGAGAGTGGAGGAAGCCATCTTACCATTTCCTTGCACCGAGATGATGCAGAGCCCCGTAGAAAGATGACCATATCGAAAGTGCCATAGTGCGGTGGACTCCGCCGTTGAAGCGAGAGAGAGCAATGTTAGATGAAGTGATCGCATCCAAAGTCACAAATAGATGGACCTTAATAAATGCTCGGGCAATAACTAAGTCTCCTAGGAAATTATGCAAGACTTGATCTCTTTCTCAACAAAGAATTCAACTTTGCATTCAATGATTAAGAAGTTGATCACGAGATAAGAGATTTGAGGTCAAACCTTGAACATAGAGAACCTTCGTGAGTGTACATCTTCGTGTCCCAAGAGAAATGATGACATCACCAATCCCCATCACAATATACTCCTGATTATCTACGATGGTGATCCAATCTCCAGTGGGCCAATCACTCAGGGTATGGAACAACTTCTTATTTCCATTTATGTGTTTTCTAGCACCCGAATAAATCAACCAGACACTTTCTGATTGTTGTGAAGTCTACGAGACTAGGAAAATGTCTGGATGAGTTGTGTCTAGAACCTCTTCATCATAGGTAGCATCCTGCTAAGCAGCAATATGACTGTTCTGCCTCTGATTACGAGCACGCCATTGGGATTTCTTGGAATATCCTTGGCCAAAAGTTCTCTGTTTTCCATATTTTCCATATTTGTGACCGTTTTAATAATAGTTTGTAGTCGTGTGCATATCCATGGAGCAAATGTGACACCATCAATCCGCCTTGTTGTTCATTTTTTGCGGGTGGCTGCTATTGTGGCCATTGAGAAGGTTCCTAATGTGGATGCAACTTCTGATTTTAGGGGGTGACTACCCTTTCGAGGCTTATGATTTTTCCTCGTGATGAGAGCCTTATCTTGAAGGCTTCTTAAATGTTATGAATGGCTTATTCCTACTGGAGATAATTTAATGAAGGTGGCAAAACTCACCTCCTATTGAGTGATGGTAAACATGGTGATCGTAGTATGAAATTTGGAAGGAAGAGCTCGTAAGGTGAGTGGGTCTAGCAACTTGTCATCCACTTTGGTTCACCAAGAGTAGAATGTTCTACGTGTAACTTGGCCACTTGCTGTAATAAGGCTTCTATTGATTCGCCATCATGCATACTCATCGTGTGAAGCTTAGTCTGAAGATGCAACTTCGTTTTTAGATTCTTGGCTTCATAGATGGTACATGGTGCCTTCTATGCCTTAGCGGAAGTGGTTGCTTCTTGAATGTAAGGTTGAACCTCATTAGAAAGGATTAGAGTGATAACCATTAATGATTTTGCATCGGCCTTTTCATACTTAGCCAACAAATCAGCGTCTACATGGAGGAGTGTCTTTTCCGAAATGATCCCCAAAGATCTTCAAACTGAATAATCATCTACATATTGGTTTTCCATGTAGAAAATTTGGCCCTTTGAGCAATTGGGCATCCGACAATAGAATGCGAGGTGTAGACATTTTCAAAAAACTCAAAATTATATTTTATTTATTTATTTTCAAAAATGGTTACAATGCTTATCAAGGAATTTGTCCCAAAGATCAGCTCTATAGGCTCATACGGTGAGATGTGGATGCTCCTGTGGGCATTCTACTTCACGTTCATCATCTACATCATAGCCACATTCAATTTCTGCATGAATCTGATGTGCTTGACATCAAACGTCAAACCAAAAATACTCCAATAGTCCTCAGCACACAATCTCGTCAAAGAGAATATTCCAAGTGTTGCGGAGCTCGTTGACCAAAGAAAATAATAGTCTAGTGGTGTATTCGTTGTCACTCAATGCCCAATATTTGGTGCATTACTCGCGGTGCTTTCTACATCTAAAATTTGTGACATACGCACGCACATGGTTTAGTAATTTGCAGGCTTTACTAGTGTTGGCTTAAATAATGGCCACGTCTAGACAAAAAGCGGCTCCAATGAAATGTTGGTCGATGCAATTTCAATGTTGTTCACTTTTCTTTCCAACAAAAATAGGTCTATACCACTATTTCAAATGCAAAGGCAAGGCTAAACTTTCAGAAAAAGTAAAAATTCAAACAATTTCACCGCACACCTCCATGTAGGTCACTTGATTTAGCATATATTTCTTATGCACACGCCAATGTCAGAATACAGCTCTAGTGTTCCTCTAGATTGCATACCAACTTCAAGGACCTTAGGGGGTTTCTACCCACTAAAGTAAGTCTTGAGAATTCCAACGCACAAGCTGCTTTAGTCTCCTCACGCCAAACTGAAAACTTTGTAAGAACTCTTCCCAAATAGGTCGCTCAGGAAATCCTTGCTTATGGCTCCTCCTTGGTGGCTTCCTTCCAAATGCACAACACATGATAGCATAGGATGATGGCTCAGGAAAGGAAAGGAAAATAGGTCGTTTGGATCTCCATGCGGGCTCTCACGCAGGAAGGGAAACAATCATTCCAACTCAGGAGAATGGCGGCACTTCCTCACGGCTCACCAACACTCCACATTCTGTTCTTTGCTGCAACCTTCTTTCCAGCTCTCACTCTCCGACGCTCCTTTCTTCATGCTACTCTGATACCAATGATAGCAGAGAATGATTAATTTATTCAATGCATGTAGAAACAAATACATGCGAGCCATATATAGGCTGCAAAGAAGAGAGGAATAAACATGAATAGTTAAATAGCTGTTCACAACTAACACAATTAACAATGTATTAACTTATTAATGTGCTAACATGATGGATTGCACATGTCAATACCCTTTTCTCTTTATGAAAATCCTTATGACATCATAAAAGTTTAGACAAGATTCTAAAACCTTCATAGTACTTACGTACATAACACAATCCAACATTGTTCACAAATACAATAGGCAATACCATCAAGACATCTTAACCATTTACATAAACATAATGATATATCAAGGAGACATAAGAGCATGCATGATCAACTTAGATAGATTAGACATCATTATAATACACGTACAGACCTTAAGAACTCCTTACAAGTACAACTTAGAGATTTAAGATATCATGAATACAATATATATTACTATGACCAAAACAAGACTATGAAAGGAATGAACACACATGAATTATAAAAAGAAACTTTCTTTTGCATCTACATGTCATTTCCATTCCCTTTTTTTAATTTTTCCACTCAGATCCCTTAAGTATTTTATTCATATTAAATTCTTACATTCCTTCATGATAGCTCAATTGATGAAACAAGTCCACTGATTTAGCTTGAAAGAATCCATTATCATTCTACTTATGATATGAATATGTTCAACATAGGTTTGGGAGCACCATATTGATGAGCCCTAGCTCCTAAAAAATTTCTTACACATGTACAAACCTTTAAGATTCATGATACTTGTAGACAATTTATTACACTAGGATGATCCATCAATACATCAAGCATTGGCATTGAACTTTTAACACATTCTCTCTCTTCATGAGATGACTCATCATGACCGAGTATGTACACATAAAACCAACACAATTGTGTACAAATATTTCAGAATAATTTTTCTTAGTTTCCAATTAGATAGATCTTATATTTCTGCTAAATATGTATTTAAGTCTTACCTTAAATTTGCATTTCATAATTTTGTCACTATTCATACAATCTTCACCCTAGAGGTTTTATAGACTTTATTTCATTTTGTAGCGCAACATTGACCATGTCCTACATCAGAGGGAACTGATTTTTACTTAAAGTCCTGATTAATCCATTTAAAATACAACTACCATCATGACATGTCACATTCACTAGTTTGTTCTTACCTAGTGTAATACATGTAGCTTGAATCTGCAGCTTTGTTAATCGGCATTCTTAGCATCAATAACATCAAAGTGACAGTTAGAAGAGATACCTCATCAAGAAGAGATATTACAATCCTTATAATTCTTGTATCTTCTCTCTTTCTTGTCATTTCATACTATAAACATCTTAGATCATCAAAAACCACTGATCTAAGCACTGAAAAATGTGCTTTTCCTTACACTTTGAGAGATCGTCATACCCTATTTTTTGAGAATTCATGCACCTGTATCTTTTCCTTTTACCATATGATAAAAATGCCTCTTACCTTATGAAACAAGCATATTCTACCTCTAAGAATGCATCATGACTATATCAGACCATCCTATAGCTTTCTCAATTTTAAAATGTAGCTCCTTGTACACATTATTACATTTCCATCAACATAATTTTTAGTGCCTCATACAAATTTATTGTATAAATTCAAATCCCATATCCATTCATGGATTCTCAGACCTATTATAAATACATCATATCCATTATTAAATTTGTGAATTCTATCCTTCTATCTAGGTCCACTCTAACATGTAGAATTCATCAAATTTGTATCTCAATTTAGGTTTAACAGGCACCCTATATTTTCTAATGATTTCACAGCTATAGACCATGAGGATCATTTAAGTCAAGATCATAATACCAACATCGGTTCATCATACTCATGTTTATTCATATAAAATACTTAGATCATACCATATAAGAAAGTACAAATGTGTGCAAGACACACAACTGTCTTGAAGCATACAATATTTCCATGAAGTCTAAAGCATATCATGTCTTGTATTTTTTTATCATAAAGTATCTATTAATACCCTTCATACTCTTGAACATTACATAAACCCTTCTAAGAATCATTTGATTTCATACTATACCTACTTCTTATCACAAACATTGCATACACAGTCCTAGTCCTTATAACATTAAAGAGAAAATATAAAAAAATCATCTTAAGAGGAACATTCCTACTTTGTAAGATTTTTATCTCAATTATGCCTTCCAAGTGCAAGCATAGTCAACTTTTAATATTGTAACATATTCTAGGAAATGTGTACTTTCTAATGACTCAACCCTACTAGTATCCTTCAGTATAACATATCTAGATGATATTAACAAAATCATAGCACTAGAATCAATCATTTAGTGCTTCATATCTCAGCTTCCATGTGTACTATATACAAACACTGTGAAATACAGTCTAGGGAAAAGAAATTTTGTAAATCAGCACATTTTTCATTTATAACCTCAAAATCGGTCATACTTACTAAATTACTATTACCAGGATTTTCAAAGAACTTATATTTTTGATTTGGGACACTATGTGGCAAATTCATAATTTCAAGCCTCCTTAAATTTTTACTGTAGCACATTGAATTTGACTATATCTTAGCCATACTTTACATTAATAGAATTGTAATGATCAAACCAACTCTTGAATACACTATCCATCTTGTCAGAGAACCTTCAACATGTTGAGAGAGATATTCACACATGTTCAAAATCAATACACACAATTCATAACTCAAGTTTATATAACCTATATTGTCAAAACATATATTTTGAGACATGGGATGATAATTTTTAATTATAATGCATATTAAATACTTCATACTCACCATGGAATATTCCAAGACACATGGGATATCACATTTTAGGCTTCATGACATTATTAGAACTCATAATTTTTACCTACACTACACATACTATGGGGACAAGCATTATGAAATCAAGGAACTTCAAGCTTATGATTAACTCATGACACATTTTTTACCTAGATAGAACTTCTTCCTGACATCATAAACCACTAAACATGAAAATGGTGCTAGACAAAAATTTCTCAAATGAAGACCTTAAGAATGATTTTCAAAACATAATAGGTTCCTTATGTGAGTTATCAACACACATTTTTCAAACTAAGACTAACACACCATGATAATACATTAAAAGTGTCATAGGAAAACTATGATTTTGTGAACACAAACTCATATACTTTGAAGGATTACAAAACATTACCCTTGACAAATTAAAAGATGCAAAAATTTTCTTTTGCAAAATGTATAAGAATTCACTATTTGTAGTAACTCCTCAAGAATATCCAATGCTTATTTTAAGTGAATATTTATCCTAGAAGATTATAGGAGGTATACTATGAGTCTTAAACCATCTCAAAATAGTAAGAAGTCATCAAAACAACATGATGACTCCATCTTCCCTTTTCTTGTCCTCAAGACCTTGTTAGCTTTCTTAGTTTGATTTCTATATGCGTGATAACCTCATTACCCAATCTCTAATCTTCTATTTGATTGCCTTATAAGCATTCACATTGCAATTCATACACTTCATATAGTGTTGGTTGAATAAGAATTTTTCATCCTTTGCACTCGATTTATTTTCATTTTCCTTTTCTTTGTCATCACCTGCTAATATCTGGTTTGAGATAGTTTCTCTTGTCACTTCATTAGCTTGTTTTGCCTCTTCATTTGTTATTTCAAATTATTTCTTATATGATTATATATGATTTTGTTTGGTTTCACTTTTATCATGTATATGATATTTCTATTATGAAAGTGTCTTGCAAAATTTCCAAGTCTCTTGCACTAGAAGGATACAAGTTTACTCATGTCTCTAGGTGATATTGTTTTCCATTCTTGATTCAAAGGTTCCACGGGACAAATTTTTTTATGCGACCCTTTTAACAACAATTATAACAAAACATGTGCTTCTCATGAAAAGTTCTAAAATATCTCCATGGATGCTCCTTTTCTAATTTTCTCAAAAATTCTCTATCTCTATGTCCAAAAGCATGGAATTAAAAAAATATCCATTAAATTTTATCTCATACTTAGATTCATTTGGTTGAATTATTGACTTGGACCTTCTTGTGCTGATCTCTTTGGTCTACTTCTTATTTTTTCTCTTGCTAGGACCAACCTTTTCTTCTTCTTTGTTCTCTGAACACATTTGACAATATTCATGGCTTGATTCAACCTTCAACTCTCTTTTCCTTGCTTGTTCCATTTCTTCTCTGAGAGTATTCAGATTTACTCTTAATTTTTGGCATTCTTCTCTTGGCATGAAGAACTACCTAACATGTCTCATGCTCTACTCCACTAGAATATACTTATTTTCTTTGCAAGTTTTTAACTTATTAGTAACATGTACTAGCTCAGACCTTAATTTTTAAGTTCCTGTTAAAATTTAAAGAAAGGATTTTCTTTATCTTTCAACACCTTTGATACATTTTCAGTAAATGAAGCCATCTCTTTTACTTCTTAACCATGGTTAACTTTATTAATCTTGATTTCTTCCTTTAAATGTTTTATAAGAGCTTGAGAAATTTCATACCTCTTCTTTGACACTCGAATCTACTTATGTATAATTTTTTTACTTTAGGATCACCTCTAAGTTCTTAAGCTTGATTCGGGAGGAACTGAGGCTCTGATACTAATTTTAGATATCAAAATGCACTAAGTGGGGGTGAGGGGTGAATCAATGATTATCACAATTAAGATATTTTCAAAATTTCTAATTAACTTAACTTAAATTATAAGTTAGATTATGATGATCAAATTAAATTCCATTAAGAAAAAAAGATAAACATGACATAGTGTTTATAGTGGAAAACCCAAGAAGGGAGAAAACCCACTTTGAAACTAGCCTTTTATTTAGAACACCAATTCTAATGCACTAACTTACAACTGATTAAGAACACAATTAATCACTAAAGAACCAACTTCAAGCATCATAAATCACATACTTGATGAAGAATGAGAACCCACTCAGCTGATTGAACAAGAAGCACCTACTTCTATGGTCCAAGCACCTACTTAGACACCTAAATAAATAAATTGATCATTTAATAACTTTGTTGCTCCTTCAATAGATCATGATCAATTTTATTTGTTACATATTATTTCCCATTTCTCATTTTACTCAAACTCACTTTTTTTAATTCTTATTCACAAACAATATTTCATGGAGCAGATCCTAATGCAACATTATATTACCAACATAAACCATGTGTAAGATCTTTGACTTTCAATACTTTTCATAGTTCACAAAATGTCTTTCTTACTTACATCTGATATACTATTTTCACTATGATGATTTGCCTTCACTTTACCTTCTATATCACTTTTTTCCATGTTCTTCTTTATGAGAGTCGGTGGTATAGTCTCTCCTTGTTTTTCTTTTCACGACTTTTTAATTCTTCAAATACACTTGTTCATCATCACCTTCAAAACAATAATATTTCATTCTATATATTATCCTCTATTTTATTTTTCATACACAACATTCACTATACTCACTCCCAAGAATTCAAAAACCATAGCTTCTCATTTTAACCTTTTTAACTTCTATAATTTTCATCATATGCATTTTCTTGATTGAGCCTTGTTTCATCAAAAATTTCAAACTAATCAGTTATTTTCTTTTTTCTTTATCTTCAAACTTTTCAAGTTCATGTTCAGGAATTCAATCTCCAATCATTTACCCCTCACCTTCCACATTTCCTTTTCAAGATTAACAAAATGAGTTTGAATTTGATTGAAGTAGGTCAAGAAAGTGAATTTTTCCTTCTTCTACGAGGTGAGATAATTTTTCATGCATTTTAATTTGATGACGGGAAATTATCTTCTATACAAGTTTTTGAAACTTCAACAAAGGAAATTTAATAGTTCACTTGTCTATACAATATGAAATCACCTTCAATATTGATAAATTTTTCTAGTTTTTCAAAGTGTGCAATACAAAAATTGTGTTCAAAAGACTATTTCACTTTTTTAAGTCATCCTTAACTCTTACTAATATAAAATGCACTCTGTAGACCAATTAATGGCATTCACAATCCTTCAAATTTTTCCTAACAATGCTACCATAGTATTTTTGCAAATATATAGACCATTGTATGAGGGGTTTTTGCATTTTAACATAAGGAGAGTGTTTAAAACACAAAGAATGGAACTCAAAGATATTTTTAACCTTTGATAACTTGATTCAACACTAAGAAGGCCTTTTTCTAGAGAAGGATTGTTTAGAACATGGAGATAATCTCAATTGACTGTCAACTTCAACTATGCACAAAAACAAATAATTTTGTCATCAAATTCTCCCAATCTGCCTAATGAAACTAGATGAATATTTTTACAATGGAGGCTTATAAATTCACATATATTTTTACAAATTTTCTCAAAAATTGGTTTGAGGAAGAGTCTTATTCGATCAAAAAATATTTGGAAAAAACCATAGCTTAGGGTTACCTACCAGTGAGTCCCCGAGAACATCAAAAATAGTTTTCTATAACAAATTTAGATGAAATTGAGAAAAACAAACTCTTGAGGATTTTTTTGAAGATCCTTAATCTCTCAACATCACATAGAACCCATGAACACCTACTTATTGCTCCAAGAAATCAAACATTTTACTCTATACTACATTGAAACCTACCATTAAAGTAACAATCAATTTGTAACATGTCTTATGTACTTGATGGGCCTCTAAAATAAATGTTGAAATATGTGTAGATATGTGTAAGGAATTTCTCAAGATTTGAGAATCTTGTCACTCTAGTTTTTCAGCTCAACTTTCTAAACATGTATTAAGACAGAAAAGAACAATACATATTTAAGAATTACCTTTATCATTCTCTATACTCACCTACTACACAAGCCCATAAAAATTCAAAAAAAAATCTAAGATGTTCAAGTCATATCATGCAATCCATAAACACTTCTTGAGGAATGAACTTACTCAAGTTGACTATCAGCAGTGTTTGCACATGAAGAATAATTTGACTTGAAGCCTGTGATTGAGTTTCACATGAACCTTAAGAACTCTCAACCTATATCATAACTTTATCAAACTTGAAAACATCATCAAACATCAATTAGAGGCATTATGAGTGATATCAAAAAGTTTTTGCAGTCAAACATAAACTTTTACTTCTAACATTTCAAAGCTCTTCTTGGCCACTAGAGAAACATTCTCGTAAGAATGATGAGAACTTCTCGAATACAACTCCATTTGATAAAAATATTTTTTTACAAGAATTATAGGTCAATTTACTACAAAAAATATCTTATCACTAATCTGAGCATTCCTTCATAATTTTTTTGACACCTAAGAAGCTAGGCATCTCAAAGTTAACTTCTCGAGGAAATAATTTTTCAAATACTTGATTAACACACTTAAATGAACTCTCAAGGACCTAAAATTTTGCATGAATTTATAAGGAACCTGCTTCCACTATCTCCCATGATTATTTTGACAAAATTAGTTCTTAAATTATCCATACCATCTAATTTTTATGGAATAAAAATTGGGTTTCTCTTCGGAAGTTTTGCTAGAAGTGACATTTTGCTACGAAACAAATTCCTTAACATTATGAGCCTTAGAATAAGTTTATTCTCCTAAGATATACATACTACAAGTGTTTTAATTTTTCACTTTTCAACATAAAGAATCAACCAACATAACTCACATGACTCATGTGCAATTAGAAGGCATCAATTTGACTCAACATGAACTAAGATGAACTCAACACTCTGTGACTCCCTAGACACACCATTTCCATAACAAAGATACACTAGAAATATTTCATAGGGACATTAAGGATAATATAAAACAATGTTGGAAACATTACCAAAACTGAAATCTACCACTACTTTCGAGGTATGTTCTTCCCTCTTCAATAAAATCCTTTCTTATTTTAGCACATAAATATTCCCCCATTGATAAAGTAGTCTATATTTGACATAAAAATATTTAATACCAATCCTTTAAACTCTTTGAGATCATAAATACTTATATGCTACCCTAAAATATTTTTCTTGAGCATATGCCACACCATAAGATTCCTTCGTGAAGGACTAAATCTAAGAGATCTTGACCAAACAATAGATTTTCTCTTACGTGGGAAGTGTAGACAACATGTCTGCAACAAAATTTTTACTACCTTTCTTTTATTTTATGTCCAAATGTAATTGTTGAAGGAACCCCATCCACTTGTAGTTCCTTTGCTTTGCTACAATTTAGACTATGCTTGTAAATAATTGAGACTTTTATGGTCGGTGTGCAAAATACTTTCTTTACCCAACAAATAAAGTTCCATTTATTTATTGCTTGAACTAGTACATAAATCTCTTTTTCATAAAAATATATTTTTAACTACTGAAGTGTAATTTTGATTTATAACATACCGGCTTACCTCCTGTAGAAAATAGATCCAATAGCATAATAAATGACATATGTATCTACTTTAAAGGATTACTGCAAATTAGTAAGAGAAAGTACTAGAGAATGAATAATCTTATTTTTCAACAACTCAAAAGCCTTATCTTGTTTGTTACCATAGTAAAAATCCTTACTTTTTGTGTCCATTGTGTGTAGAAGTGTTGGCATAGCGCAAAATACTAGAATGAACTTCCTCATGTATTATGTTGCTCCCAAAAACATTTTAGTCTATGTGTCTCTGTTGGTGTTGGCTAGTTGGTGATGGATTCCATCTTCTTTGGATCAACTCATAGCTCTCCTCCTCTAACAACGTGCCCAAGATAGATAAGTGACTATTTAGAAAATTTGTACTTCGTTATGTTACATATATCTCATCTATTTATCCTCGAGAGCTTGCAAGACTTACTACAAATTTGTTATATGTTCTTCCGATATGACACTAAAATGACAATAGTGTCTAGATAAACAATAAAACATGAATTTGTGAACTCCCACGATAAATCATTTATGAGTCTCATAAATGTAGTAGGTGCATTACATAAAAAACCAACTTGAGATCCAACTTCGTGAAAAAAATTGCATGTTGAAGCTGGTCCAGAAGGTCATCTATGCGTGGGAGTGGATATTTGTTCTTTATGGTGATCTTATTCAAGGCTTGGTAGTCGATGCACATCATCCAATAACCATCCTTGTTCGGAACCATCACAATAGGTAAACCACTTGATAAAGTGTTTAGGTGTATTACCCCTTGTTCCAATAGATCCTAGGGTTATTTCTTTACCTTTGTACTCTCCAGTAAGGATTTCCTATATAACCTCATACTTGCAGAGGGGACTCTGGAAATAGATGAATCTCATTCTCTACCTCCCATTTTGGTGGAAACCCATTAGGAGTTTGAAATACTTCCTAAAAAAACTTAATAATACAATCCAAATCTCATCCCTTAGTTAGAAACATATGAATTTTCCACCTCATCTTGTTTATCTCTCAAAACACGTAAACAAAACTAATTATGATTTTCCTAGTTTATTCTCTTTATCTTGGTTAGCACTTAGCATAGTAATTTTCATCTTACGCTTGCGTTCTAGATGTTGTAACTTATTCCATCCTTCACCTATCTCGTATGGGTTCTCCTTCTTGTGAATATGGAATCCTGATATACAAATAAGGACTCTCGAAAATAACATCAAATGCATCAAGTGGAATTACATCATCTTCCCATAAATCTATATACTCGAATTTATCCCAAATTTGAACTTACATTTTCTTGTTAACTTAATTTCTACACCCTTCTTCGCACATCCTAAAGGATATGGATGTGGATTATCATAAGTTTCAAGACCAAGGTTCTTGACAACCACATCAAAAATAAAATTAGATTGAGAATTAGTATCACCAAACCATTTACCGTAGTTATCTTGATTTGGATTTTGATCTAGAATATCTTACTAATCTATTCTTCCTTGTCTTAGATGATTATGTTTGTGGCCATGCATCCATGCCTCTAGTCTACATGAGAATCATCCTCTATTTCCACCTATCCATCTACATTTAGAGATGTCATGGATTTATTTGAATTCTTGGTTCATTTATTTGGATGTAACTCTAGATGTAACTTCAAACATCTAGCATCTGTATGACCATTGATATCGCAATTCTTAGAAAAATTCTTGGGATCTGTATAAGTATTCAAACTAGTGGTAGTTTTTACCTTTACCCTTTTATTTACCTTTTTCCTTATCTTTCCCTGCTCTTTCTTGGCTTGAATTTTTTATTGCTTCATCTTTGAATTGGATTCTCCTTGCTTCCTTTCATCATATATGTAGTATGATTGCACACAATCCTCATTGAGATCCTTTGCCTTCGTGGAGATAACCATCCTTCGAAGGTTAGCTTGAAGTCCTCCCAAAACTTGGTCAAAATATCCTCATCCTCCAAGTCCATATTAAATAACATGGCTTTTCTCTGAAACTCCATAGTATAATCCTGCGCACTTTGACCAATGTCTTGTCTAAAGTAATCCCATTTAATCATTTGGTTAATATTATTTCCAATAGAATAAAACTTAGCTCTAAAAAATTATTTAAAACCCTCCAAAGTACTAATAATAGGAAGTTTCTTCTTTTCAAAAGTGGCTAGATGGGTTTCCCACCAAACCAGAGCATGACCTTTCGTTTTAAGACATGTGAAGGTAATCCTTTATGCCTTTGTCACATAATGCACACTAAAGTAAACTTCCAATTTCTTTAACCATTTATCTAATAACTTTGCATATATTTTTACTTCAAATCTCTTAATTTCAACCTTAGTTTCAACTTTAAAAGGAGCACGATTAGATTTTACCTTCTCAACTAGATTTTTTTATTCACAATCTTCCATATCTTTCTCATCGTGGATATTTCCTATGCCAAACGTTTCAGCCAAAACTTGAACCACTGATTTCATGTTAGCTTCTTGATTGAAACTGTCATTTACAGATTTGAGAGTTCTTTTGATCTTTGTAAATCCTATCCATCATGGTCTCGCATCTTAATTCTATGGACCAAGTTCTTTTCCTCCATTTGATCTTGAACTCTTTATTTCAACTTCTTTGTAGATATTTCGGATCACAAGGTAAAATTATTCACCATTAGACCTTGTCACTTCCATACAAATCACAAGAAAAAATAAGATAGTCCTCAATACATATAATCATATTTGATAAAAAAATGATATGTAACATATTTTTCTACTTTCAAATTTTCAAAAATTATAGATTTTGGAAGTTAGCGAAAAGTTCTTTGAGCTTATATTTATTTATAGTGAAATGAAAAGGAATTAATACCAACAAGATGGCATATTTTATCCTAAAAACCCCCAAATTAATGTAAAACTAGTCGGGAAGGCCAATTTATCTTTCTTCCCACTTATATGTATTAGTTAATTCAATATATATATATATATATATATATATTAAAAGAAGATGAAGGAAATTATATCTTTATAAACACTTTCCCTTTATACTTTTTTTCTTACACTCCTTACTTCTAAAATTCAATTCCAGCACAAAATTATTATTTCTTTCTTCTCCCATGAATCTAATGAATAACTCCCATTTTCTCTCTTACTTAAATACTTGTTTCTCATGTCTTCCTATGTGTTTGGGGAGTGGGAAGAGGCATCCAGGAAGAGACACAACTGTGTGTTGTCCAAATTTTGTGACCATTCATGGAGTTATGATGTTTTTTCTTGATAAGTGACAGAGCACTAGTATCGAAGACCAATAATTACACAACTGCCATTCTATGCAAGCGGTGGTTATATAACTAATAGGATGGTTACATAAATAAATCTCTACAAAGAGGGGTGGGTCTATAACTTTACACGAGTATTCTCTACATTTTTTCTAACTTTTCCTTCTATAACTGGTTTCTTTGATGAAGTGGAGTCTTCTTAGATCCCTATGGAGCAGTTTTGGTTGAATTTTATTTTTTTACCTCACTAGTTTTATATCATCTATGAATTCAATGGCGTATTAACAATGAGGTATCATACCCTTACAAATAATTATTCTTCCATGAAAACACATCAACATAGTATCTACATAACTCAATAAAAGAGTCATTTTCTAATTTGGACTTGAAATTCCCAAGATCAAGGTAATTGTGATAAAGAATACGAAAACTTTCATGTTGATCTTCATTAGTGGTTGGAATACCTATATCTTTCTTCAATTCATTATTTTCTCGAAATATTATGTAAGGAGTGATAAGGCATTTAGGAATCTTGTTTAACATAATTTGAATAATCTTATCTTTATACCTATGTTGAATATTTCCATGATTAAGTGAAGCAAAATCATCATCCTCTTATAATTATCTCACAATGTGAGTATCATCATAAAAAATTGAAAATTTAAGTTTTTATTTGGGATGGATGAGCTTAAAAAAACTCTAATATGAGGATGCAAACTATTATTTGTGATATATGTAGGTATATCAAACTGACATCAAATGGTTTCAAGCTTATCAACATGCTTATTTAAATCTCTAAGAATTATTTAAATATTAAATGTAAGAAAATATTGATCATATGACAAACTATATGTATGTAGGTCCTCATCAATGCATTTTTTAAAGCATTATAGTTGCTTACCAGTGTTTAACCTTCTCACTATCATCAAAGACCTATAAATTTTCTATTCCTTTATTCATTTCCCACTTTATGTCATAAAGGATTTCCCCGTATTCTAAAACATTGTTGGAACACTGAAAATAGAACTTAACAACTGAAAATACCTTTGATTAGTGGGAGAAAGCAATAAAATACCATCTCTTAAATCATGTCGAGTTTTGGAGCCATCAAAAATAATTTCAAAATACCATATTCAAGTTGATTACTTTTCTCCTTAACTAGAATTTTATCATTTTATTCACTAATGCAATATATACCAGATGAATTTCTCATCAATAATTGTATATATTATTTTTATAAATTTCATTAGTTCTTTCATACTTTAAATAATTAGTTATACCTTATAATGTATGAATACTTTCACATTTATCTTCTAGTTGTCATCAATGATGCCATAATTGACAGTTGCTATGCTAGGTGTATGAGGTTATAAATGAAAACTAGACAAAGGATTAGAATTTATTGTTACCTTTGTTCAATAGATAATTCTTAAAACATGATAGTACCAATTAGTTGAAAGATAACCTCCTATCTTGGAGGTGAAGCTCCATTAAAGAAACATGGAAAATGTTATCTCTCAAAAGTGCACCATGTAGAGAGATAACTCGTAGGGTTCTAAGTGTGCTTTGGATCTCTCTTTTCATAAATACAATGGAAAATCATTAGGTCTTTGGGCATACCTATTGTTGAGGTGAGTCTCGGTATCAAGGTTGGTTCCATCTTGATGTATCCTAAACAAATTTTTAGGGGTTTTGAGTGTAAAAAGATGACTCAGTAAATGAATTAAAAATTGGGGTGATACACCAAACTTATTGAGGGATTTGAATGAGTACATGCAAAAATATCATAGAATGGATTATAGATGCACAAACTAATAGTATAATATTAAGGCAAAACACTTGATGTATTGAGGGGATGATTCACAAAATCTTTTAAGATAAACATGCACACTAATATTATGCGGAAATAGTTAAATTTGCACAAAGGTAAGATGATCAATTAGGGAATTTGAAATTCACAAGAAATAATAAAGTATACATGACATTGCAAATAATTGGAAAGGAAAAAATCAATTCTTATTCAAAGGGAAAAATTGGCAAAATCTGGTTTAGCACTCCTATGTCCAAAAGTTCTCCCTTGTGTTTTGTCATTGCACACAATATATAGTAAGTTTATTCATCCCACCCTTCCTAAAAATAGACTAAAAATTGTACTCACCCATGCATCCTATTTTTATCCTTTATCATGAATAAATAAAGGAATAAAAATAAACATGCTAATACAATGAGGCATTAATAGCCTTGATTACAAAAATACAACTCAGTCAAATTACAGTTTGACTGTTCTATTTTTAATAAATTTGGATGAATAATTTGAGCTAATAATAAGCTTTTCTTGATGAGAAAGTCTTCTCCAATGCATGCAATCTCTGTCTTCTAGTGATGATGTGACATCTGTAACTTGATCCACTTGTAATGATAATATTTGCACTTTTTAATCCTTCCCCTTGAATGCACATGTAAAAATAAATCTTTGTGTGAGAAAAATAATTTATTTATTTGCAATACTTTGCAAAAATAATTCACCCATGCATTCATCCTCTATGGGGACCACCTGCAAGTTCTGATGATGACACCTATTTTTCTTCTTGTGGTAACATGCAAAACTTCAACCTCTGTAAGAAAAAATAATACCTTTAGTTTATACCTTAGTAAAAACTACTCAACTTTAATTCACCCATAGTGGGGGCCACTTGTGAGATCTTTGTGTTTGACCATGCATGGTAAACTTTCCTCTCCTCCTCTCTGTGGGGACCACTCTGATGCTACACTTTCTGATATCATTCTTGCATTGGCCACCTTTTTTGGAGAAATTAAGGATGTTTTTGGAAAGTATAAGGTAATGTATTCTTAGTTTGATTTTTTCAGTATATACTTTGATCAAAAATCACATGTTTGAAAAAGGACCTCTTTATTTGATCATGGTTATATTATTTTATTCCCCTCATTTTGTAATATCATTACATGATATAATAAGGTAATCATATGGTCTTGAGCCTTTTGAAAGGTAATCATTTAATTTGCAAAATTTCCCCTTCTACATTGCTTGACCCTTTGTAACTTGCCAGTGGCAACTTGATCCATACTTGAGCTAGGGTTTTATGCTATGAAGACACATGGTATTTGTGAACCATGGTTGAGTTTGTATTGAATATGTTGTATTGATATCAACCATTGATTGACGTACCTATAGGGTATGAACAATTGATCCTCTGAGCATCTGGGTTTGTATTGATTGTGGGCTTAATTGATCTTGCAACTGATTCATGTCCATTCAATTATGGTACTTTGATGGTCTAGGTCATTGATCTTGAACTCTTCTCTGACTATGGTGGTTGGCTTGGGTTATCATTTGCATAGTTGATTTTATCACGGTTGATTTTACACCATTAATCCTTAGCCTTGGTTAAGCTTGGTTACCATGGGTTGTTGAAAAAGTTTTTAAGAGGTGAAGCCCTGTGAATTTTCTCCATACCACAATTGTTGATCATCTTGAGCTCGGTTCCTCTGTAAATCAGTCTTATTAAGCTTTGAACATGAAAATGTTTCTTCCATTCTTGATTGTTTGAGTCGGAGAATGATTTGATGGAGGTGGTTGTAGTTTTGTCATTTTGATCTCTACATTCAAATCTAAGCATGAAGATTCTCCATTTAAAGCTCTGTGGGAGGCTATGTGAATTTCTTGTTCATGCATGTGTTTGGATTCTCTTGGCCATTGTCAATGTTTTTTATTTTCACTATGATCTTTCTAAAGTGGCTTCCATTGATGATCTTTCAAGATCTCTACTTCTAAAACTTATGAATACATACATTTTATGGCTTTTTCTCTATTTCAAGCTCTAAAAGATTATGAAGCTTCCATTGTTGAGCATCTTCGAGCCCTCTGCTTCTGATCGTGCTTCCTCCTATATATATCATTTCTTTTGTTTTGGTGGCTCTATTTGGAGCTTCATTGTGGATTCCCTTAGAATAAATGGTCATTTTATTTTATGAGATTCTACAAACTAAATGGTGCTCATAAGCATGCATTTTTTTATTCTATTTTCCCCAAGGTGGCCACCATTGTTGAATAGGTGAGTTTTCTAGTTATTTCATTTGTAAATGATTTTTTTTTCTCGAATATTTAACCCTACATTTTATGATAAAACGAATACCCTTTGTGGGTTCTTATTTTATTGCTTTGTGAAACTTGTTGTGAGCCTGAAAACACTTATGGGTCTTCACTCCTTCGACACTGATCTCGAGGATTTCAATTAATTTAACTAGAAACTCGGTAAGTGCTTAAGTCTAGCTTGTATTTTGTAAAATCTTTTGAGATTCTTTATGGCTATGGAAACTATCAGTTTTCTGAGTTATTTTGATAATACCCAAATCTAGGATTGCATTGTTCTATCTATATTTAGTGTAGACTTTGATTTCCATCTAAGGTAGGCTCTGTATATTCGTGTGAATATATGTATTGCCCATTTGGGTACCTATTTCATCTATTCTTCGGATGTCACTATTTTGGTTCCTGTATTTTGCTAAAAGAGATCAATGCACTGAGAATCCATCTAGGTATTCATGTTCGTTTCTCTGGTATTCCTTTTGAGGTTGTAGCTGACCTTTTCTCTTGTTTAGAAATTCTATAATTTGACTATGTTTTCCTAAATTCTATCGTATTTGTTTTTTAAAATTGAATATGTCACTCTATTTTTTGATAAAGGCCATCATATTTCGAGCACTATAGATATTTTGTGAAAATAAGAGGGGATTCGAGGGCCTTTGTAACTCTATCTATGGAATAATGGAACCGAATTTTGATATGTTTCTAAACTTATCATAAAATTCCTCAAACTATGAATATTTGTTGAACCTTTGAATCTTTTGATAACTTTCTTTTCTACTTCTGATGGCATTACTCCCTCATTTCATTCCTTTGTATTATCTGGCAGAATGTTTGAAGATCCAATCAGGGAATTTATAACTATTGATTTACATTCTCAGCTTCCTTGAAGGTTAATTTGTAATAGGAGTATAGTTGTTTCATTTCCTTTGTAGAACTCAATGTATTTAAACACTTGTACCGATTTTCCATTCTATACATCTACTCATGATTTCTCAGTTGATATTATTTTTAAATTTGCTCTAATTTCCCTCTACCTTGGATCTGGGCTTAGTGTTTTCCATGTGCTTTTGAGTTTCATATGCTTTGGATGATAACCTGATTTTGATAGAATTTGAGTTTTGATGACAATGTTAAAAGCAACTCCTTCTATAGTAGATTATTTCATGTTGTAGAGTAACACCAATCTATAATTGGTACTGAAACATTCAAGACTATTTGATTTCATGCTTTTGATGTAATTAGATCAAGGCTTATTGTTCCTCCTTCAAGTAGTACCCATGATTGGAATTTTTCTTTATTTCAATGCTTCATAAGATATGTAAAAGATGCATTTTTAATACTGCAATGTACTTTGAAAATGGAAACTCATTGTAACTCACCGGTGTAGCTTGATTCCATTCATGTGGATAATGATCATTCTTCCTGTAGCATACTTTTACTTTGTTCCTTTGCAAATGAATACTTTACTTTTCCCATTTTGCAACTATATTTTTCTTTTCTTGTTCAAATCCAAGACTCCATTCTAGGAATAGTGTAAATTACATTGTTCTGGGACTAAAACTATACATGTTCACTTTCATCTCTTTGCTTTATTGTAAGTATCCAACACAATCTTATTTTGAGATATAATCATGTAACTTAAGGATGATTGTGATGTAATGTACAATATGCATTTAAGGATGATTGTGTACCTTTCTTCACAATATTGTAATTTTTTAAAAGATCTTATTTGTCAAACCTGAGATCTATCTTCCTTCAGATATTTTGTAACTATGAAAGAACCTGAATGATTACTGTTTAAAAATGGGTTTGATGTATCTAATTTTTATTCATACTTGTTATTGTTTAAAATGTAATAAAATCAAATCAAGATTACAACCTCATTCTTCTTTGTTAATGCTTGATGTATTGACAAAAAAGTTCTTTCATTAGTCAGATTGTGTCTTTGTTACATATATTCTACAATTTGTACTTTATACCTGACTGTAATGTGATGAAAACTGATCTCTTTTTCTTACATGGCTTCCACATATGTATTCAAGTTCTTGATAATTATAATGTACATGATAGTGACTTCATACTCTATATTTAAAGATATTTTCTTGAAAAATTCATTTTGATATTTGTACTTCTAGAGAATTCTTGACCTATACCTTTTGTATCTTGATCAATGTGATATAACTATAGTTGATTAACATAGGATGTATACTTTGATGTTTAACTCTTTGGAAAATCTTGGCTTCTTCTTCTGAATCAAATTGAACTCACCCCTTATGCATTGTTTTTAGTACATTCTCATTACTATGTCCTTAAAAATAATCCTTTTGTGTTAATCATTAACTGAGATGATGATATTCTCTTGTAGAGCATGATAGCTCGGATATAATATGAGACTCGCAATCTTATTTTCTACACTACATAAGTGTACTTATTTCATCTTAAAAATTGTACTTGATGGTTTTTTCAAAATAATGTGCCCTTAGAATTTGTACTTTGATCATTGTGATAGACATGAATGAATTCTTCTATCTTGAGCACCTGTACTTTGTTTCTGTATCATACTTTTGATGGTATCTTGGACATGTATCCTTGACTTATGCAATGAACAATCTTCCTTTTCTAAAAATTATTCTAAAGTATGATTTAGTTTGTACTCTACTGAAACTCTTAAGTCTGACCAATAATCATTATCTGCACTTTCTATATGCATTCCATTTGTTTAAAGAACTGCAACACTAAACTTGCATTCTTTTATGGATTAGTACAACTATATCTTTGTATATTCATCCTTCTTCTTACCTGTACCTACACATTTAGATAAACTAGTTAGAAAACATTAGGATTTTTGGCCTCTCTCATGTTCCATAGTTTTCTTATTTTATCTTTCTTTTTCTAAAATGATTCTAGGAATCATATATACTGATGTAGAATACTTCTCTTTGTCAATTTTGTATCTATCTCTGATGTATCTTATTCATGTAACTCATACCTCATGATGTCAGGAGATCCATTTGCATGAAATTAGATAGTACAAGAATATGGATTAACCTTGAGCTCATGACTGACAATATTCTTTTTTTTATTTCTCAAGTACAATGCCAACATGGATAGTAAAGATGAAGATGAAGTAAATCTAGAGCTGGAAGTGGAACAATAGAGATGAAAGAAACTCAAGGCAATGATGGGTTTTTCCATACTCATTTACTTTTCTTTTCATGCATATGTACCTTCTACTTCAGTAGTTATGAATTACTTTTGAGTTACATCCCATGGCTTGTGTGGGAAACATTTAAATTCCTTATGAATAAAACATTAAATTATGGAACTGAGTTGTGTACTTCTTTCTGCATTTCATTTTTATGTATGGATTGTATAACAAAATAAACAACTCAATAACATAGTTGGATTTACTTAATCATGAAGGAAATAAATTTAAATTATCTACAACATTAATAATGAACTCCCAATTATTTTAATTTGTAACTCTGATTATTGTTCCAAGACTTAACACTTATTATTATTCTATAATTTTTGTCTTCATCAAGATAAAACATCTGTCCTTTGGGGCCTTTGTGCTTTTTTGTCAAGACAAACATAAATTACAGAGTATGTGATTTGTTACATTTTATAACAAAACACAACTATAAATTACATGTAGTCATTAATTAATCCAACGGAACAAATATTAAATTGAAAGAATCTCCCCTAGCTTAGGTTCACTTCACCAATTCCATCCATCATAACAAAGTTTTGAGTTTCCCATTTTTGCACGAGTGCAAAAATTGTCAACAAAAAAAAAGGAGGAAAATCGAACACCATTACATCCTCCAAATTTTTCACACTTGGGAAAAAAATCAAGGTGAGATTCAAGTTCTTAATGGTGCTTATTATCTTTGTTGGAAAATGATCGAGCTACAACACACATTTATCACTTGCTTCACACTTCAATCCCAACTTATTTGCAACCCTTTTAGGAATCACTTTGTTACCTGTCCCACTATCTATCATGTAATTATGTACCGAAGCATCACTATCACTGAGAGATGAAAAGGAGGTGGTTTAATTAGTTCCAGATCACCTACATCAAATTTTTCCTTGTTTTCTTACTTTTTAGATACTTAACTTTTTGGTCTCATTAGTTAAAACCATGTTTGACGTACATTCTTTGCATTCCGTTGGTTGTGATTAAAATTAAAGATCTAAAATCTCATTAAAAATTACATATTTTTGTCCTAAAATGGATAATGAGGCTGCGCATAGTAAAAATAACATGTTCCTCCTTCATATGATCAACAATATAAATTGGAAAAACTCCTACCCTAAACTGATCTTTTGGAACAACAACTTGCTTGTGTGTTTGATGTGAAGGTAAGTTCCCACTAGCATTGATATTATGATTTTCTTAAACTAGTGCAGTAACCCGATCGTTAGTACACTTGATCTACATGGCGCTCTTGTTTGATCTTGTCACAATGAAACAAAACCACTGCTTTCTTTTGATCCAACATCTTGATAAATAGGTACATGATCAAAATATTTGCAATTCACCATGGTTACATCAAGTTTCCCCTACATAAAATTTAGAAATCCACTTTTCTAAGCTTTTCTAAGCCCGATAAATGCTTCTTCCTTGATTCAATTATGGCGTATAAAAATTTGTTCCACCATTTCCAACATTATATTTTGAGCATTAAGATGCAGATTAGGATATTTCATAATATTATTTTGGGGCTAAACCAGAACTATGACCTTAGAATTTGAAGGATCATTTATACTAGCAATTAGTATTGGATTTTTGTTTTGTAATCACTCTCGAGCTTGATAAGTAGTCCTATAACCTTGAGTAGGATGTCTATAATTGTTATAATGTTGGTATTGGGGCCCATAAGGTGGTTGATAAGGTCTATTTTATTGAAATTATTATCTATTTAGCTACACTATCTACTTTCCCATGTTTTTAAGGTCCCTTTTATCTCATCTAGCTCAATAGGCTGAAATATGGATGGTTGTGTTGGCTTTGAAATAAGAGGGATATGAGGTAAATCTAGAAATATAGGAATAGAAGGTCTAGAAATAAGGTTTTTTCTACTCTTATTGCTAATTCAAAATCACTAAGGATTTTAGCAAAACCCATATATTGGATCATCACTACAATGTCACTTTTTAATGCCCGGAAGTAGTAGAAAAATGCATGTTCATCTGACAATTTACCAACTTGCAATATCCTTTCCTAATTTCTTATGAATCTCAAGTTAAAGTTTTTCATAAACTCCTTAGTTTCTCTCTTAATAGTTATAAGTTTCTCAATGTTTGATAAGTAATCATATTTATCTTTAAACTAATTACAAAGAGTTTTACCCATCAATCCCAAGTGGTAGTAGATCTTATTAGAAAGATTATGTAATGTTGGAGTGCTTAACCTTCAAAGGATGTAACAAATAATCTTAAGAAACATTTTCATGGGTAACATTATGAATAAAACATAGGGAAACTATGTCTCTAATATGCTCAATGGGAGTGGTTTGATGTTCAACATTGAAATAGGAAGACTCTTCAAAGAAACAATGGGTATGTCATTAACTACAACAAATTGTAGGGGACTACCACCCATGAAAGTAAAAAATAGATTATTTCTATCGATGGGAAAGATAGGTATTTGAATAAGAAAACTATGAGCTAGATTGGAAGTACTAGGACTCAAGTTATAAGGTGTAAAATTTACAAATATCAATATTATGATAGAATTAAGAGGTAATTGAAAAAATTCACAAGGAATACCTCTTGATGATGACCTTGTATTCAAATTAGGCATGGAACATGAGAAAATCTACAATTAATTTATCGTATAAACAATAAATATTCATTAAATCTATGTAGATCTCTAAAATATTCGTTAAAAAGAGTCTCTATAGCAAGGAGATCATATTAGTTGAGTGATTCCTAGCTAAATGAAACTTTCAAATCTAGATTTATGTGTTCATGTGTTTTTATTACTACTGCATAACTAATATTAGGTTGTTGAACAATAGAAATAGTACTTTATGAACAACCATTATAGAACAATATATTCATTTGAATAGTTGATATAAAGCTAATGTATAGTATGTATGGTACCATTGGGCGAGACAAATCCTACTATCCCTCTGAAGAACACCCTGATTTGAAGAAATGCAAACAATCCTTCTCTTATTTTGATACAATGGGATCTTTTCTTAGTGTGGGTGACTCAATGTCTAGAAGAGCCTCGAGAGAGGGTTGGTTCCCTAGATCAGCAACCTACACTAACTCTCTTATGGGGGATAAGGGAGAGAATTAAAAGAAAATTAGCTAAAATCATGTAAAAAAAGGTGATACACCAATTGTGTTGGAGATTTATGATTGTGCAAAAAAAACTATTTGAGTATAAAATAATTGAAAAATTCAGTTCACTTGCTTTCATGATTGAATTTCACACTCATAAAAGGCATGCAAAAGCTATTTATAAAGGAATGAAGGGCAGATTTGGGTATTTTAAAATTTCAAACTGATTAGAAAACTAAATATTCACTTAAAATGATCTTCAAAATATTAAAAAAACTCAATAGAGGTGTTTAAGAATCATGAACATGTAAATGAAAAAAATATTCACTTAAATATACCACTAATGTTGTTGTAATACACTTCAAATCAGCTGCAAATGGAGGAAATTGGTGTTTTATTTCATGAAATAGGTGTTGGAGTACAAAATCTAGCATAGCCTAGGCATGTCAAAATTATAAGCCCCCAATTGCTTCGGAAGCATGGGTACACATAGAAGAAAGAAGGATAAGTAAGAGGATAAGGAATGGATCTGTAACTACTTAACACCTAGTCCACTTCAATTTTTAACTCAATTGGCTAGTTGGAGACAAATCCAATGCTAGCTCTCCTTGCCCTCACATGTAAAATTCAAACCCTTGAATTAAATTAATTTTTTTAAAAAATAATCATATATTATCATCATGCATGAGGTTTACAAGAGGTAAAATTATGAATGTATGTCATCTTTCTCCTTTGTTTACTTCATTCAACTTCCTCTTTGAAAAATTTAAGGCAATATTCCACTCCTTTTGCAAAATTTAAGGTAATTATTTCATTCTTTTTTTCTAGGGATCACATGCATGAGCTAATGATTTGATTTTTTAATACTTTGGCTACGACATGATTCATCCCACCATGTTACAAATGGTTACAATAATTAAAATCATTGTAGAAAGATATCTATGTGGAAAAATAATAAAGAATGATTAAAAAAAATAAGCCATAAACATGGCCAAAATTGATCGTGGTTAGAGATCACTTGATCGAACCATATTCGTTGACTATGGATTAAACCTTAAATGCATATAATTTTTTTCTAGCTTAGAAGATTCATTTTGGGGGTGAACCCTAGAATTTTTTATTTTTTGGCCACCATTAATCCACTACTCAAGCTCTCTGGTTGACACCTTAGGTGGGATATTTTCTGCCATTGCTAAGATTCGGGGCCCTGTTTCTATTCTTCTATTTGAAACTCAATTTTGGATCTTTTTACATTTATATTTATAGGAAGCTAGTTATTAAGGTTGAGATCTATGGTCGTGTTGGTAAAATTCATATTTTATGGCTTCCATGATTTTTTAGCTGGTTTTTTAAGGAGGTCAAGTTGTGAGTTATTGTTTTTCAACCGAAGTTGTGTTTTTTTCTCCCAACCGCTATTGTTAAGCTTAAGTTGGTGGAGTCATTTCTTTAGCTTTCTATTTTATGAGGCACACCATTGATTTTTCTAAGCTTTTTATGCATTCATATTTAGTGAGATTTGAATTTTGTTTGATCAAGCTCATGGAGATTTGTTAGCTAGACCATGTTACATCCTAGCTCAGTCGTGCTGATATTTTTGTTGTAGCTCAGTTTTGGATCAAATCATGAGTTGTGTTTCTCTATTGACTAGGGATAATTTTAATGGCGAATATTTGTAATATGGTGAATATTCCATTTTTGAAAAATTGGAAAAGGTGATTTTTCTAGCACAAGTTCTTCGACCTATTCGCCTAAAAAATTACACTGTTTAATTTTTTTAGGGATCGGCTTTGCCTACCCATTTAAACTATCCCCTATATAATCCTATATTATTCACTAGGTAGAACACTACTAGATCACTCATACAACCTGGGGTATATGTATTATCAATTATAGTAAACGTGTGAAAGGAGGGTAGAGGCTACAAGCACGAGGCAAATACGTAATGCAAACACATGACAAGGAGATATTACGTACACGCAACAAGGAGGTATTGCGCACACGTGACAAGGGGTGAATCAGCTTGATGTGTGACAAGGAGGGTTAAGTATGCATGCATGAGGGGTTAAGTAGTTAATGCGTGAGGGGTTAAGCGGTTGACGCATTACGACAAGCGGTAAAGCATTTGAAGTGTGACAAGGGGTTAAGTAGTTGATGGACGACAAAGGGTTAAGCGCTTGACAAACATCAACAAATCACATTGACATGTGTCAACAAGTGTTGTTGATGCACGCCAATAAGTCTTGATGACGCACATCAACAAGTCCTTTTTGACAAGCATCAAGCAAGACTTGTGATGCACGTCATCAAGACTTGTTGACGTGCATCATTAAGACTTGTTGATGTGCGTCATCAAGACTTGTTGACGCATGTCATAAAGACTTGTTAACGCATCGTCAATAAGACTCATTGACGCATGGATAGTGACTGTAATTTAAGCACTTTCTTAGTTTTTTGAATAATAATTTTTAATGAATTTTGATATGTAAACAGTTGGATTTGCTCAAGGTGGGAATTCAATGCAAGGGTTAGGTACTGGAATGCAACATGCTTCCCTCCCCGTTTCACAATTGAATGATAAAGATATTTTTTTAACGCCAAAGATACATCCTAATTGAAATGGCAAGGGACGAAGATAAAATGAAAACTTGTTGGAAGGAGGTGAGTTGCAGGTTGATTATGGGTGCAAATTATAGTGCTTTGGCTTCTTTTGAAGATAGATATGGGGTACATGGTGAAGCTACATAGATGGAAATGACATTAGCCTTCCTCATAACACTGTTTGGAGTGGTGGCACCACATAAGATGCCATGATTCCTATTCGCTTTTGAAGTAATTTTCCGGATTCACTACAAGAGAATGGGTGCTTTATCCACAAATTTTTCACAATTTTATTGTGGATTACTTACTCAAAATTGTGAATCCAAATTTGTGGACTCCACCCACAATAAAATTGTGAAAACAAAAAATTGTTGAAATTTACACAATTTTAAACTTTGTAGAACTTGTCACAAATGTAAAATTGTGAAACTTTTCACAAATGTGAAATGGTAGAAGTAACCACAAATTTGAAATTGTAAAACTTTTCACAATATAAAATATGTGTAAATTTATACAATTGTAAATAATTTCATATTTTTTACTTATTATGAATTTGTTTACATTTTTTTTTAATTGTGGAAAACATATTAAATTCCAAAGTTAAAGTAAATTATATACATATATTTTTTTAGATAATATCAATATTTAAAATTAATACGAATTTAAATTTATTAATTAAAAAATTAGATTTTTATTTTTAAATGATTTTTTATTTCTATAATTTATTCAAAATATCATGATTTTTTAAATAAAAATAAATATAAAATAATAATAAATAAAACCAACCAATAAATAAACACAAAATAATATAAATTTCATTTATGTAAAAAAATATATAAAAATTAATGATGTTAAATATAATTGTAACTTTGAGCATAAATATATATGAAATCTTGAATCGATTTTTAAAATTATAAATGATATCAACATAGTGTATTCAATGGTTATTCAAAATGTTAAAGAATCATAAAATAATGTATTGCAAATTACTCGATCTTGATTTCCATAGTCATAGTCTAAATATATTACTTCCACCCTCAAATAAAAACCGTAACTATTTCCATAATTAAGGTAACTTTCATCACATGTAAGCCATTCATAAACATCAATGAACAAATTGCTATAAAATTTAAATATATGTAATTAACTTGTATAACAGAAAAACCATTCTTAAACATCATCAAAAAATTGGTATAAAATTTAAATAAATTAGATACCTTCATACATATGTTTTTTCTCTCATGAACTTTATTTTCCAATATATATATTTTGGAATATAAACGTTTCCTCTTTGAGAATAATTCATTTTGGGGGTATTTCAATACTCTTAAACATATTTCTTTTACCTATCTTACAATCCCTACTTCAATCAACTTATTTTCTCACTCATCTTGCAGTTCCTTTTCTGGAGCATGAACTTTATTTTTCAAAAAACATTAAGTGAAACATATTAAAGATCATTGTATGAAGTTATCAGTCACGCATTCCTCCACATCTTTCTTCATGTTTCCCATGATTCAACCCTCTTTTAAAATTTGGTATTGTTTAAGTTCTTTTTTCCGACGATTCCAATGATACCTCAACTTTCTGCACAAAATACTGTAAGATATTTTTAAAAAATGCAAGCATGACATTATTTTAAATTAATATGAAATATTAAAAACAATTACAGCATGATGACGGTTCATAGTTTATAAGATCATATAGTAAAATTTCCAGAAATGATCAAAAACATTAAAGGAATACTACCAATAAAAATAGAACTACAAAGAATCTGATCTGCTGCATATAATGCTTATAGAAAACTCAATAATTTGAGTCACCAATGTTACCAGAAGTATTTTTGAATAAAAATAATATAAAATATATTTTTCCAAACACTTATTGTAAGAGAAAATTTAGACCGAATCATATGCATATCATCTAACCCATTGTAATAACATCTAAGTTCAAAGAATGTTACATTGGCCTGTGGTTCGAGCACTTCTACATTTTTTGCAGATGTGAAACCTCCGATTTGTAAAACAAATCACAAGATCCAATGAAAGTCAAAAGGAAGATGTCCATCTAAGTATAGTTATTTGCAACATGGATCCATATGTGGGATCAAATGTAGACAAGAATTGATCATTCGAAGAAATTTCTGGTGTAAATCAGCCAAATATTTAGTACTGGTACAAATTCACATCGACGTTGAAGAGCTCGTAGGAGATAATAAATGAATCTCTACAATAAACGCATCTTCCACTCTGATAGAGCTCGAACATGCATGATGCATCATTCCTTTAGCTTCCATTTATTCCATATTATAATCGAATTACGATTTAACACAGACCATCTGTGTTTTCTTTTTCTTGAATATAATTCTTGATTCGAACAAATCAATTGAATTAGATGCACACTCATTTAGTTATATGCATGCGTAAATGCAGCAAAAATCAAATGCATGCGTTAATTCACCAAAATGAATGGCATGAATGTAGACTAAATCTGTTACATGCATAAATGCAGTAAAAATTAATTACACGTGTGATGAACAATCTTGCTTTAAATTTGTGAAAGTTATGGATTTATTACCATAAATAAATAATAAAATAATTATACTTCAATTTTAATGTACACAAGTTTTAAAATATTAACTATGTATTTTTATATTTAAAATTGTTTTATTGAAATTAAATATTGCTAAAGTATCCATATAATTCATTTTCAATTTTTTTTTTTCACTTTTAAAATTCTAAAATATGTTTTAAGTAATATTTATTATGTGGAGTATGGATTAGTAGTATTTATTATGCAGAGGATAAACGTTGCTTTATTAAATTTTGCATATTTCCAAAATCCATCATATGAAAAATATATTACTATTTATAATTAGATTTTTCTAAGAAAAATAATTCTTTATTATGTTTAAATAGACATCAAAATTCAGATCATAATTAAAAGTTAAAGCATAACTATCCCGAGAATTGCTCTTGGGGTAATTAGTTTATCTTATATTGTATTTTATCTACATTATATTACAATACTGTAGATTATCCACAATATTATTCACAAAAACAAACTTCCCACAACTAGAGTTTAGGTGTTATTACTAGTGTAAATTATTTTAAAATAGAGTTATGTGGTGTATTGAATATCCACAATACATAAATTTTATATTTTATGGATAACACACAATAAGAACTTAGTGATGTGAAACTAAACTATTGGGTATTTTATTACTATAAATTATCAACTAAAGTTATGTGGTGCATTGAGTTATTGCTAATTCATACATTTTACATTTTGTGAATAATACATAGTCGAAGTCTTAGGGATGTAGATTTTTCTCATTTTCTATTTGAATCTTAGAAATACTATGTAAATACTAAATCTCCATACATGAAATAATATGAATTGTCACAATCTAAAATTGTGTGAATTATCCACAATATAATGATACATTATATAGTGTGGAATATTAAAAACTAAAATTATGCAATGAAATACCATTTTCGAATACATATATTTTACATTTTGTGGGTAATATGTATGTCAATAATTCTAATTTTAAAACAATGTTATTTCTCAACATTTGGAAATTAATATAATATTTTCACAAAAATGTTAGAATATGAATATTCCACAAATTTTCAATTTTATTAAATAAAATTGTGCAATATTCACATTTTTTTATAAACTCTATCCATTTTATGTTCATGATTCACATTTTTTCTACAAAATGATTATTTTGTGAATACCATTGTGGATAAATGATCCTTTGTCTAGTAGTGATTGAGTTACATGGAATTTTTCACCATGAAATTCACTTACAAGTAATTAATACTCACCGAGTTTGCTAAATAAAGTATCTTGATAGGGTTATGCGTGTTCATAACTTCATAGCCTTAGGTATTAGGAATACATGAAATAGAACAGAATGGTGCTCCCATGATATCTAAATTAATTTTGGGGTTATGTGAGTTGATTGGAATGCATGTTTCTGTATTTATGTTTTTGATAGTTGTATGTTCACTAACAGTTATATTCATGAATTTACACTGTAATTTATCATTTTTGTTTTGCGTTCTAAATTTGTCAAAAAAATTGTTGTGTATGAGTACATGGTTAAAGGATTTTGACATGCATCCACAAGCCGTCAGTGTTTAAAATATGTAGTCTATCTGGCTCAAAAAAAGGGTGAAATTTCAGTTCTAAAAAATTGGTAAATTCACCTTTCACTGAAACTGGTTCTAGGGATATTTTTAGGTATTTTCCACCTCCAATTTTCTATGGGTGTCTTAAAATGAACCATGCTATTAACCTAGATTCACCATTATTTACATGGAGGGTTTTTCATCATCAATTTAGTCATGTATTCACTTAATATTAAGGATTTGTTTTTCTTGTGCCCACTATTTGACTCCTTATCTCGAGATATCAACTACTTGCCATGGATAAGCTATGATTTATTTTTACTTAGGTTTCTAACATTTTGCATTCTAGATGAGCTTGTTTTTTTTTGAGATAGGTTTATATTTCATCTTTGGTTTCTTTTACTAATGTCGGTGGTGTAGTCACTTTGACTTGCCCATGTTTATCTCAGCTCGACCTGCAGGTGTATGATCTTGCCCTTTTATAAATCCCCTAGCTCTCTATTTTTCCCTTAGAGTTGTGGATATCCCTTGGATTGAGCTCAAATTAATTATCCCAACTCAACATTCTTACTATAACACAAATTTGTAGTCCTTGGAACCCCCACTCTCCACTATATTAGCATCATCTTGATGCTCTTCCATTACCTGACTCAACACTTTGTTTCATTGTGTGGGTTGAACTCGAGCCCAAACTTTCCTTCCTGAGCTCAATGTTCTTGTGTTCAACATGTCAAATTTTTATCTCTTCATGGTTTGAGCTCAATCTTTCCTTTATCATCTCAACCTTGACATTGTTTCAAGTTGGTCGACTTGTAAAGGAAACCTTCATTCATACTATATTGCTTTGAAGTTTCTAGCTTGATGGGTATTTTTTGGAAATTAGGGTTTTTAGAAACACATGATCCATATTTTATTTCATACTTGTAGCTTTATATTTTTAATATACTTTACAAAGTACTTTGAAACACACTCAAATGTCTTTTTACTTGAAAAGGTTAATGAAAACTTATACATAATATTTTTTAAGATACATGGAAAATTTGTATTCTTCGTATGTTGTTTTGAATACTATTGAGAATCTGGGCATTGAGACAAGGGGTGAATCAACATTATTTCACACTTTATAAATAACGAAGGATTTTCTTCACCGTGTCATGAAGAAACAACATCATTCATATGCAATAAATAAAATAACACAAAGGAAGTCAAGATTGATTGTGGGAAACCATTCAAGGAAGAAAAATCCACTAAAAAAATGCATTGAGATGTTCTATTTGTTTAATGATAAATTAAAAATATTTCAAACTTGTTGAGCACCTAATAAACTTGAGCACTAACTCAAAAATATGATCAAGCACCTACTTGAAAATTTTGAAACCTACAACTTACATAGACACACCTAATCCTCAATTTTATAAGATCTTACATAGAATTGGAAATTTTTGATCACTCTTACTTTACCTAGTTACTTTAACAGTAAATACTAATATATAAATAAGATCATTCAATCTTATACACCTTAAATCATTTATTTACACTAATCTCACACCTTGTCAACTCTATCTTCATCAAAACTAGTTTTCATGCATCATAAGGTGATTATATGATCATGGAATACATCCTATAAAAATATTGCACTTCACCTTGCATCAAGCTTTCACTTACTCAAAGTTGAACTCATACAAGGAAGATAGGTAACATTAATTAAAATTTGTCATTTGCAAGACATTTCTTCTAAACTTGATATCAATTTTATGTACAGTATTTATAGGTAATGTCAAGATTCTATGAGATGAATGATGATCAAGAAATTCTATCAAAATCCCTTAACTTTTGAATTCACTTGCAAATATTCCTTTGTAATCCCTGCACCAGATGACTTGTAACAGTTATATAGACTTTTATCCTATTCTCCAACATAAGAATCTTGTCTTGTAGAAAAATGAAGAATGTACCAAGTGTTATGAGCATGCGGGAATGTTTCAAAAACATTTATTTATATTTTTAACTCCTTTAAATGACTAACATATTACCATTTTATTATGAATACTTACATTGACCTCGTATGCACAACTATTTGTAAGTAATTCACATAATACTATTTAACTAGGAGAATGAGGAGATTTATGAAGCTCAAACCTTGCATTGTATTAATGATGATTGGATATTCAAAATATATACGTCATGAACATTATATTGTAGATTATCATATCAGATCATGTGGCCTTATATTCAATGCTACTTCACAAAATTCAACATGTAGTCAATCAGGGACCTTAAACAAATCAAATACATGATTTATCAAACTTGATGCATGAGTCTTCAAAAAATTTAAATATTTGGTAGGATGGTATGTGATCTCTAGATCAAATTCAGATGCAATGAGTAAGTATATAACTTTCAATCAATGAAGAATCAGTTGATTTGAACAAGAAACTATTTAGGAATTTCAAAAACATAAGTTTGTCCTCACAAGATGAGATGGTTCATGCACCCAAAAACATATCCATGGGTCTAAAATTACTTTTATGGAAAAATTTGGGTCTTTAGAAATTCACTAGGTCCATATATTATTTCACCTTAAGCCAAATATATCTAAAAATCGTGTTTTTCAAGATACATACAGGCTGAGATTTCAAGCTCCAAGAGCCAATAATGATCAAGCTTGCTTATTACTTACCAAACCATAGTTTCATGGAAAACCATTGTATAGAAAATTGAAAAATAACCTACCTTCCATGTTCAACTTCTCTTTTGAATGGAACAATCCATGATCATAGATATGGATTAGTTTGCACAATAGATTGACTTAATATTATATTCACATATTATTTCAATGAAAATACAATGGCTATTAAATAGCCAAGGTGGTTGGAAAAATAACTCCTAGAAAATAGGTGAGATTAGACCCCTTTATAATAATGTGGGTGTAACAAAATATCCACAATATATATATTGTTATTATAATAATATATTCTACAAACATATAAAATTATCGTTAAAAAAATTAAATTACCATATGGTCAATAATAATAATGAAGAACTAACATTTAATTTTGTGACATTCCCTCATTAATGCGTACATGGGAAAACATGCCTTTGTACTTACACCGCTTTCATGATTAGGTGATTTTTTACTGCACGATGATCATAAACATGTCATATTGTTTTTGAATGGTTATCTAGAAAGTAAAAAAATGGTGGTTTTCAATTCGAGTACTAAAAAAGAAGAAGAAGAATAATAAGGATTTCAAGTGGTTTACTTACAACCACATCATGGCATTCCAAGAACCATTATTATCCCTTATCACATTTCACTACGAGGAATAACATAAGAAAATATGCTCACATATTACAAACTAACAATTTGAAATGGAACATTGGATCATATTCCCCCCCTCAATGTGAAATTTCTACTTATTCAAATAGGAACATGAAAAAATAAAGCATACTAAAATAAGAACTCTGAAAACATAGTGGAAAACACATTGCGAAAATGAAAAGAAATACTCACACCAAAAAAATGTCACCACAGGATAATGTGGCCTTGTCATTCATTACTGAAGAGAGGTCCCAAATTGATGTCAAAGCTTCATTTTCCTCCATCTTGTGATATATGTTTTTCTAACTTAGTATGATTTGATCACAAAGCTCATTTATGACTTAGACATAAGATTTTACCGATAATGTATCTATCTAAAATTGATTATGTTAAGCGTGAAATACGAGCCTAAGCTAATTGCTTTTTTTTGAAGTAAATGAATAAACAATTAAGTACAAAAATTAAGCCAAACAAGCTAAGAAATTAAATATGAAATCCTATATGAAAATACATAGTAAAATTCCTTAGATGATTTAGAAAAATCCCGGAGGTGTACAAAGCTCGAAAAATTGAAAATACAAAGCATTGAATTTCACACCATAGCTAAAAAAGTGTATCTCGAGAAGAATAAACTATACTTGAGCCACCCAAAGAGGGATAGGGGCACCTATGGGCTCCATAGACTTGTTTCTATGCTTCGGGGTCTCATAAATGATTATAAATCATCCTATGAGTGGTCACATGATATTCACTATTGTTCATATTTTTTCTTTCGTCTATGATTTACTAAGATCATTGGGTGGCTAGAAACTTGTAATGAAGTATACACATGTAAAATACTAAAATAGACATCAAATCCTAAAAATAAAGATACAAATTGAGTGGTCGAAATGTCCTCATTGTCATGAATGGTGATCTCACAAATGAGTGTTGCACTAAATCTAAAACCCAATGTAGTTATTTGTGTGTGTGTGTGTGTGTGTGTGTGTGTGTGTGTGTGTGTGTGTGTGTGTGTGTGTGTGTGTGTGTGTGTGTGTGTGTGTGTGTGTGTGCACGTACGAGTACATGTGTGTGCATGAATGAGTGTGTGTATTTGTTGTGTGTGTAATTGTGCCCTAGGTGGATCTTTTGCTCTTGTGTGTGTCATCCTTGATAGTGAGCAAGTGAGCTAGATGTAAAAATGTAATATATGTGTGCATGGAATATAATGAACTTCCATCTTATGAAGGTTATGCGAATAACTTGCCCTTATCTACCTTGGATGGTGTGAGATGGATGTAATAGAGCTCTTAAATGATTGATGGATGTAACCTTAGGTGGTGATAGCTAATGCTTAGTGCTTGTTCCTTTATTATGATCACATAACTTTATATTTATATGAATCCTTTGCTTGAATTTGGTAATTAACCCCAAAAGGCTGAATACCAAAAATATAAGATGCTCAACCCAAAATATTTGAGCAAATTACATTGAGGTCAAGAGTGCCTTGAGGTGATGAGGGCACCTAATGTTGCCATCCTAGCTAGGTGCGGGTGTTAAGGGTGATAAATGCCAAAGTATGAAAAGAAGATTGACCAAGTAAGGGTGTAAAAGCAAAATTGAAAAAAATGCTAAGAAAGGTGACCAAAGACATGGGTTTATTAGTAATTTTTAACTTAGAAATCATATGAATAGTATTATGCAATTAGGACTACATAATTACCTAAAGTGCATGATTTTATGTCTTCAATTTCCCCACTTTATGTTTGTGAGTGGAAATCTAGGTATCATGAAGTAGATAGATATGCGTGCACTGATAATCATGTAGATTGACGTAGAAATAACGTTTCAATGGACAAGAAAAATGTGGAGTGATAAAAATGTGAATCGTTGATGCTAATGAGGAGAAAAAAAAAGTGATGATGAAAATGAACCTAGGGTAGAAACTCATGTGTACATTCCACGATGTGCCCTTTTTGATGTTTATGTTGTGAATGATGTTGACTACTTTGCTTCTCATACAGATGGAAACACAATAGAGAAGAGGAATAATTACTCCAATACACATGTATATGATCACAATATCTAAAAAGTGCGTAAGTATATAAAATACTAAAAATGCGAAAACAAAACATGTTCACCTTATCCGTGATGAGAAAAAGAGTGTAGAAAGGATCCTAAAGATTTTGTAGATGAATAGTTTTTTCGAGTGATCTCACGCTAGTTGCACTGGAAATGATTTTTTGGTGGGATCTCACACCAATGATATGGAATAAGTGTAGGGAGAAATTCTAGTGTTACCCTCTAACCTTTAACTAGTTCACGCAATGTAGAACACCACTAGAGATGGTGTGTAAACTTTAATCAAAAGTAAGTGCTAAGGACTGTGTGCCCTATAAAAACCACTATGTGGAGTTTAGTAGACTTTACTAAGGCATCAAGGAAGGGTTGTAATATGCTAAGGACCCAAGTCTAATTATGAGTAATGAAACTAAAAACTATGTTATATAAGTATTGTGTTGTTTAATGACTATATAATATTTTATGGGGTTATTGATTCACCTTAATGATGGCCCCAATTTTTTTACATGCATGCAATGTTTTTGAAGGAGTATGTGGCCCAAAATAAGACCAACATTGTGCTAAAACTATACCCTACAAGGGGCAAGGAATGTTCTTGGTAGAAAAAAAGGTATAGGTAAAAAAAGTGTTTAGGAGACAAGTGTTAGTATAACAAAACATGCATGTGGAAGATAATATATAAGATAAGTAGACAATGTGTAAGGTAAGATGTAAGAAGATAATGTAAACATGCTATAAGAGAATGTATACTAGTGAAAAGAAGGTTATAAACATGGGACACCCTTCGCATCATTGCAAGAAAATCAAGGATGAAAAATCCTAAAGTAGATAGTGTGCACACAAGAAAATGGGTAAAACTTGCAAATAATGGAAACCAATGACATGAAAGAACAAGAAATGTAACATATAACAATGGTAACAAAATAGACCTAAAAATCAATTTTGTGCATAAAGCACATGTTATCATGTTATTGAGATAAAAATTATGTCAAGGCATCAATAGTTCGATAAATAAATGTTATATGAAAAATAATGAAACATTAACACCTATAGTGTATGAAAGTGGATTCCCTAAGAGTCATTGTGAGATTAGTAATAGGTACTATTCCAAACATCCATGTTGCATGTAATATATATGTATAATTTGAAACCATAACTAGAAAGGAATGTGAATGTGCATGTGTGTATGGAAATATAGTTACATACAAGATATTTCTATAACATATGTAATAAAGTGAATATGTTGTATAACTAATCAAGAGTAAATGCAACCAAGATAGTTCGTATGTTGTAGATGAGATAGAATGAAATGTTCAGTGAATACTAAGAGAATAATTTCCCCGTGTAGATATGCATCTATGAGATGAGGTTCATTTAATTATCACACTTAGTAGTCATGAATGAACCATAAACAAGAGTACATCATGGGAAAATGGTCCTGAAATGTGTGTAGTAAAAATATGTGATCATTAAAGGAAAAGTGTAGAGTGTAAATGCGTGAGTGAATGAGAAATTTAATTAGACGCATGAGTTTGATGAGGTCCATTTGATAAATACCCTAAGAAATCGATTATGGACCATTGAACTAGAGTGCATCATAGGGTAATGACCACAATGTGTGAAATTAGATGTCAAAAATATATATCATGGATGTGTAGATTATAAGTTGTGAGAAGTAGATGAATATGTGAGATGTGAAGTATGTAGTGTATTGTGTGTTTTGTGTTGTGTGTGAGGTTCATGTTTATAGGATACTCTCAACAATAAATTGTGATTCAAGGCACAAGATATGCATCATCAAGTAATAACAATACTAATGTATGTTGTGTGTAGAGTTCTATGTGTGATGTGATGCGAATATAAGAAGTGTTTATGATAGGGGGAAGAAATAGTTTTGATGCCCCCAAGTGTGTGGTGATGATTAGGAAGATCAAGTAGCACTATCTAGAAGATCATCATTGTCCCGATTGAATCTAATTGGAGTTACATTGGATACTTGATAGGAAATAGTGTGAGGGGGATCAAATAAATATCCATTCCAACGTAAGGTGTATATGGTAATTTCATATTCTTCATCGGTGATAGGTGTTGGCAAACATCCATGTGCATATGAATAAGTAAGATTTTTAGAATATCTTGGAGATGAATCACTACCAATAGAAACACTTCCAAATTGCAAGGGAAATGTGATAGAAGTGTTACTTGAGTCTAAAGGTAACCCAATATAGTCAAGACAATGATTTATCGAGAATCACTAGAGAATTATGAGGTGTACATGTGACAAAGACTGCTAGACAAAACACACAAAGACAATAGGTAGTCATAATGTGAAAATATCCATGATAGAGATGCGATGCATGAGGTGGTAGGAGAATATCATTAAACATCCATCTAATCCTAGTTAAGTTGTTATATGTGCAAATAGTATTGGAATAAGTATGATCCACAAGAATATGATGCCAATAATAGTTTTTTATTAATAGTGTCGATGTGAAAGGAGTTGGTATAGTCATATACTTCTCAAGGGAGGGTGAAACAACAACTAAGGTATGGAAAGGCCCTTGATAAATTACCATAACATTAGTAGAAGTAGGGATCTTAAATTTTTATTCACCAGGATGATCATCCATCAAAGTTTTATTGAAATAGGATTCTTTTATATCACTAGGAAATAAGTTAGGTTTTGTAATGTTTCGCTAATAAGTTCATCAATATTGAATTTTCATTAGAATTTTAAGAATCATCGGTGTTAGCATTTTCATGGTGTATAACTATATCGAGAATATTGTTACGTGACATACTAGATGCATGGGTGAGAGGAGCCTCAACATATAGAGAAACAATGTTCAGTGGAGCAGATAATGTGGGTGAGATGATTGTAGTAGTATGAGTAGAAATAGCTAGAATTCTTAGAGTGGTAGAACAAGACTTTGAAGTGATAGAATGAATAATGTCATATGTATAAATATTACTATATTGAATAGGATATGAAGGAGGAATATGCATAACAATAACAAGGTCTATGCGACAGATTTTGAATGATTTAGGATCTGCAGTAATAGTACGTTCATGTCCATCATGTAATAATTTGACACATTGGTGTATAGTGGATGAAATTGCTTGCATTACATGAATCCAAGGTATACCTAGTAATATATTTCATTGAAATGAAGCATTTATATCAAATAATTTTTTGAGGATAGTCTTAGGTTTGACTTGAATATCTAATGAAAAATTTCCTAGGTATGTGCGAGTAGTTGATTCATATCTCCGAATAAGAGTAGAATTCTTAGAAGTTAGATTATCATTAATTACAAATTGTTTGAGAAGGGAATGAGAATATACATTGATGGTCAATCGATAATCAATGATTACACGTTTAATGTAAGTGGTGTTGATACTAATCTGCGGTGATAAGAAAATTCACATATGGATTTCAATTAGCAAATGACGAGATGCCCTCATTACTTAATGATATAGAACGTGGAATTTTTTTGAGAGACTTAATGAAGTGTGTGAAGGATACCGAGGAATTATCACTTTTTATAATAATATAATAAAGGGAAGCCACTAAAGGTTGATTTAAAATTAGGTGCATTATGTAATAAGTCATAGAGGGAGATTTTGGTTGGCATATTCTTAAGATGTTCAATCATAACATATCCTTTAGAAGCAATAGGAGGAGCTGAAGAAGTGATAGGTGGTGGAATAAATATGGCTAGAGCCATACGTGGATGAGTGTGGCAAGTAGTTACTACATTTATATAAGGATCATGTTGATGCATAATAAAGTGGGGAGGACACTAAGTATTAACTTGCGTGAATTTTACAGTAGTAGTAATCATGCTTGAAACCTTGATGGGTGCAAAATAAGGATACGATGATTGATTCATGACTTGAAAGGTGAAAACACACTCAAAAGAAAAGGGTTTGGTCAATCGGTTTCACCACAATGATTAAAATAAATGTTAAAATATGATTCTAATCTGATTATTATCATAGAAGTAAATGAATAAACAATTAAGTACATAAATTAAGCCAAATAAGCTAAGCAATAAAATATGAAACCCGATTATAAAGAGAGGAAAATTCCTTAAGCCGATTCGTAGAAATCTTGGAGATGTAAAAACTTGGAAAAATATAAAATACAAAGGAATCACCATCGCACAAAATCTCATAAAAAAATGTATACATGGAAGAATAAACTAGACCCAGGGCACTGGAGAGAGCGGGGTTCTGTGGGTACCCTAGATCTGTTTCTACATGTCTAGGTCTACCTAAATGCTCAGAAAGCCTCCTCTAACTGGTCATAAGGGATTTTCCCTTGGTCTCTCTGAGGTCGCACTGAGGTCACTGAAAAACCTATAATGAAGTATAGACCTACAAAACTCTCAAATAAACATCAAATCCTAAAAATACATATGTAGAATCGGGGTCGACTATACTCGATTTTGCAATGGTGATCTTACGAATAAGCATTGCACTACATCTTAGACCCAATGTAGTTCTTTGTGTGTGTGCACATAATTATACCCTAGGAGGCTCTTGTGCATGTAGCGCTTGATAATGAGCAAGTAAGTTGGATGTAAAGAAATGTAATAGATGTGTTTATGGAATAAAATGAACTTCCCTCCTATGAAGTGTATGAAGATTAACCAACCCTTGTGTCCTTTTTATGGTGTTATATGGATGAAATGGAGCTCATAGATGTTTCATGCATGAAACCTTACTTTGTGATAGTGAATGCTTAGTGCTTGGTCCTTAATTATGATCACATATCTTTATATTTATATGATTCCTTTTCTTGAATTTTGTAATCAACCTCGAAAATACTAACTACTAAAAATAGAATATTTTCAAATGGTTATATAGGACCCAAAATATTTGAGCAAAGTATATTGAGATTAGGGGTGCCCAGGCGGTGAGGAGGGCACACGATGCTTTGGTGTCTTGGGTAGGTCTTTATTATCTAAGGTGATAAATGCAAAAGTTTAAAAAGGTAGATTTCGCAAGTAAGGGTGGTGTAGGACAAAAATTGGTAACACAAAGAAAAGAAAGGTGGCCAAAGATATTGGTTAATTAGTAATTTTCTTACTTAGGAATTATATGAATAGTAGTATACAATTATGACAAGATAATTACACAAAGCGTGTGATTTAGTGTCTATAAAAATTGAGGATTTTTTTTTCAATTACTCCAAGACGGCTACTATACTTGAACAATGACTAGGAAATACTTTTATTAACATTTATGGAATTTTGTCAAGATAAAATGATAGAACTATAACAAGATAATAATCTGAAAACCTTAAGATCACCTATTTAACAAAAATAAATAAATTAATAACATATAAATGACTCGACCACTTGACTATTGACACAAATGATCAAGAACATTAACCTCGAAATAATTTGACACTTTTATTATAAGAAAGACACACATAAATTTATCAAAAAACCATCACTCGACTTTGATTCTCAACATTGACATACAATAGACTACTCAAGGACTAAATGATGTTTATATTCTAACTTGTGACATGACTCGATACTAATTGAAGACATATAACGATACTTAATAATTGAATAAATATAACGATATTTCTCTACAACTAAACAATAACATGTCACTAATGGCTAAATGCTTGACCTGAGAGGACAAACAATGACATCTAGGTCTACGAATGAAGACAATTTTTTTTTTTTTGACGTCGCTTTGGCGGTGACGGTGTGTCCATCGCCTATGGAAAAACGTAACTTAAGTTCAATTTCAAAGAAATAGAGCAGGAGGAGATAAAATTGTGAATGGAGGACATTTTTCGAAATATTGAGCACCATGCACATGTGGATGGAAGGAACGATTGGAAATGCAGATTGTTGGTATATAGAGACGTAAGTTGAATACATATGCAATGAGGCCTCGTAAAAATTACGAAATAGACAACAAACTTTTTTTTTGGCCGATTCAGAAGCTACAGAGATGGTGGCGACAACAAGGAGATGACTAAATAGTTGCAATTTTGTGAGCACCATTAGATGTTGTCGTGTATGCCAAGTCAGGTCAATCAACACCGGACATGCATAGTACGGTCTGCACAGCATGGAATGCGCCATCAGAGAACACGTCCTCCTCCATGCTAATTCAAATGTACAATGTAAACAGTTTGATGTCGATTCCTCAATGAAGGATGGTGTTTTCCTTAAGACGCCTAGGTAGATCATTACTCGAGAAGAACCCAAATCTTGTTTCCTTCACTTTTTTCATAACACAATTCTACACAGAATATATCAAAGCTTTTACGAAACAGATCTAAATGATTTGTGAAATAACTACTCTCTCATAACGGGGCGATGAACAAACAAAATTTCCCATTGGACAATTCAAAACTAAATTTTATATAGAAATTCTTATAGAATTCCTGATCTCATACCGAATCATATATTTGGATCAGTTTGCACAGCAGATTCGTTTATTAATACTATATTTGTATATTATTTCAATCACAAACAGGTAACAGTAGACCCACTAAAAATAATACGGGTGTAACCAAATAACCATGAAATATATATTTTATTATAACAATATATTCTACTAAAAATTAAGGTACTTAAACAAAAGTAAATTATCATATGGTAAATAACAATAAGGCAGCACTAACATTTAATTTCGTAACATATTTCTTCACCTTGCATCTTACATACCAAACCTTATTTTCATGGAAAACAATTATATAGAAATTTAAACAAGAACCTAAGCTACCTTCCATTATCAACTTCTCTTCATGGAATATGTGAAGAATACCATGTTTGGATGTTCAATACACAAAACTCCTTGATTGTCCCACCATGGACATTCTAAGCGGTCGGTGTAAGAACACAATTACACTTCATCCAATCATCTCATGAGCTTGAAATTTTTTTATTAGACCTATACCAATTTTACATGCTGATATAGTACTTGAAAACAAGCTATTTCATCAAGATTCTCCCATACTAAAACAAAATTACTTTTGACATGTTTAGCCCTTAGGCTAGGTGACAAAGATTGATAGGGATCACTCAAATTTTTCCCATAGCTCACCTATATATTTTCATGGACATTCAAGTACATGTCACATACAACCTTTCACATCACTTCTTTCAACTTGAAACCTTCTAAACAAGATTGTATAATTAAAACCTTGTAAAACATTGTTAAATTTATACCACATAGTCATACATGTAGTACCATAATGCCACTAATTTAGTATATAATGAGTTATTTACGCCTCTTGAGTGGTTATATTAGCTTACACAAGTTAATTAATGACCATAAAATATATTTTCATCAATCACTATAGTGTTAGGGTTTTAGGAGGGTTTAGAGAAACTTGGATTCTTAAGGTTTGTTCATAACATATAAGACCTCATTTTTCCCGATTCCAACTATGAAAGTTTCTTGAATTCATGCCATAACTATTATGAGGATCTTAGGGTACTATGCGTAATTTTTACGTACCTTTTATCTCTTCCAAGATTATCCTTGATCGGAATAGAGTGTTCTAAGATCTAAGTAGATCAAAAACAATCTAACTTGAAAAATACTCTTTAGTATTGCTTTAAACCTTGTCTATAACACTATAAAAACTTCCTCCACATGTACCAAGTATTTTTTCTCTTAAATTTATCTATACCATCATTACCTACTTCATTTTTCCATGCATATACTATTTTTTTTCAAGGATAGTGATAAGGAAGACCCCAAATGTGCTTGTAAAGTCTATATCTAGCTTGAAAATTCATGTAAAATACCCTAAACAAGGTACCTATACATATCTCATGCTTACATTAGCCTTTCATAGCCTTATTTTTCTTAAAACACCTTACTAGGTCCTTTAGCTTAGACTTAAACAAGCTAGTTTACACAATGACACATAAGACCTTACCCATTTTTCAGCATAGAAGCCCTTGCACATTCTTTAATCAACATTGCAGACATGTAGGACACTTGTGAAGTACACACTAAACACCTCCATACATCCAGTGGATACCAACCACACCAAACAAGTACTAAACCCCGAAAAACCATGACTTCTCGAGAAAATAGATCAGTAACAACCTTATGATGGCACTACCAATCAACCTTCATGCCCCTCAAGATTCAAACCTCATCACTCATTCTATGTTATCAATGGACCTTGTCATTAATAACAACAATATCAAGACATGGTTAAACAAATACTTGATGGAAACTGATAATTTCATGTTTCTTACAAAATGTATGGTTATCTTGAGGTAAGACAATATTTCATTTCTTATGACTTGTTATTAGAAAAATTATACTTTGAAAAATTACACTCTTTTCATAAATTATGGTTGTCATAGTTAGATATGATAATTTCCATTCCTAGAAACATGCTTTTGAAAATATGTTTTCATAAAACACCTATGACCATTTCCATGTCTTAAAATATTGCATTTAGAACATGTTCTTGGAAATTTGTACCTTTTAAAATATTTACAATTTGCAAAATTAAGGTTGTCATTTATTTGTGTATCATTTGTCTTCATTTAGGAGAAAAATAAGAACCTAAATTTCACTTGATGGATACAAACATTTACATTAATTTCTAGATTTGGAACATGTATGTTATCAATATATTATGAAATGCATATTTGAAGCACATTTTGGTTGAGAATTTGATGTAGCTTTAAAATTTGTATTTTTTTTTCTATTTCTAAAAAAATATGTCCCAAGTAAAATGTAGGATGGCTTTGAACATTACTTCTAGATTTGGAACATTATATTCATGTAACTTCGTATTCCTAAAATTTGTACTTGAAAATTGTGAGATATTTTTCTCATTCAAATTTACAAAAGAACTCTACAATTTGTTCTTGTAGATGCACATATTAAGAGTACTGAAATAAATGTTTTATTCTTCGAGCATTTTATTTTTTGAAAAAATCCTTCATTAGTAACCTAATGAATATACATGGGAAGTTGAAAGTGTAATGAAGCAAAGATAGCATGATCTCAAACATCCTTTCCTTTTCCTCTTTTAAGTACATTGGATCAACATCATGGAGTCATTTGGAGCAAGAGTTGTATAGAAGGGGATTTTTATTTCAAGCAATGACTGGTCCCCTTTTCTTCCTTAGATTTTTAATTTCAAATATATCAATATTCTTTACTTAAATATTTATATCACATGACTTGTGTGGGGAAACTTTGACAAATTTTCTTATGAATTTACACAATTGTTTTATACATTGAGTTGCATGTTGTTTACTTTAAATTATTTTTCATTAGGATAACAAAATGAACATGTGAAAGCTCAATTTTCTAATACACTTGCATATAATAATAAGGAGTTAACAATTTTTTTTTACCTTTTCTATTCATTTGAAACTAAGAATTGAAAGAATAAAAATCATGAGACTATGCTTCCATACTCAACAATTTTTTAAAATCTAAATGTAATTCCTTTCTAGCTCTAGTGTTTCTAATTCTAATAAATGATGCTCTTTCCATATCCATCGAAACCACAAACGGTATTTAATGGCTAATGCATGATTCTAGTGAAGACAAAAACGGTAATGGCATCTTGTAACTCGATTCCCATTCATTTATTTCTTGGTCAATGCCTTAAAATTATTAATTTGAAAATTTTTATGCCCCTACTATGGTCACCAAAAATGGTTAGCATCTCCTAAATTGATCTTTCCATGTATCATGAGCATACTTCTATAATTATTTTTCTTCCTTCTTCATTCAGCCAAGTTCCGCATATCCAACCCATTATGACTAAGAAACCTCCTCTAAAAATCTTTCCACCATCACCTCCTCCTATCAATTCTTCTATGGTATTACCAATTCCACCTAAGCAATTGTCTCTCAAAATACATCCTCATATAAAGACTTCTATGGAGTTATTAATACAAAATCAATAACCAACGAAAAAAATACAAACCAATTTACCTTATCATCGCTAGTATCTTAAAATTTATTCTTGCCATTCCAAAACTCATACCTCATCCTACTTTTGTTCCTACACACCATCGTGATGAATATATAAATTATCATGGCACATGTCTAAAACTCTCCCACAATGACATGGTCTCTCTAGAGTTGTCACATATATCTCCATCACTAACACACCTAGTGGGAATTTAAATTTCTCCCCCTCCCATCACTATCAATTATATCTAGTGTCTTCCACTATTACACTTCACGATGCTATGAGACAAAATATACACTACTTTATATTGTATCCGATGAGACAATAATTAAAAACAATATTAGAGACACCAACTTTGAGACGATATAGAAAAATTTATCGTCTCAATTTTTCAAATTTTCCTCAAATCATTATTATAGTAGTGTATATATTCATATTTGTAATAAAATACATAGAACCTTTCTAAAGGAAATAGTGGAAAATATGATAAATATAACTCATAGTGATACTTTAAATGTAGTTACATTGAGCTTGAAGTCACCATGGGAATTATTAGGTGCAAGATTTATTTTTTTATTACATAAGATAAAAATAGATTTTAAGGGATCAAGAACCCTGTACAAAACCGAAAGATAAGCATCAAGTCACAAAGCTAAAGGATCAAGGAAAAATACCCAACTCTGCCAATGGTGAAACAAACAGACAAACCACAACCCCAAAAGAAGGAAGCATCCAAATAAGAAAGGGGCCCTAAATAGGAAAGTCAAAGAGGCTTGGCCACCCCTAAGGAGAAATCCTAACTACCATGGAACTTTCCTTTTTGAGGTATAAGGCTCATATTTTTAGGATAAATTTTGATCTTTCCTTTATTTATTTATTTCACTACCTCCCAATCATCACCCGCGTTATGATCTACATTTTCATCAAGATGGAAAGGTATCCAAATTTCAGCAATGTCCTTATTTTTAGAATTTTGAATCAACTTGGGACTCGAGATCGAGGTGAGGAGGCCCCACCCTTTCCTTTCTTATTATTTGAAATCATATCCAAACTAATGGGGGAAGGGGCATCCTCACAAAACTTCTCCTCCTGATTATCCTTAAGATTAACTGAAGAATTTTCTATATCATTGTCCTCAAGTCCATAAAAATTATGATTATCCGAACTATAATCCTTCCACAAATAAACCATTAATTTAATTTGTTTTTTAACCATACAAAAATTAGAAGCCAGTGTCCCAGAAAATAAATTTTTGCATCTAAAAGGGAAGCCTTCATAATCTAAATTTTGTGTCCATTTTGAGTCCTTGACATTGAGTTCTATAGTGGCTAGAAAATCAAAAGTCATATCCATATCCACCGGTATGCGGGCATAAGTGGTATGATCAAAGGAATCGGTTTTGGGATCAATAACCAAGAACTTACCAAAAGAAGCACCCATAGCTTTAAAGCAATCCTCACTCCAAAAGTGCAAAGGAAGATAGGGTAACCTTATCCATACTAGTTTGGTATTAAATGTTTCAGTTGAGGGATTAAACTGAGGAAACCATGGCTTCATGAGAAGGAGATGCGATTGAAATCCCAAATTTTCCCAAAAATAATCTCCTTATCAGAGGAACTATCAAAAATTACTATACAAATGCAATAGGTAGAAGGATAAATATTAACTTTAAAGTTGGGATTTCATTGAGCAAAAATCCACCTACACAAAGTAGGGAGCCTAGGGCAAGCCATTATCGAACCTACAAATCAAACCCTGTTTTCAAAATATTTTGTATTCTTTCTAACCTCATCTCCAAAGAATACCTTATGATTCTATTTAGCATAGGCCATGGGTTTAATAGGAGGCGTACACACCAAGTTTTAGTCACAATCAAGAATGATTTAGCCCCACCGATCCTCCCTTATTTGGACAAGAATTTTCCCTACTACCTCCTTCCCACAAAGGCACATCCTCACTCAAAACAACACCCATGAACCCCCAACAACAATCGCAAAACCTGCACTTGAAAGAAATGGATAAGTCTTAGCATGATGATGATTATAAACAGGGATCTCCTCCCACCATTCTTCTCCAAAACATCGACACCTAGACTACCACCGAGATCATATCTAGAAGAACCAAGCTATGATTCCATAATTATAAGCCCTATAGCACAATCCACCAAGTGAAGGAAAATCATTGGGTTAATGTTAAAAATAAAAATACCCCTCTGCCGACATCCCGGGTGCCACTAATGAGCATTGAATCCACCCCATGCGTTTTAACAGCTCCATCACCGATCAAACTAGGTCTGGAAATGTTCATGCAAAATAATTCTAGATGATCCACTAGACATAGCTCGTCCATCACCCATAGATTTAGTATTAGGGCACAAGAGCTCCGTTATACCAATTTGGAGAATAAAATTATTAATAGGTGTAAGATTTAATAAGGTCAATGTATGTGTTATTGGAGACTAAGTATATCATATGAGTTTGGAATTTTTCCAAGGTTGTGGTATTAGGTTGGAGGAGATAGTTATGGTTTGAAGGTACCTTAAAAAGTAATGACCACAATTTATGGTTTTAAATGGGGAAAACCTTATCCAACAAACAAAAAGTGTTTCGTGTGCTTTCTTGGGTAGAGGTCGATGTAAAGTAGATCAAAACAAACCACATTCGATATACTTCTATATAACAATATGCATGTGGAGTAGTGTGGATGTTGTGGCTGAAACAGAGAGGTCCCAGGGTGGAATCCAAGCAAGGAACCTGCTAAATTAATTTTCTTCGACTTATCTTTAGGATGTCAAAAACAAACTTTTTGAATATTGTTCATTAAATCATACTAGGGAAGACATTTTTTTATTAATGTACATTCATGGGTGTCATAGTGGACATGCAAGAAAAATGTGGAGGTTAATTTGGAGGAGGTAGATAAAAGGAATAATTTAAAGTAGTGGTATCCATGGAGATGGAAAAATAATTCACCAAAAGGAAACTTGAGAGAAGGGATTATAATGAATCTAACCCTTAGAGATGATGAATATAATATCTCTTGATAGTTGTGTGTTATTGAATTAAACATATATAATAATGTATAGTGTACTTTATTAGTTTCCTTCCGAGGAAATAATATAAGAACTTTAAAAAAAAACCATAGGTGTTTACCATGTTGACCATAATTTAACGTTGGGAACCTAGATGTAATTCAATAGATATAACAAGGACAAAAGCACGAGGGAGTGGATGGGATCCTTGATGAGTGGAGTCCAGGTGTTGCATGTAGGAGAAATCTTCGAAGGTGTGGCTACCCCTTCCTAATTTTTCATTTTACTATTAAATTATTCCAACATTAATTGAGAACCACATCCATTTGACCGCTGAAACCCATGTTCACATTTTAAATTTAGTAGTAATGGATAGTTATAGTAAGGGTAGTGCAAATAGAGATTGGCGCTAGATGTCATTGGCATTGATTCTCCGTTATTTTCTTACCAAATGACTAAAGAGATAGCTTCTCATAGAATAGAATTTTATTATTATACATAAGATATGTGTATCCTCTTGAGATATTCAAATGGTTTCACTTTGCAACAATTAAGTCTCTAACCTCATCAATTTATATTTCTACTACTATCTCTTGACTGTGCCAAAATACCAAAGTCTTTGTAATAGGGTATGGATGTCTAGAAAAGCATAGAGATAGTGGAATTATGTCAAATTCTATAGTTTTAAGTGTTCTAGTAGGTATGTATGTAAAATGTGGAAGAATGCACTTGGCATGTCAACTATTCGACTAAATGCCTGTGGCCTCATGGACTATAATGATAAATTCATAAGATGGGTTTTTTGAAAAGGCTTCACATCCATTTCAAGTAAATTCAAATTGAGGCTTCACATCCTTTGCCATCATCCTCCACCCTATGCCAAAATGGAGGATTTAAAACATGTAATTGATATCCATCAAAGAAAAATACAAAGCAATTGTTTTTTTTTAATTTGTGGTGTCCTGATTATCATGGATGAAAAAGGAGGGATAATATACATGACACGTGAAATTTTTTTAGAGTGCATCAAAGAAATGTGATTCTTTAGAATGAATGGATTGCATGCATGCACAAATAATTTTGTTAAAATATGTTGCATAATTCCTTGCAAGGAAACTGACAGGGGGAAAAGCAAAACTACACAAAAATTTCTAATGTATGATCTCCCTATGCAACATCCCAATCATTCCACAATAGGGTTTTAGAGTAGGAATGGAGTTTCTAATAAGATTTACCATCCTTTCACAAAATCGAACCAACTAGTGTCAAACCTAATCAGTTACCCCCGCCAACATTGTCCTTGCGTATACCAGATGGGAGTTTGGGATCGATTATGGTGATGAAACTATAACGCGAATATCTCTTCATTTTACTATTTATAAATTAATTTAATGGACCTATGTTTTTTTGTAAATTTTATTTAATTGTATCTAAGAGAAAACTAAACTACTTCCTACATTTCTTTGTTCATTCTATACCAAAGAAGATGAAGAAGAAAAACAATTTTAGGTTTAGAAAGCATGGAATGACTACCACCACTTGTGATTTTAAGAGCTCAACTAGAAGGATGAGATAACTTCCTCACAAATGAATAGTAAGTTTGAGTGGTACCTACATATTTAAATGTGTGTAGAAGGGTGTTAATAAAGATGTAGTGCCCACATATTCTAGCTTCAGTTTATTTGATGACTCTATACTCATATTTGATGATTTGACATGGATTATGACACATTTTGATATTATGTTATGTTATTTGATATTTTGTGGACATGTATGGTGATTTGGGCATGTAGCACCAATTTATATTTGATTAGTATGTTAGTAAACTTCATTAGACATTTTTCTACTAACCTACTACTATGTTATTGAGTTTAATTGATATTTGATGGATACATGATTTTGTCACACATCTTGATGTTATGTACTTTTCAATTATTTGTTGAGATCACATGATAGCATGGGTATATGTATTTTCATGTATTGAATGGCTAACACATGGTGAATGTGTGTGAAATTGTGAAGGTATCTTAATTAAGTTTCCATGTTGATAATGTGTTAGCATAGTTTGTATGTTTAGACTTGATTTTTACTTGAGTAGCCGATTTACAATTGTATTGATAGGTACATTTAATGTTTGCATTAAGTTTGCAGGTTACGGGATACAAGAAAATGAGGCTTTCAGGGTGGTTATGTGAATGTGCACAAGCGGCCCATGGGGCTAAGTCCTAACCATGTTAGTTTTATGAGGCCTTATTGGTTGTTTGTATTGTTTGGGCACCATGAGTGACACTTATTTTTAATATTGCATATTGTAAAAATTAATTGTTGTTAGGTTGTTTATTATTGTTCTAAACTAGGTTGGGGGACCTAATGGTCCCCACTTGCATTAGAAATGTAATTATATTTTTGATTTATTGAGTAATGAAGATTTTGGCCAAATAAGCACACTTGAGTGGGCCCCACATCCTCAACATTTATGTCCACTTGTGCTAAACCCGAAATTGAGTTATTTTAGAAATTTTAAGTGACCCATTTGTGTTTTTCTCGTTCACTTAGCATGAAAATAAACCCTTGGACCCTACCTATTAGGTAGTGGGGTTTAATTAAGAGTCAAAAAGGGAGTTTCCTCCTATTTAGCATCTCATTTTTCACCATTCATTGAGGAATTATTGGAGTGTGTGTGTGTTGTGAAAAGTTGCATAATCTTGTCTCACTTTTTTTTTGGGTAATTTGGGAGAGGGGTGTTTAAATGTGGGTTTATATTTTCTTTCTTTTGTTTTTGGGAATATTGACTTGGAGGGAAGAGAGGGTGACACATGTCACCCCCTCATTTTTGAGGAAGATTACCTTATTTTCTTCAAATACTTCCTCATGTAGGAGGAAGGGAACTTTTGTTGGTCATTTTGTTCTTGGAATGCTTTTGGAGTTGGAGCTCTTTCTTGGACAAGGATTTGGAGAAGCTTAGAGATTGGAGAGATTTTTAGAGGTAGGATCTTTGATCCTTTTTGTGTTATTTTGCATGTTAAATTGTAGATTGCATATTGTTGAAAGTATGGTCTTGTTTTGTATGTGTTGCATGCTTGTTTGTTGGTTGTGTTATTTTTTTCTCCATCCATCATATGGCTTGATGGATTTGGGAGTTTTTTTGGGGAAGAGGGAGGTATTTTCCCTCTTAAACCTCATGGATTGATGGGCAAGCCATGTTGGTTTCTCTTTTATCCCCTCATATGGTTTGAGGTGGGGAAGGTGGTTCATATGGTTTGAACCCCTTCCCCATCCATAGAGAGGAAACCCAATAGGTTAAAAATCCTCCCAAGGAGGAATTTAGATGAATGAGAGGATTAATAAGGATATTTTTAAAGATCTTTTAAATGTGCATCCTATAGTTTGACCACACTCAATGGAGCTATTAGATGTATCATCCACTCTTTCCCCTTGTTGAGGATGAATATGGTTTTCTCCTCTTTTTGTTTCATTGGCATGTGTTGTGTTTTTTGGTGTATGGGGTAGTCTTGTGTATGATATGCTTATGGTTACCTCTCCTTTTTGTGTTCACACATGTGGTAAGGTTGTTATCTATCCCATGGTCTTTGGGGAGGCTAGCATTTCTTGCAACATTTGGAAATGCATGTAATGATGCCTATAGGTTGGGTGGTAAATCGGGTCTTTCTCTTTGTGTGTGGAGACTTTATGGAGTATAGTTTTGGAGTTTAAAGATTGAAGATGGATGGAGTATTCTTGGATACCTTTTCATTTTGTTTCCCTAATTTTAGGAGAGTCTAATTCTTTATCTCATTTGGTTATTGTAATATCATGATTCTTACTATTTTTAACTCTTTCCATATTGTGTTATGGTTTGTAGTTTTAAAATTCAAGTGTTCTAACAATTTTTGTGTCCTCTTCAATCATGGAAAGATCCTTGTGAAAGGATTGAATTGTAGCATTTTGACGATTTGTAACTTGCTCGACATGATGTCAAAAATTATACTTTGAACATTTTTGTGATGTGTTGATTTACATGGTAAAAATGGGAAAGAACTTGTAATTTGGTTTTAAACATAAATGGAAGATTTATGTTTAATCCTTATTTTGTGATCATCTTGGTGATTTTAAAACTTGTTTATCTTTATGATACATGCTCACACTTTGAAATATTTTGTATTGTGTTATTGTGTGGATTTATATAATTAAATTTGAAAGAAATTTTCAATCTTTTTTTAAAATAGAAGAGTTAGTATGTTGAATCCTCTCCTTGAGAGGGAAGCTTGTTCTCTAGAAATCTTAGACTTTCATAGTAAAGTAATTGTGTACTATTGTTTGATGGAGCATGCTACATTGAATCTATTATAATCTAGGTGGAAAAAATATTAATTCCTTTCTTTGTTAATGTTTATAAATTTTTATAATAAAAATTTCAAGAGACTTGTAGCCTCTTGGAAGCATAGTGAAAAAGGTATAATTATTTGGATGGGCATTTAATTTTCAACTTGTAATAAAGGAAAGTTATAAGAGAATGAATGTGTAGTGCCCACATCCCTTCAACACTTTTGATATTGATCTTGATATTGCTAACTATATTATGGACATTATTATAGTTTTGATTTAGTATGGTGTTAGATGTCAGATCATGGATTATTATTGACTTTGATTCATATATGATGCATGTGGATTATTAGAGACATTTATATGGATATTGACATGCTGTTGACATGGTTATATTTATGGATGTTGTTCGACATGTGATATTTTGATATGTTGAGTAGACCTAGAAAATTGAATTAAATGTGATGATCATATAGTTGTTGATGAGATTGCAAATGATATTGTTGATTGTCTGGATGTTGTTGTGATTCATATATATATATATGATTTTGGAATTATAATTATATATATTTTTGATGTTCTGATATGGCCACGAGGCCAAAGGAGGTATTTGTGTTTTGTAGGTTTAAAAAATATCACAACACACATCGGGGGATTGGAGACCAACCACATTGGAATTCTAGATGAATTCAACAAGGACACCATGGAAACTTGTTTTGTTGTGTGTGTTTGATTGTTTCTAGGGATTCCCATGGGGGGATCACCTTCGAATGTGACCAAGGGATTTATGTTTTTCTTTTAATTGGTCCTTTGTTAATGTTGTATGTGTTTTTTTAAGTGATGAGCTTTCCCTTTTCATTATTGAATTAAATTGTGTGTCAATATTGTGAGTAATCATATTGTTAAAATTAAGTAATCAAATGGGTCATAAGATTGCATTTATTAGAGCTGATGGCTCTTGGATTAAGTGTTGTAAGTGATGTGTAAGTTGATTTTTGGAGTATGAAACACTCCACCTTCTTTGAAATTCGAATTTGTCCTTGGAGGCTGATTTTGGAGGCTTGTGGGACAAGTTAAACTTGTCCCATACCTCTTAAAATTACATACCAACCTTACCTATGGTTGGAGAGTCTAAATCTAGCCTTTATTATGAATTTTTGTAAGTCAAGTTGTAAGTTGTAATTACACTTTCTTACATATTTTTAATTTCAGTCCTTATGGAGTGTGGGCTTGTGTTGGAGTGTGTAAGTAAACTGTCATATTATTCACCCTTCTATTTAAAATGCATTGGAGAATGATGTTGACTTTTGTGTTAGGGTTGATGATTTGTGAAGGCATCCTACATGGATCCACCTCATCTTCTTCTCTTCCCTCTTCTATAAAATTTGAATTCCTTACCTTATTTTTTGGGGCTTCAATTTTATCGCTTCATTTTGGTGAATTTCTTTGGGGTTTTTTGGGGGAGTTCTTCAAAATTGGGAGAAAGTTGGAGATGGTTGAATACTTGTTAATTATTGATCTCTTATATTGTTTTGCATTGGAGAGCTCATTGTTTTGAACTTGGAACAAACTCCATCATGGAGAGGTAAGACATTAGCTCTTTCAAATATTCTCCTTTGTTGGCTATTTAGTAGATGGTTGTTTTGAACTTTGAACAAACTACGAGAGATGTGAATGGTAGAATATTTGAATGTGATGTTTTAGTTGTTGGTTGTTTGGGTAGATGGCCTAGGAATGGTGTAGGAGAAGACTATGGGGTATTTTGTGGGAGACATAAGTGCTTTAGGGAGGTATAAGTGTGGAGGGAGTTAGGATTTTTCCACCTTACAAATAAATAGCTTACATTTATTTACTTGTTACGGGTACCATAACAGTTTAGGGAGTCATAAGGAAATGGGAGGAATAAGGGGTACTTAGGGAGGCATAAGGGCATGTCATGGATTTGATATGATGTGTATATTTTGGTGGTTTTTTCTCAGGTGGTGATACCCATTTCCCCTCGGGAGGCATAAGCAACATCCCCCATAGTTTCTTGCTCCTTTGGCTTGCATGGTGAAGCCTGAGTATTTTTGTCTTTTTTTCTATGGTTGTAAACTGTAGTTTTGTTTTGGACTATGTTTTGAATGAGAAATTTATCTTTGTGTTGTGGAAGCTGTTGTTGCCATGTGTTGAAAACACACCTTCTATTGCAATGTGGTTGGGGCTCGGGGGCCAATGAAGAAGGATGGATTCTCCTTTTCATTGGATATCTTGGTTGGGTGGAGAGTGTTTTGTTTCACTTTGTTCTATTGTGATGATATTGAAATAAAGAAAATGGAGGATATTCATGTTGTTGTTTTGGAGCAGAGAAAAAAAGACAAGTTTGACAATCCTTGTTGAGATTATTTCTTATTGTAACATTTTCCCACTTTGAAGTGGATGATCTTGTATATTATTGTGTTGGAAAGACTACTCTATTTTAGCTATGAAAGTTGAAATTGATTATGGAAGAATATATCTTGTATTCAGTCTTGTGAATAGAAAAGAAAGATATGCATTTGGTATGTTGTATTTTGAAAATAAATGGGAAAGAAGTTGTAAGAGATTTCCTTTGAATTAATAGAAGTGTTTTCCTTGTTCATATGATATTGTTTTCATTGGAAATCTGTGTTTGAAATGCGTATGAAATCTCTGTTGGAAAATTGAAAAAAAGGAAACACGTATGAAGAAAACATATTACTCTGCTTCATTTGAAATGTTGATTTCAGAAAGTGGTACTGCATTCTCTTTTCACGTTGTTGGATTGAAGGAAATATAACATTGTAATATCGGTTTAGAATGTATTCATATTTTATAGTTTGATGAATGTAAATGGATCAATTCGAGTTAGAAGTTGTAGACCTCTGTTAGATAATTTTCAAACTGGAAAATATTATTTTTATCAAAAATGTACAGAACAACCCTGCAACCTTGGAAAATGAAATGAAATGTTAAATTGAACTTGTATGATCCAAAATGATCCTAAATAGACTTTACAACTTAAGAAAATTTTATAAAACTTTTCAAAATCGGGCATAGTCAAAATTTATAGTCGTTTTGCTATCGATTTGGGGAATTTCAAATTGATAATCAATCAAAAATTTAACCCTTGCAATCCATCCTCAATTCTCCCAAGTGCAATTCCCGTGTCTATATGGCATGTTGTGAAAGAAAGAATGTCAGATTTGAACAAAATTTATAAGTTAAAAGTCTAGTTCACATTTTAGAATCCTGTAGATCATTTTCTTAAAATTGACCCTTCAAAGTTTATCAAAATTAAAATTTTAAGATTCTTTTGCAAAGAGGACTTTGAGATCTTTCCAAAAAGTCCTTGCTTGCCAAAAACTGAGTTCCCAGTCAAAATTTATGACCTTCTGAAGTTTTTACTTCATCTCGGGCTCAAAATTTAAATTTAGCTAAGGGGAAAATTTTGTTAATCGAACCCGAGGCCCAAATTTGACTTAGAGAACTTTGGAAAAAATTCATTGCATTCCAAGCCCGTATATTCCCATTTGCCGGTAAAATTTCTAAGTCTGAAAAGTAAATTTGGAAAAGTTTTCTCCGTGGCCCCGCCAGCCCGCAACCAATGGATGGCTACCACGTGGCTCTACAATGCCACGTGAAGGGGTGAAGTAATTTAAAATTTATGCTTCAAATTCAAACCTTCCCAATGATCCCTGCTGGCCCACTAGCCCACAATCAATAAGGAGCGGACACATGGTCCCCTTAGGCATCGACGAAGGCATGAGAAAAAATTTCACGTTTGTCCAAAGGAAAAAGTGCTAAATTCTCCCCCAGACTGCACGCCCACTTGGGAAAATTTTTCCCCTTAGAGCCGTAAAAATCATTGGTTAGCATGTGGTGTCTCAACACGTCGGTGGAGGAGCAGGCTGAAATGTTCCTTTTCGCCCTTTTTAAATTAAGTCAAAAATCTTGTTTTACCTCCGCGACCGCCTTCCCACCTAGGCATGGATTTTGGACACGTGTCCTTAGCGGACCCCAAGTTCAAAATTTTCCTTTGGGCACATTCCCACCGCAGTGCATGGAGGTGAAATGTGCTTTTTGCCCAAGAGTGCTAAGGGAAAATTTCTTCCGTAGGCCCACCTTTGGGAAAATTTTCCTCCCAAGGCCCGCTGGCCCATAACTTGGGAAATATGAGGAGTTAGGAGGACTTATTTATATCACCGGAAAGGGGAGGAAATTTCTATCTAATGGGAGTGTTTTCAAGAATTTTTGAGTGCGTTAATTATGAGAAAAATTAGGTTGAATCTTTTAAGAGAGTTCTGGGAGTGGGTAAGTGAGAAATTGCCCTTTTAATTTTAAATGATTATTCTAACCTAAGCTTTGACCTCGAGAACTTTAATAATTTTTGTAATGGGAAAAATATAAACTATTGATTTTAATTGACCTCAAAACTTGTTTGTGTCAACTTCGGTATTGTAGGAGGGTCAGAGATAGTTTTAAATAAGAAAAATTGGGTTGTAGAATTTTTTTTTCTCGGTCTCAATTGGGTTATTTTAGTGGGCATTACAGATTGTAAGTATGGTGTATAATATTATTCATCTCTACGTACTTGTTTGAAATTTTAATTGAAAGAAAGAGTCTTATATAATAGTTCATTATGCTACAAAATTATGGCTTTATGTTTACTTGAGTTATGGAAGCAAAAATGGTTCTTTTAAATATGTTTTAAAGTATAGCATGTAAAATTGAAAATGGGTTGTTTGCTTTGGACATCTTAAAATATATATAGTTCTCAATGATAAATGGATAGAGGGAAGAAGGTTTTGGTTACTCATTAAAAATGAGTTTTTTTTTATCTTAGGTAGAATTTATCAAACCAAATTCTTAAAATTATTATTCTCATTATTCAATATTATGATCTAAAATGTCCATAAAGGAAAATGATAATATTGAGACTCAAATAAACTTATGTACATGGCATTTCCTCCTTGGAATCCCTGTTAGACAAACCAAAATAGCATTGAATATGTCAAACTTTGTAAAAACACATGTACAAAAAACATAATTTAATTTACCCTACATACTTGATAAATGAGGAAATCGAGAAGAATATTGACATCAAAGAATAATATTTCTACCTTAATACATCCTTTTCATTGAAGGGTATATATATATATAAAGAGACTTTTGTGTTATACATTTGATGGAGTGCTTTTGATAAACCCTTGTTTGTAAAGTTTATATCTATAAATATTTACAAGTTTTTAATAAATATAAAAACAAGAAATCAAAAACAATCGAATAAATATAAATAATCCTACATATAGAAATAAATCTATATCTCTAATATCTCCTCATGTTGCTATGGATTTGGATATTTTTTTCGTATGAAAAAAATAACACTTAAGAAGAGAGGCCACAACGTATGTCCCCCATACCTTGATGCCTAATCCATGGCCGCCGTGTCTACTCAACTCACAACAAAAATAAATAATAAATTATTTTTTTGTGTGTGATGGGAATAGTTAATATTCGAGAGGTAAATCGTAATTTATCTCTAATTAAATCTTCCTTACTCCATTTGTTATTTACACACCTGCACATCCAATAAGAAGAACTGAAATAACTCAAAAATAAAAATAAAAAAATATATATGAGAAGAAATAGTATAAGCATATCAAAAAGATCATTGCCCCATGGATGATCTCAATATCTCAGTAGAAAAATGGGAGGAACCATAGATAAAAGGAGGAAACTAAAAATAAAAATTGGAAATAGTTGATTCCATGTGACTCACCCTACCCTGCAAGAAAAGAGAAAAAAAACGAAATGAGGAGGAAACACATTGCATTGATATTTTTAGGGTTTTTATGCTTGATCAAGGGTGGAGGATTAATTAATCAAAAAGGCTCGCATTCATTCTAAAAAAGGATCTTATCTCTCCAACATTGAAAATGGGAATGAATTTTAATATTAAAATTGTATAACTAGGGAGAAATTTTTAATATTTTAGTGATTAAATTTATGTAAATATGAATTTGAATATTTGAGTGATTAACTTTATGAAAAATTGAGTTTTAATATTAAGAGATATGAATTGTATATTTGGGTAGAAGTTTTAATATTTAAATAGTTAATATAAATTTAATAGGCTTGGGTTATATAGGAAAATATTGATAAAACAAATTTTTAACTTAGTGATATAAGTGAATTACCCGATGAAAGCGCAGAGTGGATTAATTATTAAAAAATTTAACTTAATGTTTGACATGTGAATTTTAAACAAAAGAAAAACCTCATAATTTTAGACTCCCATCCGAAAAAAAAAATTTTGGCATGTAAATTGGGACATTACATTTCGTATTAGATCTTGAGTTTTAAACACCAGGCAAATTGGGTATAAAGTTTAGAAAAAAAAAATTCAAAGATAGTGTGTAAAAGGGCCCATAGACTTCTATAGCAGAGATTGGTTAGGTTGATCATAGTCTCTAGTGACCTGGGAAGTCACAACAACATTTAAACCCAATTTATAAGATCATATGATCATTTAATAAAAGTCATTTTGAGGCCTATTGATCACGGTGCTGCATGGACAATAACTAAAATCTAAGAAAATTTGTTTTTATTTTGACCCATAGTTTAGGGAGCTTCTATAGAAAATTGAAATCTACCACTTCTAACCTTTAATATTTCTACATGTCAATTGATTGCAACAATTAGTTTTTTGAAAATGTATTTGGAAGGGTTTTTTCAAACATGTTTAATAGGCCTCTAGTTGTTTTGGCACAAAACACATACTTGTCAATAAAATAAATTAGCTCCAGAAATGAGGCCATAACTAGAGTTCTAGCTATTAGAATTATGTACCATCAGTTGCATAAGATTCTCTATATATCGTAGAATAGATAAGAGTTGATAGAAAACATTTTTGAGTTGTGATTTTTGTTTTCAAAACCCATTTTGTAGCCAATTTCACTAAAAGTCTGTTGAAATGTAATAAAAAAATTTAATAGTTGGCTCATAGAAAGTGCTTCTAGTTTGATATTCATTTGTCCATTTTGAATGTAGTATGCCTATATAACTATAAATTAGTAGGAATTATTCTTTTTTCCATTTGGGTAATGGATACTTGTTTGGTAGGCCCTTTTGTAGCCATTTTCGCTAGATCGTAGAACAAGAAAATTGGGTCTTATTAATTTGTTCAACTTCTTAAGACACCTTTGGAGGGTGCAAGATTTTATAATATGATTATTTTATTGTGTTTCATATTTATAGGTTGAATTCCAAGGCCCAAAATAAAATATATGCTAAGAGGTAGTTTGGGTGCTATCTCTATTGGTCTATATTGGTCATTTTGGACATCGTAAAAAGTATGGTTGTTGAATTTGGAAATAATTTGTGTTTAGATGTACAAGTGTAGAATTGTTTCTTGCTCTAAGGAATATGTTTAAGGTTTTTATCATTTGGCCCTATTTGATTGATGCATTGTTTCTTGTAAAAATCAACCACAATGTTAAGGGCACCATATTTAAACCTAACAAAACCCTTTTGGTATGGACGTAAAATAAATACTTATACCTTGTATAGAGCCACTTAATAATATAAAATTGTCTTCCACATCTTGAAATTTGACTATTATGAAATGGGAATAATTTAATCTCATCTTGTTTATTTTACTAATCTTCATTTTATAACCCCTCTTTATAAGGAAGTCAACCAAACAACCTTATAAATTTGCTCCCCTTTTGAGAGTTGTTGACAATTTTTGCACTTGTGCAAAAATGGGCAACTTGAATTTTGTTACGATAGATGGCATTTGTGAAGTGGACCTAAGCTAGGGGAGATTATTTCAGTCAATATTGTTTCTGTTGAATTAATTAATGGTTACATGAAATCTACATCTATGTGTGTTGTTACAAAACATAACATATCACATAGTCTACAATTTCATGACTATCTTTAGAAAATAACATAAAGCCTTGAAGGACAGATGTGTTATCCTGATGAAGACATTGAATTACAAAATAGATGAATTGTTAAGATTTGGAACAACAATCATAACTACATATTGCAGCAATCAGAGTTCATTACTAAATGTTATAGGTATTCTTTAAGGTTATTTCCTTCATGATTAAGACATTCAATTATATTATTGAGTTGTTTAATTCATCATACAATCCATATAGAAAGCTAAAATGCATAAATAAATACATAACTCAATTTCAAAATTCAATGTTTTATTCATAAGGAATTTCAAATGTTCCCACACAAGCCGTGGGATGTAACTAAAAGTAAATTACATCTACTAAAGAAAGAGGTACATATGGATGAAAGATAAAATAGAGGAGTATTAATGAACCCATCATTTCCATGGGGTTTTTGTCGGTTGATGCATCTCCATTTCCAGATTTGTTCCATCTCCATCTTCACTTCCAAAAGAAGTTTTTGTAACAACATACATGATTTATTCACTCAAAAATAAAGAGAGAGAGAAAAAAACTATGGAACATAAGAGAGGAAAAAAATCCTAAATATTTTCTAATTATTTTCTTAAGTGTGTAGGTACAGGTTGCAATCAAGAAGAAAATGGATCATGTCTTACAGTTCCCACTATTAGATAAATATTGCAGAGTTCAAATGAATTCTATCCTATGGTACATAAAGTAGATAAGTCACAAGTACATACTAGTATGAAGGAAGAATGCAACTCAAATTTTAGTAGCTATCCTAGAAATAGAAGAAGTTAAAGTGCGAGATGAGAGAAAAACTTGCAAATAAAAATACATGTTTCAGAATACAACTCAAAGGTGAAGTAGAAGCATCGAATATAAAGGCTTAAAATAACTAAAAGAAAAAAATTAAAGAAATAAAATAAAGAAGGAAATCTAATAAAATTTTGATAGGGCTTTGCCATGTGAAACCGACATTTTAAATTTTCCAGCATGCATACTAAAGTTGTAATAAAGATCATATGCAGTATTTAAGCAAAAGAAATGGGAACTACACTTTCAATCATCAAACTAAAGGACTTTGGAGCATTCATTATATCTTAACAACTTAATAAAAATGAAGTTTCAAGGTAATCATACAAAGTGCAGCCATTCTAGAAGTACAGTTTTCAAGTGAAGCCTACGCTTCAAATTTAGCCAACATGAGTGCACAGAAATGCTACCATATAAAGAAGTACAACTATTTAAGAAAAGAATCAGATCAAGAAAATATTAAGATCAGGTTCATTACAGTCAACTAAAACAGAGCTCAATTCATCAAACAGTCATGTTTTACCAATAAAATCAAACAGGTATGGTTTGGAGAACAAAAGCATTGTTTCAGCATGTCTAGAATTTAATGGTCAATTACAAGATTTAAACAATTTTTTATGAATACCCAAAGAAAGTAAGTGAACATGTTCAGGAGATAGAAGTTTCAAATGACTCTGATACACTCATCCAAACAACAAAGGGCCAAGGTAAATCACCAGGGAAGCTTTAAAGTGAAATAGAGCACAAATATGGAGATCTTTCAGAAGCAATAAGAGCTAACAAGAATAAGGTATAGATGTAAAGTTTTCAGACTCAAAGAAAGAAGTGAATTCGACAAGCCTTTAAAACTTTAAAGCAAATTACAAAATCAAGCAAAGAATTGAAAACAGTAGCTCAAGATCCAAATATCCTTCTTCACATAAAAACCATTGATCCAAGTATATATCTCAACTTACAAGTATGAACAAAAATTCTCTAAGGAGTGCACAAATATGTTAAAGCACAAATGAAAATATTGAAAAAATTCTATAGTAAGTGAAAGGAATGTCATCTCCTAATCATGATTAACAAAATTAAGACAATTAAGAATGATTAGAGGAAACTCTAAAAGGAATTAGCTCACTAGAAATCTCATACAAAGAAAAATGTAAAAGAATCCATCTCAGAATGTGAGAAGTCGGGAACATCAGAGCTTATAGAGAAATAAAATTTAGAGTTAGAGCTCAAAGAGATCATTATGGTGTCTATAAAATTTTTCCTAGGGCTTCGCCCTCCATATTGACATCATGAAATGAAAATGAAAAGTTATGGTTCCGGATACTTAATTAAATTAAACCACCTTTCACCCACTAGTGAAATTCAACAATGTATATAAAATTACAGATTATTACAGACTGAAGATCGAGAAATGCTCAAAAGTAAAATCACAACTTCAAATAATAGCTCAAGAAGAAGAAAATCCTGTAGAGAAAGCATCTATAGTTTCTAACATAGAAGACCCACTATCTTCTACCCTTATTATTTTCATGTTCGAATAAAAATCTTCATCATCAAGCAAAAGAATGGAGTGAAAATGATTTCAAATACCCACATCAAAGGAAGAATACCCAAATCAAAATGGTTGCAACATTTTAAGCCACAAAAGAAAAAATATACAATGATAGAGATTTAGGAAAATGGGTCATTCATGAATGATAGTTAAAGGTTCATCTAGGTTTTGCAATGAACTTAAGGATTTATCAAGAACCTATTGGTTGCAGTCGAGGTGAGAAAACCCTCGAGATATCATTAACATCGAGCAAAAAAATGAGGACCCGGAATGAGTTTCAACTCAAAATCTCTAAGGGAACTAAGAGATCACACAAAAATGCAAATAAAGAATGAATTATTAGTATTTTGAAGTCAAAATGGCAACGAAAAAGCAATAGTGATACTTAGGAGGTCGAAACTTACCATCCCCTCATCAAACAATGATGATAATAACATGGTACCAAGCTTGAAGTTCACGATAATGGCAGAAAACACCCACAACCACCTTGCTCGAGAACTCAGACAGACTAGAAAACAACATAGATACATGCATATGTATTCACAAATCTGAACTATCAGAGATTGAAAGAACAAGAGATGGTGGCCGCTTCGAAAGAAAAACTCGTAGACCAAAAATATACCGGTGCTCGAGCCCTTTCAACCGCAAGACCTCACAAAGCTCACAGAGCTCAAAATAACTAGAAAATGGTGGCCATAAGACCTTGTAGAGAGCTTCAAAGGAACAAAGGATGACATAGTGCACATAGCAAAGGATCCGAGCTTAAATAGAGGTCAACAATGGAATCGAGCCAAATATTTTCCAGGGGCTTCACCCGTAAGCTGAAAATTCCAAATGAAGTGATCATTAAGGTCGAGTGACCTTTACCACGCAAACTCAAGATGTGAGTTAATGAAACTTAACCATAGTCACAAGATCAATGGTGGAAAATAAATATTCACAAGATCAACATCTTCATATCAACACCAAAAATCAATGTAAACCACCATGATCAAGATGTCAACGACCACTTTAATTACAGGGTTAAAACCCTCACCATGGGTTAAAGATTAATAACTTGAGATCCAATGGTACATATACAAATGATTAACAACGATCACCAACTATCAAAGAAAATCACCATGGTCACATTAACAGCTGGAAACATTAAATGCCAAGTCGGAAACCCTAACTAAGGGTCAAGATCAAAGGCTACAAATCGAAAGGATACCAATCGATGGTTGAATCAAACACCAAATTTCAAAGAAAAATTGACCTGAGTTAACCATGTCACTAACAAAATGATAAATGGGTGAGTCATCATGGAGAGGGGACCAACCCCATGTTCAAAACCAAAATCATTGCATATTGACTTTTAAAAGTCTAAACCATAGTCTATGTCCCAAATGATCAAAAGGGGCCGACAAACTATACAATGCAATGATAACAAAAAAGGTGGCAGACTATATAATATACCATGTGTTATACAAAGGTGGCCAACAATGGCATGATAGCATTTTACAAATAAACTCCATGTGTTTCCTAAAACCATGGTAATATTCCAAGTCCACAAGGGTGGCCAAACTCAATGAAGACAAGTACACATATCAGGAGTGGTCCCCACATGGAGCTAGCACAGAACAAAGGTTTTTTTATTTTGCAGGTGATGTATTTAAAAGATGGAAAAAGAGGTCATGTTACCACACTAGAAGACAAGAGAATGTCAACATCAGAACCTAAGCTTGGAGGTGGTCCCCATCAAGATAGATGTTTGGATGAATTATTTTGCTAAGTATTGCAAATAATGTAATTAAGTTTTCTCACTCATAGGGAGATAAATTTTTGCATGTGCATCAAGGAAGGCAAGTGGATCAGAATTATAAATGTCACATCAGACTGCAAGAAGACAAAATTTGCATGCACCAAGAGGAGACTTTCTCATCAAGAAAGATGTAACACCCACTAATACACACCCACAAATAGAACACTAAAAATTTAGATAACATTTTTATGACTTACTAGAAGTTTACACAAAAAAACAAGAGATTACAATGGCTACCACCAACTCATGATAGGCTTGACACAACATTGAACACCAAGGTACAAGGAAATCTACGATGCTCAACATGAAGTTGTTCACTTCCCATTTTGACAAAACATCACATGCAAGTCCAAACACAAAACACACTTACGTTTAAGGGCATCCCATGAGGAAAGTCTTGTTATGGTTTCTTGTTTACTAAGACATCTCTTAATTCCTAACTTACGTTCTTATAAAATTCATGTAATGATTCACACAATTCTTTTCACAAGGGAGAACTTATTTCCTTTATACTATTTACTAAATAGCTTAAGGCCAAGCTTTCTAAAAGAGGATCAAATGATTTAAACAAAAAATAGGAGAAGATTACAAAGCTCTTTGGAAGAAGTTAGAGGAAGGAGATCGAATTGGATTCCTCTTTAAGGCCTCATTAGTAATTAGTCTGGATTTTTTTTTCTAAGGATCTATCCATAATGATTAAAGGTTTCATTTAGGCTTCTCTCGAGAGATTGACATAGGTATACACATTAGGTTTTCAAGGGTGAGTTAGATTGAAAGGTTTTTAATTAGTCTCCTCCTACTTATTATCACCTTATTACCTTCCAAAACTAAAATTTAATTTCACCTTAAGGTTTTTAAGAACTCACCAAGAGGGAGAATAATGTTCATTAGTTTAGCTAGGGTAGTAAGGTATAAAAATTTCTTTACAAAAGAAAGTTTCTTCTTTGAACACTTAATGGCTCAACTGTTATCAAGTAGATCACAACTACATTATTCTTTTTTTTTTTTGGAATAACTTTTATAAGAATTACTAACCCACTTTATTAAGCCTAGGTTTACACTTATGTCATGCCCTAGAGGGAGCTATTACACAAATTTTTAACTCAAAGATACATTTATCATTACCCTGTTTGTGAAACTATACATGGTTACACATTTTATCCATCATGACATACAAACCCAAAGGTGGCAAAGGATTCTAATGAACTTTGACTTGAAAACAAAAAGGTAACAATATTGGTCAAATCCAAGCTAAGCTATCTTTCAAATTTTTTATAATACAATTAATTACTCAAACAAATTTGTGATCTAGTTATATTATTTACAAGTTCCGATTTAGACACATGCGACAACATTACCCATAGTACAAATTGGGCCCATCAAAATTTCCAAACAACCAAAAAAATTTAGAGGCTCTCAACAAAAACAAAAACATACAAAAAAATGACCTTCAAGAAAAACTCGATGCAACTCTCCCTATTCTACCCATGAAGTCCATCTACACATTTATAGCTTGAGTCAGTTTTGCATAAGAACTAAGCATGATAAAGACTACACATAGGAATAATATACTACCATTAACAATATCATGAAATGAACCTTCTATTAAATGAAATAGTGCTAAGCTCTAAACCTCTACAACTTCTTTAATCATGCTATAAGATTTATTATTTTCACATTACGAATGAAGCCATAAACAACTATTATGAACATTGTTCCTAAAACAACCAAAAAGTCTAACCATGATTCTGGTAGGGGTCAATGACCCAATGAGTTCAAAAAAAAGTGATAAGTGCATTGGGATGTCAATCATGTAATCATATGTAAGATATGATTTAAACCCCAATACTCAAATATCAATCAAAATTTCCTTAAATAAGCCAAATGATCTAATAGATTTAAAGTTAGAAATTTAACATCACATACTAACCACTATTTGCACATTCCAAAGAAAAAGTCAACATAAGATCATCTTACGATGCTATGTATAACAATCAAACTTGAGATAATAGGAATAACCCATATTTAGTAAATCAAAAAATTAAATTAAATCTAATGCCACCATCTTACCAATATTTAAAATTACAGACCAATCAATTTAATTACCCTTGAACCTATATCAATAAAATTTAAGAAATTTGTCATAAGGAATCAGATGATGATGTTACACAAATTGCACTTAGCCATATCATCTCCACAGATCAACAAAAATCCTAAGATTCCTTCATTTATTCAAACACTTTTGTTGAGTCAAAAATACCTTAAACAAACTGAAACACAATTCATTATATTAAACAAATAAAATTCTCTCTTATTTATTTTGAACAGAAGCATATTCTTTCATCTTGCCACTCCTAAGTGCCTCCATCCCTCAATCTTATCTCAAAAACAAACTTAAAAGGATTTACTTCTAGGAAAAAAGGTAAATAAAATCCTACATTAATAAAACCCAACACTAATGATTATCCTAGCCGATTCATAATATATAAAACAATCATGCATGTTTAATTTTCCATAGCTAATTTACTCAAAAAAATTCAACCAACTAAGATCCATCATTGTTACAAAGGTAACATTTCTAATAAAAAAATTAGCATGGATTATAAAGGCAATCGCAAATCATTCTAACAACATATCCACCTCTATGTACAAGGCAACTTTCCACTTCAAGAACTAGGGGTGAGATAACTATATATTTAGAGATTGGAGCGGATTTTCATATCAAAAGATACACTATTTCCAAGCCATATTTATATATGGATAATGGTTTTCATTGAGCCTTCTATAAATGGGTCAAATTTTCAAAAAAAGAACAAAAAAGCCCAATAGATTATGCCTTGTTGGGAAGAGAAAGGATTAGACTCAAAATTTATCTAATCTTAATTTTGTAAGATAAGGTAGAGGCTGCCCAAGACAAATTTTAATAACCAACCTTCAACCTATCCTGAAACAAACAACCCCTCATTCATTCCATATGGACAAGTAACCATTAAGTCCAACCGACTCAAAAAATTAATTACAACCACATCAACACTCAAACTGGGAACACAGAGAACTATGCATTCACCCATCTTCACCAATACCCCTTTTTTAATTTATTATTTATTTATTTATTTATTTGTTATTTTTATTTTTTAAATAAAGGAAACAGAGTGGTCAAAGTATCAACCCACATAGTAGGTCATTTTCAAGGAAACATAAACAAATATATAAAAACTCATCTCAGAAAGGCAGAATAAAGAAAAAAATAGTAAGGTTGATTCCAGGGAAATACATATATCACATCATATATCATACCCATTCCTAATTTGCACAAGATGAAACACAAAAAATAATTTTCAAAGAGTATACATTTAATACCCCCTTTGATTTAAAAAAACTTACATTTAACAACCAACCGATTTCTAGAGAATAAACATATATATCTATGAAAGTATAATGTCCATTTCCCTCTTACAGAGTAGAATTCACATCGTATTGATTTTTAAAGAATATGTATGTTAAAATAATTTCCAAATTGAACAAATAGAAGCACTATAAGTTGATTTCATTTTTTCGCACTCAATTCCAACAAAGATAACTAGAATAAAGTTGAGTATCCAAGCAACCACTGGTATACAGGTAACAACAAAATTAAGTTAAAAATCGATTGCAAACAACCATAAGACACCAATTAATAGCCATTTCAACAAATAAAAGGAAATTCCCTTCATGTTAAGGTTAATGTCGAATAATAGACAGATGAGAAGAAATTATCATGCTTGAAAACGTTTCCACACACTCAACGTAAGTGACATCCATCACATCTCTGATCTCCACCATCTGTCGGCAAGACTACGGAACTTCAGGTCACCCATCATCCTAATATTTTACTTAGGCCTTTAATGTAGCAACTAATTGAATCTTCCACATTTTGCTTATTCGCACCCAAAATAGTCCATGGATTCACATTTTGGCATAGGTAGGGGGTTTGCAAAGGCTAGGAGAGTCAAAACCAACCCATCGCTCATAATTCTAGAGTTTCATTTCCTTTCCAGACATGAACAACTCGAAAACTCTCCACCGCAGATTTCATGCATCGAGTAACCTAGGAAAAAGGAACTTTTAGATGTTCCACACACAACCTCCTATAAAATCCCTCACAAAAAATTTTCCATGCGGCCAGCCAGAATTGGTGTGAGCAGATAAAAAAGAAACTAGTGCAGACATTAAAAAGTTGAATAAAGAAGGCGCCCAACATACATCTATAGTTTAAAGACTTTTCAACAACCCGAATGTAAATCCTCCTTAGTAAAAGTTCACATGGCCAGAGAGGATTAGTGGAGGCAGAGAAAAAAAGATAGCAGATTTGCAAATCAAAATTAATAATGAAGGAAGGTGCGGCCACCTACAAAGAAGAGTCTAACATGTCAAGCATTAAAGAAGGATTTATGATATGGTAGGTAGCCAACATCCCACACATTTCCACTAATGACCAAGTATTTAATTTATTTTATTTTTTATTTTTAAAAACAAGAGTATGCAGCCAATAGGGATGACTAATCGGTGGGGTGGGTGGATACCTCCACATAAAAAAAAAAAAATTATTACTAACCAAATTATATAATTACAAAGCATGCAAGGATGCTTAAATGACCAAGGAGAAAAAATTAACATTTAACATGAACACCACATCCCAAACAAAGGTTTCACCAACAAAAGCTTCTCTTGTGCAATCGGGCTCGTTTACTACGAGAGTCAATAATAAAATAAAATAAATTAAAGGTAATTAATAATAATATTCATGAAAATCTACACAAAATAAAATAATCATTAATCAACCACTAAAATATTATTTTTATTATTATTTTATAAATTTAAAAAATAATATTGATCATATTAATAAGGGCCAACAATCAAGCATGACAAAACCAGCACATGATTTTCCTTTAACAGGGTAAATGAATAGGGTGTTGCGGAGGCCTCCACAAGAAGCACTAACAATGACACAGAAAGACAATATGGGGAGGAAGGATGTTAATCCTTCTTTGTGACAAGGTCGAAGCCAACTAATGACCAGTAGAGACTCACACAAATGTTCGATGCCTAGAAACAAGGTCACCGAAGTAGGAACTAAAGTAACCATCGAATGAGGCCTTACATTCTTCTCCCCTTATGAAATATTCATCCTCGATGCGACATAACATTGAAGAACATAGAAGAAGTTAGCATCAAAGAACAAATAAAGGTGAAAGTACACCCTATGGTTAAAATTTTAGTCATTAAATCACAACCATGGGGTAGCCTTAGAACATTTTGGTTGAATTTTAAATTACAAAGTTATGTGAAGATTGGTAGTTTTGTGAAATTTAGTTGATTAGACTTTTTCTAATTACATTATCCTTAATTCAAGTTCTTTAAAATTTCATTGTTCTAGAATTTTTAGTTTATTCCTTCTTGTGGGTTCCCAACATGAACTACAATCATAAAACCCTACCAAGGTCATACAAAAAAGTAAATATTCACAAACATATTTTTACATACTTTCATGTCTGTAGCATATCACAAAAGCTTAACCAAATATAGAAGAGAACAAACTTGGTCCACCAACATAGCACTTGTCACACACCTATGACTTTCATGCCATACTCAAACACAAGTGTACTACAACAACCTAAAATTTCCACAATTCCACAGATGAAGATTCTACATAACTGAGAAAATTTCTACATGGACATAGAGTCAACAAGGGCATAATTGCCATATCCACAACATCACAAAACATATCCAAATAACATAAGTAACACATATATCATAACACTATAATCAAAACATCATAACATCTCTACATACCTCCTGAAGCATCAATCACACAAACACACAAAATCTCTTATGCCCTCCCTCAAGGAGGCCTGCTTCCTATGGCCTTAGGCATTTAGAGTCCAAACACCCCTAACCCAAGTGACATAATAACTCGTGGTTTAACAACCTTCTAGTTATCTATAACTCCATGTGGCATACCCCATATAAAAAGCGGGTCCATAGGTCCAACCATTCCATGGTGCATCCCATGACCCTATTCCACACATCATGACAATAGAACCAACATAGAAATATGATTCAAATGCCAAGTGGCAAAGTACAAGCCTTGGGCAAGGCAGTAAAATTTTCAAAATTTAAAAGAAGATCCAAAACCAAGAAAAATGAATGGCCAAATAGCCATAGTTAGTGTCAAAATCCACATGTTAGTACCACAACCAAGGAAATGCCCAAAATGTAAAGCATGACAATCAAGAAAACTACTGGTCCTTGCAGAAATAAAATAAAAGTTCAATTTACGAATAAAATACACATATAATAATATCACATTATGATAACTGTGTGGCCTTATCTGGCCACCAAGGGGGTACTCAATGAGTTTTTGACACTTAGAACATCGAGCCTCAACTCGTAGAAATAACATAGCAATAGTACAACTGTCATCATCTCTATTTGATTCATCCCACCACCACTTCGACAAGGATAAACACATTCATAGCTACACTTAGGTTGCATCCATACAACAACCACATAAGGAGAGAGGAAAGAAGCATAGGTCGTATTCTACGGCACTGAAGGTCATCTCGAGTTATTGGCCAATGGTATATAATTCCTCACTCCAAACATACACTTTTATTGATTTCCCTCAAGTTCGGTTAGCGTAAGGTTCACAACATAACATGCAACTACATCACTACACAATGGTGGTTCACACACATTAATCATAGCACCTTCGCAAGGTACATATATAGGGTATATCACATACATTACATTCACAGTTACAACATACCACATCACCACATGTTGCACCCAAAGTGCAATCACCATATAATAGGGATCATATACTCACCATATGTCCCAAATTTATGACATTATTCATTACATATCACATGAATTACTTATGATGAGAACAATTACAACACACAGTCAACTACCATATAACATGGGAATGCACACCTTTCTACACAAATGATAATGACATCATTAAGAAATCCAGTTCACTACAACCAACCTGGTCACACAACATATGAGCACACCCACACATCACGAATGCCCAAAGGATCCAACACTCTGAAATCAACAATCACATTTCTTCCACACACACAACAAAACAATGTTTCACACTCAAATTCACATAGAATTCCTGACAAGGAGAGAGAATACTCTCATCTTTAACACATAAACATGCCATCAATTACGCACTAAGTGACATACACAACATGTGCGCTAATAATATCAAAATTACGACATAGTTCACATCACGCTTAAATCACATTACTCTTCCAATATCAACCACCATCATGTAACACCATCACCATCATACAATACCATCATGTAATATCATCACAACTCCAAACTGACCTGGAGGTTCGAGAGCATGAACCTCTTCTCTGATACCAAGTGTAACACTCTTTAATACACACCCACAAATACAACACTGAAAAATTTAGATAATTTTTTTTTGACTTACTAGGAGTTTACATGACACAACAAGAGATTACAATGGCTACCACCAACTCACGATAGGCTTGACATAACATTGAACACCAAGGTACACGGAAATATACGATGCTCAACAAGAAATTGTTCACTTCCCATTTCGACAGAACATCACATGTGAGTCCAAACACAAAACACACTTACATTTAAGGGCATCCCATGACAAAAGTCCTGTTACGGTTTCTTGTTTACTAAGACATCTCTTAATTCTTAACTTACGTCATTATATAGTTCATGTAATGATTTGCACAATTCCTTTCACAAGGGAGAACTTATTTCCTTTATACTAATGACTAAATATCTTAAGGCCAAGCTTTCTAAAAGAGGATCAAATGATTTTTTTTTAAAAGGAGAAGATTACAAAACTCTTTGGAAGGATTCAGAGGAAGGAGATCGAATTGGATTCCTCTTTAAGGCCTCATTAGTAATTAGTCTGGATTTTTTTTTAAGGATCTATCCATAATGATTAAAGGTTTCATTTAGGCTTCTCTTGAGATATTGACATAGGTATACACATTATGTTTTCAAGGGGTGAGTTAGATTGAAAGATTTTTAATCAGTCTCCTCCTACTTATTATAACATTATTACCTTCCAAAAACTAAAAGTTTATTTCACCTTAAGGTTTTTAAGAACTCACCAAGAGGGAGAATAATGTTCACTAGTTTAGCTAGGGTAGTAAGGTATAAAATTTTTCTTTACTAAAGAAAGTTTCTTCTTTGAACACTTAATTGCTCAATTGTTATCAAGTAGAGATCACAACTACATTATTCTTATTTTTTGTTGAATAACTTTTATAAGTATTACTAACCCACTTTATTAATCCTTGGTTTACACTTATGCATTCCCTGAGTGAGCTATTACACAAAGTTTCAACTCAAAGATACATTTATCATTACCCAGGTTTGCGAAACTATACATGGTTACACATTTTATCCATCATGACATACAAACCCAAAGGTGGTGAAGGATTTTAATGAACTTTGACTTGGAAACAAAAAGGTAACAATATTGGTCAAATCCAAGCTAAGTTATCTTTCAAATTTTTTATAATACAATTAATTACTCAAACAAAGTTGTGATCTAGTTATATTATTTACAATATTATTTACAAGTTCTATTTTCAGACACATGCGACAACATTACCCATAGTACAAATTGGGCCCATCAAATTTTCCAAACAACAAAAAATTTAGAGTCTCTCAAAAAAAATAAAGCACATACAAACATTATTCTACCCATAAAGGCCATCTACACATTTATAGCCTGATTCAGTTTGCAAGAGAACTGAGCATGATAAAGACTACACATAGGAATAGTATGCTACCATTAACAATATCATGAAATGAACCTTCTATTTAATGAAATAGTGCTAAGCTCTAAACCTCTACAACTTCTTTAATCATGCTAGAATATTTAGTATTTTCACATTAAGAATGAAGCCATAAAAAGCTGTTATGAACATTGTTCCTAAAACAACCAAAAGTCTAACCATCATTCTAGTAGGGGTCAATGACCCAATGAGTTTGAAACAAAGTGATGAGTGTATTGGGATGTCAATCATGTAATCGTATGTAATATATGATTGAAACCCCAATACTCAAACATCAATCAACATTTCCTTAAATAAGCCAAATGATCTAATAGATTTAAAGTTAGAACTTCAACATCACATACTAACCACTATTTGCCCCTTCTAAAGAAAAATTCAACATAAGATCATCTTACCATGCTATGTACAACAATCAAAACTAAGATAAAAGGAATAAACCATATTTAGTAAATCAAATAATTAAAGTAAATTTAATGCCACATCTTACCAAGATTTAAAATTACAGACCAATCAATTTAATTACCCTTGAACCTATATCAATAAAATTTAAGCAAACCGTCCCAAGGAATCAGATGATGATGTTACATGAATTGCACTTAGCCATATCACCTCCACAGATCACCAAAAATCCTAAGCTTCCTTAATTTATTCAAACACCATCGTTGAGTCAAAATACCTTAAACAACTGAAACACAATTCATTATATTAAACAAATAAAATTCTCTCTTATTTCTTTTGAACAAAAGCATATTCTTCCATCTCACCACTCCTAATTTCCTTCATCCCTCAATCTTATCTCACAAAATGAACTTAAAAAGGATTTACTTCTAGGAAAAAGGTAAATAAAATCCTACCTTAATAAAACCCAACACTAATGATTATCCTAGCTGATTCATAATATCTAAAACAAATCATGCATGTTTAATTTTCCATAGCTACTTTACTCAAAACAATTTAACCAACTAAGATCCATCATTGTTACAAAGGTAACATTTCTAATAAAAAAATTAGCATGGCTTACAAAGGCAGTCACAAATCATTCCAACAACATATCCTCCTATATGTACAAGGCAACTTTCCACTTCAAAAACTAGGTGAGATAACCATCTATCTAGAGGTTGGAGCGGATTTTCATACCAAAATGATACACTATTTCCAAGCCATATTTCTATATGGATAAGGGTTTCCATCAACCCTTCTATAAATCTAGGTTGAAATTTCAAAAAATAACACAAAAGGCACAAAAGATTATGCCCTATTGGGAAGAGAAAGGGTTAGACTCAAGTTTTACCTTATCGTAACTTTGTAAGATAAGGTAGAGGCTGCCCAAGACAAATTTTAATAAGCAACCTTCAACCTATCCCAAAACAAACAACCCCTCATTCATTCCATATAGACAAGCAACGATTAATTCCAACCGACTTAGTAATTACAAACACATCAACATTCAAACCGGGAACACACACAACTATGCATTTACCCATCATCACCAATACCCCTTTTTTATTGTTTATTTATTTGTTTGTTTTTTATTTTTATTTTGTAAAGAAAGGCAATTGAGTGGTCAAAGTATCAACCCACATAGTAGGTCATTTTCAAGGAAACATAAACAAATATATAAAAACTCATTTCTAAAAATAAAGGAAAAATAAAGAAAAAAACAATAAGGTTGATTCCCATTCCCAATTTTCAAGAAAAAAAAACAATTTTTTTTTTTCAGAGAGTATACATTTAATACCCCCTTTTGATTTGAAAAAATTACATTTAACAACCAATCGATTTCTAGAGAGTAACATATATACCTATGAAATTATAATGTCCATTTCCTTTTTACACAATAGAATTCACAACATATTGATTTTTAGAGAATATGTATGTTAAAATCATTTCCAAATTGAACAAATAGAAGCACCGTAAGTTGATTTCATTTTTTTCCCACTCAATTCCAACAAAGATAACAAGAATAAAGTTGAGTACATCCAAACAACCACTGGTATACATGTAACAGCAAAAATATGTTAAAAATCAATTGCAAACAACCATAAGACACCAAACAACAACCATTTTAACAAATAAAAGAAAATTCCCTTCATGTTATGGTTAATGTTAGCATAGTAGACAAATGAGAAGAAATTATCATCCTGGAAAACGTTTCCACATGCTCAACACATCTGACATGGCCTTTGATGTAGCAACTAAGAGAATCTTCCATGTTTTACCTGCTGGGTGCCCAAAATAGTCCATGGATTCACGTTTTGGCACAAGCAGGGGGTTTGCAGCAAGGCTAGGAGACTCAAACACCAACCCATCACTCATAATTCTAGAGTTTCATTTCCTTTCCAAACAGAACCAACTGAAAACTCTCCACCATATTTCACGCATCCAGTAACCAAGGAAAAGGGAAATTTTAGATGTTCCATGCACAGCCTCCTACAACAATCCCTCACGAAATGTTTCCATGTGGCCACCCAGACTTGGTGTGAGCAGTGAAAAGGAAACTAGTAGAAATAAAAAGAGTTGAATAAAGCAGTGCCAACATACATCTATAGTTTAAATAATTTTCAAAACCCCAATGTAAATCCTCCATAGGAGAAGTTCATGTGGCCGAGAGAAGATTACGTGAGGCGAGACAAAAAAGAAACATATTTGCAAATTAAAATTAATAATGAAGGAAGGTGCGGCCACCTACAAGGAAGAGTCCAACACGTCAAGCATTAAAGAAGGATTTATGATATGGCAAGGACAACCAACTTCCCACATGTTTCCACTAATGACTAGGTCTTTTATTTGTTTTTTATTTATTTTTTTAAAACAAGAGTATGCGGCCAACAGGATGAGTAAATGGTGGGGTGGGTGGATGCCTCCACATAAACAAAAAAAGTTTTACCAACAAAATTCTATAATTATAAATCATGCAAGGACACTTAGATGGCCAAGGAGAAAACATTAAACATTTAACATGAACACCATGTCCTAAACAAAGGTGTCACCAACAACAAGCTCCTCTTGTGTGAATCGGGATCGGTCTACGAGAGCAGTCAATAATAACAAAATTTTTTTAAAGATAATTAATAATAATATTCATGAAAATCAACACAAAATAAAATAATCATTAATCAACCATAAAATAATAATAACATTATTATTATTACTTTATAACTTAAAAATAATAATATTGATCATATTAATAAGGGCCAACAATCAAGCACGACAAAACCATAACATGATTTGCCTTTGACAGGGTAAATGAATAGGGCACTGCGGAGGACCTCCACAAGAAGCACTTGAAAAGGATATGAAAAGACAATACTCGTGAGGAAGGATGTTAATCGCTTCTCTCGTGACAAGTTCAAATCCAACTAACGACCAATGGACACTCACACAAATGTTCGATGCCTAAAAACAGGTTCACCAAAGCGGGTACTCAAAGTAACCATCAAATGACTCACCTCAAAATAGGTATACCCATAAACCCGTGGTGTTTCCATTATATCTACTAAATAGATAGATCATTTTTACAAACTTAGAACACCTGCAGCCATCTCTCTACAGGGTGCACTTTCGAGAGATAACAAGAGCATATTGCTAAATTTAACATACTTTGGGATGAAATTTTTTGGTTAATGTAAACCCCTATAAATTGTCTTTAAGAAATATATGATAAGGACAAAAGGAATTCCTAGGGTCAATTGATCTCTTAGTTGGGTGATATGGTTCACGAGTGTTAGTGTTTACCATAGAATTTCAGGTAATATTTTGTAATAGTGATGGATGCACCGACTCGTAAGCCACCAAAATAAGAACATATATACCTATAACTAAATATTTGTACTTATACCTTATAATCAACAATAAAATCATGAATTATCTGGGAAAAATCATCAAATTGTTACCAATTATTACCCCTTAAAATATAAAATTTAGGTAATCGTAAGTTATTGTTTCAAATGGAATAAGTAATGTTTATTAATCTTAGTTATGTGATATTCATATAATATGGACTACACTCTAAATTGTTGGTCTTATATACGTAACTTAGGCATTGTGTTGTCATTCCTATGTGCAAGGTGAGAAATTCATGTAAATAATTGAATGATTGCAATGGTCTCACAACTTTAATATGCCTTTGGAGACACTTGCATAAGATTCCTTCACATGGAAAACTTTCAGTAATTTAGTATAAGATAAACGAAGTAACCCATCCAAGGTAAGGATTAAGAATAATGATTATCGATTCCTTCCACCTACCTTGGGTGAAGACGTCCTTTGATACCAATGTAAACCATAGTTAAGCAAAGTAAAGTGCGGATTGGTATTATAAGCTATTTTTTTGGGGGTACTCATTAAAACATGGCCACATTTGTTGTTACCACTCAATAGGGTGTCGAAATTTAAATTTCCCTATGTCAAATGGATTTACCTTCTAGTTAATGAGTATATATATGTATCTCTAGCAACCCAATGGGCCATTTGTGAGAAAATAATTGTTAAGTAAAAGTTAACATAAGTTCCATATTTGGAGAAGTTTTAGGTTATATATTCCCTTAAAGGAAAATGTGTATTGATCTCTTAAACTCTTGACTAAGGTATGAACGAAAAATTGTGGTAAACCATCCACGTTATAATTTTGTAAGTTGCATAATACCTTGATAGGTTTTGGAAATGTTCCATTTGAATGTATTTTGTTCTCCTAACTCATTATATATTCTTTTGGTTACGGTGATAAAGAAATGATATAAATTTAAGTAAACTTCTCATATGTCTTATTGAATTGAAAATTCATTGATTGTTGTTATCATTAAGTAAATGTGGCTTTGTAAGGATGTAGGAAATGCAAAAATAGTTTTGTCATGGAGAATTTTTTTGTAAAAATTATAAACAATAATAAATTAAACTATCCCTTATGATTTTTCTGAAGAGAATTTTAAATCAAAATTTAGATGTCCTAGAAAAGGTACATGTTATAGAACCCTGAAAACAAACTAGAGAATGAATCCTAACTTTAGGATTAGCTATTTATATATTTCACCCATAATTTATTTGGTACTAACATTATCTGAACATAAAAACAATTATCAAATCAAGCCATCACCCTTAACTACGCTTGGTATTAGGTGAATCTTCATTCTTGACCTTAGTGAATAATGCGGATGTAAGAACCATATTAAATAGGCTCGTGGACTATTTTATCCCGATTATAGAGTAATGATCATCTAGGACGTGAAACCACCCATAAAATTGGAAAAATTTTCTCTCTTCTTATGTGGTACTTGTGGCACATAGAATGGTTCCCATGAGTGGGCTCGTACACATCTAGTATGCAAAACTTATTAGTGCTTTTAGAATAATTTTTTTTTCCTTTAGCTTACCCATCAATATTTCTTTTAATTATGGACCTTATGATCCACTTATGTGGACCCTTGTAGGAAAGTTAGTCTTGATTCAAATAAAACCTTTGGAAGCAACAATTTCCCTTGAGTAATGTTCTCTTATTTCAGATATACTTGATTTTGAACCATGTTATATTTAGTGAGACATGTTTATTAAGACAAAAATAAATAAATAAATAAAATAATATAGTTCCCTTAAAGTCACCTCAATGTTGGACATACACTACATATGACCATGTAGAGGTTATAGACATTGATTTTGATAAAAATTTCCTTAGAAGCTCCAAATTTCTTTAGTAAATCGCAATAAATGAAAGAAACACATAAGACAAGATGAAGTTTGAATTAATGGGACATGCTTATTATCACCAAAAACACATGATATGACACGATATCTCATGATGTCATGGCATTATCTCACCTAGTGACTTCCGGAGGAAGTCTAATTTTAGGAGAGGTGGGTGTAGTGACCACATCTTCTACCTTTAGTTTATTTTTGACTTTATACTCATATATGATGATTTGACATCGATTATGGCACATTTTGATATTATGTTATGTTATTTTATCTTTTTCTGACATGTATGCTGATTTGGGTGTGTAGTGCCAATTTATATTTGATTAGTATGTTAATACACTTCAATAGATGTTTTCGCTACTAACCTCGATACCATGTTATTGAGTTTAATTCATATTTTATAGATACATGATTTTGTGGGACATCTTGATGTTATAGACTATTCAATTATTTTTTGAGATCACATGATAGCATGTGTATATGTCTTTACATGTATTGAAATGGCTAACACATGGTGAATGTGTGTAAAATTGTGAATGTGTCTCAATTACGATTTCATGTTGATGATGTGTTAGCATAGTTTGCATGTTTAGACTTGATTGTTTACTAAGTAGTTGATTTACACTTGTATTAGGTAGATGTGTTTAATGTTTGTATGGAGTGCGTAGGTTACAGGAGACAAAAGAATGTGGGTTTCAAGGCCATTACATTAATGTGCACAAGTGGCCCATGGGGTTAAATCATAACCATGTTAGTTGTATGAGGCCTTATTGGTTTCTTGTATTGTTTGGGCACCATGAGTGACCCTTATTTGTAATGTTATATATTGTGAAAAATTAATTGTGGTTAGGTTGTTTATTATTGTTATAAACTAGGTTAGGGGACCTAATGATCCCCAATTTTATTAGGAATGTATTTATTTTTATTTTCTTGAGTAATGAGGATTTGAGACACATAAGAATAGTTGAGTGGGCCCCACATCCTCAACATTTGTGTCCACTTGTCCTAAACCCGACATTGGGTTATTTTCGGCATTTAAGTGACCCTTTTTGTTTTTGAGGTTCAAATAGCATGAAAATAAGCTCCCCTTGGACCTACTACTAGGTAGGGGCTTAATTCCAAGTCAAAAGGGATTTTCCTCCCACTTAGCCTCTCATTTTTCACATTTCATGTAATAATGATTGGAGTGTGTGTGTGTTGTAAAAATTTGCATAATCTTGTCTCACTTTTTATTTGGGTAATTTCGGATATGGGTGTTTAAATGTTGGTTTATTTTGTATTTCTTTTGTTATTAGGAATCTTGACTTAGAGGGAAGAGAGGGGTGACACATGTCAACCCCTCATTGTGAGGAAGATTACCTATTATTCTTCAATTACTTCCTCTTGTAGGAGGAAGGGTACTTTTGTTGGTCATTTTGTTCTTGGAATGCTTTTGGAGTTGATCTCTTACTTGGACAAGAAGTTGGAGAATCTTAGAGATTGGAGAGGTTTTGGAGGTAGGATCTTTTCTCCATTTTTGTTATTTTGAATTTTAAATTGTAGATGGAATATTGTTGAAAGTATGGTCTTATTTTGTATATGTTGCATGCTTTTCCATTATGTTATTTTTTTGTTTCTCCATCTATCATATGGTTTCATGGATTTGGGAGTTTGGTTGGGGAAGATGGAGGGATATTCCCTATTAAAATTCATAGCTTGATGAGAAATCCATGTTGGTTTCTCTTTTATCCCCTCATATGGTTTGAGGTGGGAAGGTGGTTCATATGGTTTAAACCCCCTTCTCCATCCTTGAAGACAAAACCCAATAGGTTTGAAAATCCTCCCAAGGAAGAATTCAGGTAAATGAGAGGACTAATTATGAGGGATGATTGTTTTCGAGCGATAAGGAGGTTTTTCAAGATATTTTAAGTGTGCATCCTATGGTTGGGCCACACTCTATGGAAATATTATATGTCTCTTCCACTCTTGCCCTTGTTGAGTATGGATATGGTTTTCTCCTCTTTTTGTTTGGTTGGCATTTGTTTTGTTTTTTGGTGTATGGGTTAGTCTTGTATGTGATATGCTTGTGGTTACCTCTCCATTTTCTTGTTAATATTTTTTGTAACATTTCTCTATCTCCCATATGCTTGGGGGAGTCTAGCATGTCCTCCAACCTTTGCAAGGCATGTAATGATGCCTATAGGTTGGGTGGTAAATTAGACATTTCACCTTTAGTATGAAGACTTCATGGAGTAATATTTTGGAGTTTAAGGATTGAAGATAGAAGGATAATTCTTGGATACTTTTGTATTTTGTTTCCCCAATTTTTAGAAATCTAATTCTTGATCTCATTTGGTTATTGTAATATCATGTTTGTTCACTCTTTTGAATGGCTTCCATAATGTGTTATGGTTTGTAGTTTGAAAATTCAAATACAATAAAAAGTTTTGTGTCCTCTTCAATCATGGAAAGAGCCTTGTAAATCCTTGCATTGTAGAATTTTTGTGATTTGTAACTTGTTCCGCGTTATGTGACAAAACTATACTTTGAACCTTTTTGTGATGTGTAGCATTACATGGTAAAAGTGGTAAAGAACTTGTAATTTTGTTTTTAAAAGAAATGGAAGAGTCTTATTTAAGCATTTTTTTGTGATCATCTTTGTGATTTATAATTTTTTGTCTTTATGAGACATGTTAACGCTTTGAAATATTTTGTATTATGTGGCTTTATATAATTAAAGTTGAAAGAAACTTGCAATATTTTTAAATATAAATAGAAGAGTTAGTATGTTGAATCCCCTCCTTGAGAGGGAAGCTTGTTGTCTAGAAATCTTAGACTTTCATAGTAAAGTAAATTTATACTATTGTTTGAAGGAGCATCGCTACATTGAATCTTGTATAGTCTAGGTGGAAAGAAACTTATTTCCTTTCTTTGTTAATGTTTATAAATTTTTATAATGAAATATTTCTTGAGACTTGTAGCCTTTTGGAAGCATAGTGAAAAAGGTTTAATTATTTGGATGGGTGTTTAATTTTCAACTTGCAATAAAGGAAATTTATAAGAGAATAAATGTAAATGTGGTGCATAATAGTAGTAATCTCTACTTACTTGTTTGTAATTTTAATTTAAGTAAAGAGTCTTAGATAATAGTTTATTATGCTACTAAATTATGGCTTTATGTTTACTTGAGTTATGGAAGTAGAAATGGTTATTTTAAAATATGTTTTAAAGTATAACTAGTAAAATTGAAAATGCTTTATTTCCTTTAGACATCTTAAAATTTATATTGTACTCAATGTTAAATGTACATAGGGAAGAAGTTTTTGGTTAATCATTAAAAATATTAGTGTTTGAACTTAAGTAGAATGTATTAAATACAATTCTTTAAATTATTACTCTCATTATTATATATTATGATCTAAAATTTCCATAAAGGAAAATGATAATAAGAGACTTAAATAAAATTATGTTCGTGGCATTTTCTCCTTGAATCCCTATTACATAAACAAAAATAGCATTGACTTTGGCATACTTTGTAAATACACATGTACGTAAAAATAATTTAATTCACCCTACATGCTTCATAAATGAGCAAATCTGAGAAGAATATTGACATTAGATAATAATCTTTCGAACTTAATACATCCTTTTCATCAAGGTGATATATATATATATATATATATATATAATATATAATTCTATATTATACATTATATATAGAGTGTTTTTGTTAAACCCTCGTTTACATTATATATATATATATATATATGTGTGTGTGTGTGTGTGTGTATATATATATATATAGATAAATAAATAAATATTTACAAGTTTTAAATAAATAAAAACAACAAATCAAAAATAACTAAATAAATATAAATAATCCCACATATAGAAATAAATCTATATCTCTAATATCTCCTTATGTTCTGCTATCGATCTAGATATTTGTATCCCAGCAAAATTAAAAATAAACACTTAAGAAGAGAGGCCATGACACCCCTCCCCTATACCCTTGCGCCTCATCCATGGTCGTCCCTCAATACTCAACCCACAAAAAAAAAATATTAATAAATTATTATTATTTTTTGGGGGAGGGGAGTAGTTAATATTCGAGAGGTAAAATTTTTTTCTCTATAATTAAATCCTCCTTACTCCATTTGTTATATGTAGACCTACACATCCAAAGTAATAAGAAATGAAAATAACTCGGAAAATAAAAACAAAAAATATATGAGAAGAAACAGGATAAGCATATCAAAAGATGATTTCCCCATGGATGATCCCAAAATATGCAACAAAAATTGGAGGAACCATACATGAAAGGAGGAAAATAAAAATAAAATCACAAATAGTTGACTCCATGTGAGCTGCCCTACGCCGCAAGCAAAGACAAAAAAAGGAAAGAAATGAGAAGAAGGAATAACATTGCATTGAGATTTTTAGGGTTTTTTATGCTTGATCAAGGGTGTAGGATTAATTGATCCAAAGGCTCCCATTCACTCTAAAAAAGGATCTTATCTCTCCCACATATAAAATGGGAATGAGTTTTAATATTAAATTTCTATAACTAGGGAGAAATTTTTAATATTTTAGTGATTAAATTTATGTAAATAAGAATTTGAATATTTGAGTGATTAAATTTATGAAAATATGAGTTTTAATATTAAAAGATATGAATTTTATATTTTTGCAGAATTTTTAATATTTAAATAGTTAATCTATTTTTAATAGGCCTCGCTTATATAGGTAAATATTGGATTGAAAAAGATGAACTTAGTGACATCAAGGTGACTTACCCGATGAAAGCGTGGAGTGGATGAATTATTAAAAATTTAACTTAAGTTGCGGCATGTGAATTTTAAATAAAAAGAAATTAAAAATCCTCACAATTTTAGACTCCCATCTAAAAATGTTTTTTTTGCATGTAAATGGGGCATTATAAAAGATAGATAGCAAACAAAATGAAATTTCAAACCGTATCAAGCCAACAATTTAGAAAACCTTGAGGAAATAAAATTGATCTTTTAAGTTTTATCACTTGTTGGTTTTACAAATAATGGGATTTTTATAAAGCGTTAAGATGAGGTATGGGTGTAAAGTGAATAGCTTGGGACTAGACGTAAGTATTTGGTATCACATGACAATAAACGGTAGTCTCAATAAATTGTGAGTCTGCAACCTCCTAGAGCCCCCTCTTACCCACTTCACTGATTGTTGTCGTGGGAAGGTCTCCTTGCCTTTATATCTTATAATTTTCAGATAATTTGGTTATTCTTTTGCAATTAAGTAAAAGTACTATACTATTAGATACTCAAACCATTAGACATTTTAACTAGATGACTAGTGAAATCAATAAAACAATGAAAGGAATGATAAGAAGATTGTCCCAAGTCGTGATCTCAGATGATAATAGCACACAACATTAGATTTGAAAAATAGAAGAGCTAAAATACCATATATGGAAATCCATCATAATCCATAATGCTCAATACATTACAATAGAATGACTTGAATTATTCAATAAGAAAGATGTACATATAGGAGGAGGGAAGTACAACTACTACCTAAATTAGTGGTGAAGAACTCCCACTAACTGATACTGGTAGTTAATTTAACTCCAAAATACTAGTAAGCTAACTCCACATAACTAAGAAGCTAACTCAACATAACTAGTAAGCTAACTCCACACAAATAGTACACCTAAGCAATATAACCCAACAAGTGTAGGGATAACACAAGTGTAAGAATTATCCTGATAAATAAATAAAAGGATAAATAATAACCTACACTAACACCCTCCCGTAAGCATAGCTTAGGTGGGTGAAAAAGAAGGTGGGTCCCGGCAATAAGGCCTAATGAGGTACCCATGTACAACAACTAGGAAAATTAGACACCGCAAGGTACCCAAAACCAATAATAACAAAGTAGAGAGGGAAAAATCCTACTGCAAGATATCCTCAGAAGCTCGGCTCCAAAAAATCATACAATGTTGAAGAAGTGTGGTGTGCACTATGGTCTAAATCCACTGCTCGATCATAGAACTCAAAAACAACTGACACTGGGCTTCACCAGAATAGCTCCATGCAAAAATACTATTAATGGAGTGATGTTGAAAGTGAAAAAAAAACACCAAACATAATTTGATCAACTGCTACAAATAGGTGTGCCACGATCCAAGAACAACCAAGGCAACAAGGTGGACACAAGATCTAAATAAATAGGAGTGCCATGATCCAAGAAAAGCTAAGGTAACAAGGCAAGGACATGAAACCCGAAGAAGCAGTATCAACACCACACCCTCCCATACTACAGAATGGGTAGAGTGACACCACAGATCTATATGAGTTTTCAAAATCAACTACTCTAACACTAAAAACTAACACCGGGATCCACTAGAATAGCTCCCCACAAGAGAGAGACCGTTAACATGCCAAAAAAGTGTCAAAATATAGATCCAAAATATCTCGACAAACAAGAGAGATATAAATGTATACACCCATAATACAAGAATGTAATACCCAAAATTTTTACACGTCGGCTCAACCAAAATTACGTCCACAAGTGATCACAACACCATCCCAAATTTGGCACTTTATAATTGAGTGCATGTAAATATTACAATGAGTAAAAATACCATTTACATTTGAAATATGTGTAAAAAAGTTCACCAATGTGTAGATCTCAAAAAAACACACAATTTCAAAACAAGGATCACCTTAATCCGAGCTATGGATCAAAATTATGAGCTTTACAAGGTTTTGATATTAAAATAATATTTTGATGCTGGTCTTTTTAAAAGGTACACGTGACACCCAAATGTCCAAAGGGTAAAAGAGTGCATCCACACGATACATGCTTGCACCAAAGGATAAAATCTTGCTCCCAAAACCTAAATGTCCAGAGGGTACACATTAATATCCAATGGATAAAAGAATGCACCTAGAGGGTATAGATCTATGTCCAGTGGGTAAAAGACTGCATCCAAAACTAAAATATCCAGAGGGTAAACGAATGCATCCGGAAGGTACACCCTTATATATAATGGATAGAAGAATGCACCCAAAGGGTACAGATCTACATCTAGTGGATAAAAGTCTACATCCAAAACTAAATATCTAGAGGGTAAAATAATGCATTCAAAAGGTACACGCTTATATCCAATGGATAAAATAATGCACCCATAGGGTATAGATCTCAAGTCCCAAAGATAAAAGACTCGCATCCAAAACATAAATATCCAGAGGGTAAAAGAATGCTTCCGAAAGGTACACACTTATATCCAATGGATAAAAGAATGCACCTAAAGGGTACAAATTGACGTCAAGTTGATAAAACACTACAAACAAAACCAAAATAACTAGAGGGTAAAAGAGTGTGTCTAGAAGGTACATGCTTATATCCAATGGATAAAATAATGCACCCATATTTGACTATCTCAAAACATGGTTGATTTTACAGCTTGATTATAGGGTTTTAGCACCCTCCAAATCTAATTCCACTCTCCGGTTTGCATAAAAATGCATGCTATAAAAATTGCTAACAAATTCCATATACATGAAAAAAATAAACCCTTGCTTGCAAAGAAACACTTACTGGATGTCTACATCATCTATGGATTTGATACCATGAAGGAATGATAAGAAGATTGTTCCAAGCCATGATCTCAAATGATAATAGCACACCACATTAGATTTGCAAAATAGAAGAGCTAAAATACCATATATGGAAATCCATCATAATCCATAATACTCAATACATTACAATAGAATGACTTGAATTACTCAATAAGAAAGATGTACATATAGGAGGAGGGAAGTGCAACTACTACCTAAATCAATGGTGAAGAACTCCCACTAACTGATACTGGTAGTTAAGTTAACTCCAAAAGACTAGTAAGCTAACTCCACATAACTGAGAAGCTAACTCAACACAACTAGTACACCTAAGCAAGCTAACCCAACAAGTGTAGGGCTAACAAAAGTGTAAGAATTATCTTGATAAATAAATAAAAGGATAAATAATAACCTACACTAACAAACAAAACCTCATGATTTTCCTATGGACTTACAATTTGATCCTCAACCTTGTCGTGACCACAAACTCATGCATTGCTAAACCCGTGGTTTTAAAACATGGTACTTGTGTTTGTTGATTTTGATAAGAGCTAGATGAGTTAATTAAAACAACCATTTCTATCTACCTTGCAAGGTTAGAAAAGTGCATTTCTTAGAGACTTGTAAACATCACTCGAGCACTATAAAGGAGATGTCAAGCATCATATGTATTCCTTGTTCTATAAAGAGTCACATTAAGCATTAGCTCGACCTTGTTTGACCGTTTTTTCTCTCTCCGCCTATCCTCTAAGATCCTTGTTACTTTTTTGACGCTTTTAGAAAGTTACCAAAGTTGAAAATTTTGATTTTGTTTCTAACCATCGTTTTAACCCCACTCAATGAAATGTATCCAAATTCGCAAACCTTTAATATTTTTACAAGTCAATTTCCTATAACATTCATTTTGGGGGAAACCCTCTCCTAGAAAGTTTTGAGAAGGCATTTTTTTATGCCTTGGGTCATTGTTTACTAGATCAAATAGGCTCAATTATGACTGGTGGATCCAGAATACTCATTGCCATTTACAACCCATTTTCTAGTTATTTGTTCCATCAACTCGGTTAATTCTCCATATATAGGAAAGTATGTAGGAAATTTTTTGTTTCATGTTCATGTATTAAATGGTATATTTTTTTGAGGTTTTCTTATCCCTTGAGCTAAAATTAGTTGTTACAACTTGACCGATTATAACCAAAGTGGTTCAAAAACCAACCGCCAATTGTTCACCATTTTCTAGTTCTGATTGTGTCAGTCCCTGTGTAATTCCCAAAAATTACAGACACAAATACAACAATAATAATACCAGGATGATTTTATTTTTTAACTTACATTTCTCACTACACAACACCACAAGGCTCTAAGCAGAGAAACTCAACAATGCATAATACACTTACAAAATTCATCGACACACATAGACACATGCCAACACCATATAAATGTCAATGCCACACTTTCCCTAGTGAATGAATTCTAGCAATGGCCCAACCACAAGAAAAGGGACCCAAGGATTGGCAAGCCCACACACATCATTACCATGATTACATCTTAGTTATGATTAACATTCTAAGAACATTACTATGCAAGGATAATTTTGTCATTTTTCCACCTATAGGTTCTTAAATTAATTTCACATTCAACTTACAACTCAACCATTTAGATTAGTTCTTTATCCCTTACAACGATGTCTAAACTTACATTATTATTTTCCATCTTTCAAATTGATTACGAAGATCCTAATTCGCTCATTCTTATGTTAAGATTATGTTTCTCAAACATTTATTCAATGTTTAAATTTTACCCTTACTACAATAGTGAATCTGAAGTGATGTCAAGATAGAAATCTTAGGATTTGAGGCATATTTAGATTCAAGATACCTTTTCCCAAAACATTTTTTTATCACGGTATCCTTATTTCCCATCGTAGTTAAGATCTATCAAAAACTTGTTGAATCCATTCAACATTTCGACATCAAGAAATTTTATTTAGATATATATATATATATATATATATATATATATATATATATTTCTCGTTGTTAGATAACACCAAGGTAATTCATATTCTTTTTAACACAATAAAATGTATAATTGAGTTATAAGGACTCCAAGAGTGACATTATTCCTACCCGAATCTCATTTTATTCTTATATACTTTACTCTAACATTGCACTATGGTCTCATTATTTGCATCACTTTTTAACAAAAGAGTTACAAAAGTACTTGTTTAATATATTAAATAAGTACATGATTGGAAGCATTAGAACCATACATGAACCACAAGTGATTTGTTTTCAAAGTGAGATCCCATGTTTCAGCATTTTGCGATTCCACAAGAGGAATTTATTTTATTCGTAAAGTCATAAGCAACATAACAAGCAATTATGGAACCAAGTATTCAGTTTCTTGATTTCTCTTAAGTTAACATCTTTCAAATCAATTTCATTTGCAAAGCGTTATTTACAATTTTCTACCCACTAGTTGACCTCCAAAACAATAATGGTTTAGTTTAATTATAATATACACTCAGGGATCTACACCCTATAAGAAATCAAATTATGGTAAAAAAACATATTTACCTAATAAAGCCTATAGAATGGACCCATGCGCTATACTTTAACTAGCCAAGATAACATATTTAGTGAGAGGATCTAAGGAGGTCATTAACAAGATTTTAAGTAATAGTACAACTATTTCAATAGCTCCATTATGTCATTTGTATCCCACAAGTAAATCATTCGATGAATAAATTTAATTCTAAATCCAACTTTGAAAGACAAGGCACCCACTAGGACACTAAGGAAGTGCTAGTTCTACTTACACCGATAAAGTTTGATCATGTCCCTCCTATCTCGTTGAGTTTATAACAACATCACTAAACATATTGACTAAAATGATAAACCCATTCTTGGACTCTTATTTACCTAAACTAGGAGGTGTTAACACATACAAGGTTCATTCGAAGGTCTCGGTTTTCTATACTATGGGATTAAAACAGAAGGTTAGTTATGCATGGATTTGAACTAGGGTTGAGTATTTTGTTTGCATTTCTTTATTACATTTTCAAGGTAAGGAATGTTAGGAAATTAATATGTTAGTGCTCTACATTTGTATATGTGTGAATAATAATTACATTGGTAATTATTATTATAGTGAATGTTAGTAATTAGTTGTTGAATATTATATTGTTATATAGTTATAACAATATAATATATATTATTGTCACCCATAACTATTATGGGGTATTCATTCCTATTTTATAGGACGTTGTTGTGCCTACCTTCATGGCTATATATTAGCCATTGTATTAGCGTAGAAATTATGTACACAAAGTGATCAATATTATTATATGTGTGAAGTTTGATATCGTTTGTCTTGCTATTGTGTTTTTAGTTGGTACCAGATTGGGAATTATTGGAAGAATCGAGATTATAATGGAAGTATGATGGATTTGTGAGGGGCAGTCTTGTTGCTATTTTCCCTTGTTGATGGGCATTTTGTGAGTGGTAGGGAGTTTGTATTTTTTGCTTGATCTGTTTTGGTAGCAATTTAAGTTGTCCCATGAATGTAAGTAGATGGTGGTAAATCTTGGGATTTTTGTAATGGTTTGGGAAATAATTCCATCCTGATTACATCCATCATGATAGTCTAAGTTCCTATAGAACCATGCCTTGTCGATTTGATTCTCTAGACTGAACTACACAATTCATTGGCACAGATCTGCATCAACGTTCAACACACCTGTGAATCTATCTCAAGTTGTCTTCAGTAGTGGAACTTGCATTCATCACTTTGCAACCAAGCATCATATTTCCACCGATTTAACACTACCATCCAACATTTGGTAGAGCCGTATATCTATGATATACTATAGTTGACTGTGTTCCATGTATTTGCGCACTAGAAATTTCACATATTTCAAAAAGTAGCATGTACGCATTGGTGCTTATGCATTGGTTTAAATTACTCAGTCAATACAAGCTAACTCGCAGCCTACCATCCTCACACACTTATTTTTGAGCAACTTGTTGCAAATATAGAAAAGAAGAGGGTTTTTTTGGGTAAGTTATGACCACGATAATTTCTCCTAAAGGAACGCGGTGTTGAATTTTTTTTGCCACAAAGTATTTCAACTCTGAATAGTAGAATTTTGGTTAGCATGGTTGAGAGATTTGGAAGAGGAGGAACAACACACATTTTGTCTAAGGATTCATTCCTCTTTAAATATATAACCGTACCAAGTCAAATGCATGTTTGTAGGTGTTACAAAGTGTAAGATTAAACAATAGTAGACTATAGACATTTGTGGAGTCTTTATCCACCTCATGCAAGGCGTCAAGTCTTTCAAGTCAAGGGTGGCTTAAAGTTTCGATAGTTTTTATTTATCAATTAATGTTAGTGTCACATGTCTCATTGAGTCAGATTCGATGTCATTTTAACTTGTGTCCGAGCTATTTTATTAAAGTAAGTTTATTATTTTGGTCCATGTAGATATTAATGCTTTAGGTTGTCCTTTAAATTCATTGCATATAGCGTAGTGTATAGTCCTTTACTTGTTATTATAAGTCTTTGTTACAAATTTTATATTGTCGGTCAATTCCATTATACAAAGTGTCATTGTCCAAAGTCTGAAAAATAAATAAAATTTCTCACATTTCAATTTTGGATGCATTTTCACTTGTACGTGACATCCAAATTATTTAAGGTATTTTGAGTTTCATGATCACATTAATTTGAACTAGAAGCATGACACTAGAGGTAGGAGGAATTAGATGTTGGAGGTCAATCAACGACCTCTCGTCAGTTTCCAATGACAAGGGCCACATATCAGCTTTGGTGACATGTGTGTGTATGCAGTTTGATTTTAGTGCTGCTAGTGTGGTACAGTTTGCAATTTTCAATAAGTGGAAATTTCACATTGAGGGGGGAACATGATCCAATGTTCCATTTCCATTATGTCAGCTTTTTCTATGTATGTACGAGTAGTATATTTCAACAAAATTTCCTATGTTATTCCTTGCAGTGAGATGTGATGAGAGCTAAGAATAGTACTTGGCATATCATGATGTGGTTGTAGGTAAACCACTTGAAAACCTTCATTTGTGGTTTTTGCTAAACCAATAAAAAACCACCATTCTTGGTTGTTGGTAATCCATTCACAAAACCATCACTTTGTGGTTTGTGGTAAACCAATTACAAAACCACCATTCTTGGTTGTTGGTAATGCATTCACAAAACCATCCCTTTGTGGTTTTTGGTAAACCAATCATGAACCATCATTCTCGGTTTGTGGTCAACCGTTTGCAAAACAATCCCTAAGGTTTATGATTATCTTGTGAAAATCACCGGATCATGAGCACATGCAAGTATAAAAGTAAGTTTTCCCCATGTTCGGACTAAGGGGGTATATTAGGAAATCAATATGTTAGTGCTCTACATTTTTATATGTGTGAATAATAATTACATTGGTAATTATTATTATTGTGAATTTTAGTAATTAGTTGTTGAATATTATATTGTTATATAGTTATAACAATATAATATATATTGTTGTCACCTGTAACTATTCTGGGGTATTCATTCCTATTTTCTAGGATGTTTTTGTGCCTACCTCTGTGGCTATATATTAGCCATTGTATTAGCAGAAATTATATACACTTTGTGATCAATATTATTATATGTGTGAAGTTTGCTATCGTGTGTCTTGGTATTGTGTTTTCAAGGAAAGCAAAGCACCCCAATTAGCTAATCATCTATTCTTCACTAGAAATACACTACAAGATATTAAATTCAAATTCATTTTACATATATACATCAAACTTTTTACCATATGTAAATATGAATTAAAATTGCAGTTTATGATTAAATGCACATTTCCCAAGTATTGTTATCACCGAATCACAGCACCCTTATGTTTCCATAAGTGCATATACTTGAACTTACGGTGTGATTGGATAACATGGGTACTATCTCCAAGTTGTGGGACTTGCTTTCTTGAGATAGACCTCCAGAAAAGCGGTTCTTGCTCCTAAACTACCTGCCACAATCTACTCTAATGCAGGGGAAAACTAACTATTCTAATCTAAACTTCCAAGGGACCAGGGAGAGAGAATGCATAAAATGAAATCCTACACTAAAGCGGTGATACACCAGAAAAGGAGGGTGTGAGAGTAGTCTTCAAATGCCCGAAATACGTGATTGTAAGTGCACACTAGAAGAGGTGATGACATGAAATTCTCCATAATCTAGCAAAACGCATTCACAACAATATTTCAAACATACACAATGACAATGGATCATTGCATGAACATAATAATAGACACAATATTATCTTGTAATCAAGGTAGAAGGGGCAAGAAGAATGTAAGAAAACACGAGAGGGAAGATGCATCCACAAACTTATATTTTATTGCTTCCCCATATGCACCTCTTTCAATCGGTTACAAGAAAAGGTCCTGGATCACCTTGCAGGAGTCCAAAACAAGTGCTTTCAACACATTGGCTTCACAAATCAATTTTAGCAGAGCCTTGCTACAAAAATACCTCTCCTTTACAATGAGCCCAACACTCCAATTTATAGAAAAGATGAGAAGAGAGAGAGAGGGAAAATGAAAATCCCAAAATCTGTCCTTCAACCACTTGTAAGAGGCATTAAATGGAGTAAAATGATTATATATTACTTGCAAAAGGCTCCCCATACTGTCCCAGGTGCTGCAGCAGAGAAATAATGATGACCATGCCTCTTAATTGCACTCCCAACCACCAAATACAACACTGTTATGAACCCGGCCACATTTTATAAAAAATATCCATCAATATCTCATAAAATCTAGAATTTAATGATTTCGTGTTTCAGTCTTGGAGTCACAATTCCAACGGTGCCAATTTTGTGCAATTTTGTTGAGAAATGCAAAAGTTATGGCCTTCTTCGAGTGCAGCAGCTATTTTGGGCCCTGGCATTTTCATCATTTGATGGGAATGAGCATTAACTGAATGGAGCCGAATATGTTTCTTTTAATTAAATATATCTACCCTTATTCCAGAAAGTCCAATTTTGTGAAAATCGGAGCTCAGAGTCAAAAGTTATGGCCGTTTGAAGTTTCACGGGTCAAACATTGACTTTTCTTCTTTTCCTTAACGAATTCATATTTTGCGTAACGCATCCTCTGTGTTTTGTCCCAGATATCTTAGAAGAAAATATCCTTCTTCGATGATTTGGGCTTCCTTGTTCTTCTTTGCAGCCTTCTTCGCCTTTTCGCGTCCCTTACATACTTTTGTTCACAATCGTCACAAAACCATCGCTTTGTGTCAGGACAAATATCTCCAAACCACCCAAATGGATGCAGTCGTGGCAAATCGGCCAATTCACGTCCCACGCGTACTTTTGTCCCGGCTATCCCAAAACCATGTGAAACAAAAACTTGACAATTTTCCTTACTTTTGGCCGTTTAGACTTTTCGTGTCCTCTTGCGTCCTAACGTCCCAACTATCCATTGGACCGCCCGGGACAAAATGTCCGAAACTTAGCCAATTTTCTTTGTATTTCGCCCCAAGATTGTACGACGAACCTTGGTACAACCCGCATTGGTATGACTTTTGTGCCCTTTAGACCCAAAATTCTTCAAAACAGTCTTACCTTATTTTAGCATTTTTTCCATTTTTTCTAACTCGTTGGGATTTCTTCTTGGATGGGAGAGTTAGAGAGAAGCCGAGGTCCCCAAAACATGATTTCAAGCCTTGAATCAATCTACTTCCTCAGATATAATAATTTGATGCATATTATCAAAATTACCTTGAGGCGAATTTTGGATAACAAGTATACCTAAAACTAAAATCTCATACATATTACCAAATTTCACATATTAAATTTTCTGTAACATGGCAAATACATTATACATATATACATTCTATAATGACCTATATAAATTATAATAATAAACAATGAATTACACCACGCCTTTTCTCCATCTTTCTTACATCCTACAAAAACATGTGAGTAGGAAATCAATGATAAATCACTGGCATGACATCCACCTAGATCTAGCATAATTAATGTTTTAATTTTTCCATTTATAACATAATAATAATTTGCATTTGAAAGGAGAGGGTTAGAGACATGTATTGATTTCATTTCTTTCACTTAATTTCTTAACCAATGAGAGAGAAAGAGATAGGGAGAGAGAAACATTATTTTTCCAAAAGTTCATTTTCACACAAAAAGTCACATGATAGAGTTTCAAATAGTTATTTACAAGTGTCAACATGTTTCCATGGTCATTTGGTAACCCGAAGGGGGTCCTAAAACTTTCTTTTTATGTTTTCCTACTAGTTGCAAAAACATTCAATTTAGGGTTGGAGGCTAAGAAAGTGCGTTCAAAACTATCTTCTGATAAGTAAATTCATGATGAGAGAAATCCTACATTTCCACCTATATACCAAGAGTTCATAGGAAATTATAGAATTCATAACTCGTGAATGGTTTACTATTGGTGGCCTATTTTCTCGAGGTCACCGGTCATAGTGTGCCTAGTTGCAAAGCTATCAAAAGTTAGGTCGAGGATCCAAAACCACATGAAAAACTAATTTTCAATGGATGAATACATAACAAGAAATTTCTACAAGTTTCCTTATATATGGATAATTCACTTGAGTCGATGAGACTGAGAACTAAAAATGATTTTCAAATGGTGACATGTTTTTTGGAGCCACTGGTCATAAGTGGTCAATTTGACTTAGTCAAACTATGACCAATGGCCTAAAAAATGCCTTTTCCAAACTATTAAGAATATTTTTTTCCCAAAGTGAAGGTTCTAGGAAATTTTCTAGTAAAAATACTATAGGGTTGCGAAAGGCCAGAAAAGTATTTCATTCTTCAAGATTCAAACGACGAGCCGATACAAAACCCAAGTTTTCAATTTTAACAACTTCCAAAAAGTGCAACATGAGCTAATAGGGCTCCTAGAGGAGCGACAAAGAGAGTATAAATTGTCGATTGGGGTCGAACTTAAAGCTTGAGGAAACTCTCCTCATAACAAGGACACGAATGAGACTTTACATCCCTTTTTGGGTTTGATAAGGTTGTTTTTAGGTCTATGAATATCATGATTTACTAGCTTTTACAATGGAACAGTTCATGAGTTTACGAGGGAACAAACTTAGTTTCTCAATAAAAGAATGTCACAGCTATCTAATATGGTTCAAAAAATTTCCAAATCATTTCTGAATGAGGGTTTAAGTTTGTGCTTAACTACCAAGTGTTATTCAAGTTACATAAGTATCAGATGACATTTTACAATTTTTCCAAAACAAGTTTATAAAATAGTCAAATGTATGATAAACCAAAGGTTTTTAAATTTATTACTCTGAAATGGAAAACTAAAGTTTGAGAATTATGAAGGACAAGGTTAGTTGAACCGTTCTTGGAATTGATCGATGATAAAACTTAGGAATTTGTTTGGCATTTCATGAGTCTCTTATAGTAGCTAGAGGGGTTACAAATCCATTTCACCAAGGAACATTCAAGGGAGAGCCACATAATTCAAACCATAAATCCCACCACGTCCACGCATCATAACATTTACTTGATAATTTCTAAGGCCTTTGTACCGAACCCATTTTGTGAATACCCTACAATCATAGCAGTTCATGAGACCACATTCCATTCGAGCATTTTCTCAACAGTTCACATGATAGGTGCATTCTTCTACATTTTTGCATATGTATCTACCAGGGCCAAGAATTTAACCACATTTGATTTCCCTCTACAGTATGGTTTCCTCCTCTTTAAATTAATTTTCCCTACACAAGAGGCATATGCCCAACTGATTATTGTAGTTTCTAGAAAGCATTTTCAATGTTGATTAGCTTTGTGTCTTTTTACATGCATCGTTGGATGGGATGTAATGTTGTTTATCCTCCTCAGAAATAATTTTAGAGGAATAGAATGCCTTGGATGATGTAGATTGTCTTTCAATGTACTTTCCTAACATCTCCATTATTCTTTGGTGGATGTCCACACCTATTCTAAATTATCCATTTTGACACAGGGTGGAGGATGTTGGAAAATGTTGTGAATCCTGGATTTGCAATTTCTTGAAAGGTTCCAAGGCCTTTTCAAAAATCCATTTTGTACATATCCTCTTATCATTGCAGTCCACGAGGCCATATTTCTCTGGCACTCTTGTCAAGCAGTCCACATGCCATGTATATACACCCACGTTTTTCATCCATGACTACCAGATCATTAGCAACTACACATGTGACAAAACCCCCTTCTCATTATGTTGAATGGATGTTTACGTTGTGTTCTAGATCTCCCATTTTGGCATAGATAGGTGGGTGAAAAGGCATTTCACTAAAATCCCATGATCCAATGTCATTTGTTGTTTTCAAATCTCTTATATTTATGCCTTGCAGGATGTCCATACCCTTTTCCAGTTCTCTTATTTTTTGGCACGGGATGGGAGATGGTGGGAAGGGTAAATTGATTAGGTTGGAGACTATTTATTACATACGTGAAATAGTGTGATTGTCTCGTGAGGGAAAACCATGTTTTTGTACACTACCATCAATGTCTTCCCTAAGAAGTTTTTCATTCCTTCATTTAGCCGGACATCGAACAAATCCACTACCGGTTTCATCCACTACCAATATCCATCTCATATGTCCTCGCCGCAACTATCCATTTTCTATTGAATTTACACATTATCTTGGGTTTCACCATGGTAAAAGTCTGTGGATCTCAAAATAAAGTGTTTGTATTATTATGCAAGGAAATGATGGGTTTGACTAGGCATTAATAAATCCCATGTGTTGTGTCAGCATCTACCACACGTCTACCCCTTCCACATGCCTCCATCACTTCCACAATCCTCCTTTCACCAACCAATTTTAGTCTTCACCAGCTTCTGCCACACATTTCCCTCTATTTTTTTAAACTATTTTTTTATTAGCTGGGCACTACACCTTGTGTATTCTTGGTATATAGGTGGACACATAGGAATTTTTCTGTCGTGAATTTTATTATCGGAAGATAGTTTTTGAACACACTTTTTTAGCCTCTGAGTCAAAATTGGACGTTTCGCAACTAGGAGGAAAATTTTAAGGATGACCGTAAAACCCTAACCAAGTTAGCAAATAGGCATGAAAACCTCTTGAAACTTATAGATAATTGTATGAAACTTTATCTTGTGGCTTATTGTGTGAAATTTGACTTTTAGAAAAATAGTGTTTCTCTCTCCTCCCTATCTCTTTCTCTCTCCTTAGTTAAGAAATGAAGTGAAATAAAATTAAAAATATATATCTATCTCTAACCCACTTATTTCCAATTCAAATTATTATAATTATTATGTAAATTGGAAACTAAAAATGTTAATTATGCTAGATCTAGGTGGATGTCATACTAGCGATTTATCGGTGATTTCATGCTTACATGGTTTTGTAGGATGAAAGTACGATGCGAAACGACGTGGTTGTAATTCAATGTGGATTATTGTAAATTATGTATGTTAATGAAAAAAAATTTATATATGCATTGCTATGTTATAGTAAGGACTTGTTATTGGAAATTGGTAATATGTATGAGATGTTAGTTTTAGGGGTGCTTGGGAAATGTGCTTTTAACTATAGGTGTTCTTTGATTCAGATTTACATATGGTAAAAGGGGATTGGATATATATGTTAGGTTAAATCGTAGAGGATAATTCAACATTTTGCAAAGTATTAAAATGTTATTATTGAAGTTTTGTAATAATTTTAAGATGCTAGTGTTTAAGGAAAATGTTCATCTAAACATGGGTGTTATATATATATATATATATATCTGTATGTGTATGTATGTATGTATGTATGTGTGTATGTATATATATATATGTTAAATGAAATTGAATTTAATAGCTTATAGTGCAATTCCATTGTGTAATTGATGATCAAATAATTGGTGTGTTGTGTTTCTTACCCTGAAAATGTAATAAAGAGATCTAAATGAAACAATCAACCCTAGTATAAAACTTGTGTATAACTACCCTTTTCTATGTGATTTCTTTTAGCATAGAAGACTAAAACCTTAGAATGAACTTATATCTTTACACTCGATAGCATCTCCTAGCTTAAGTAAATAAGATCCCAATTTTGAGTTGTCAAATATTGTATGCTTAAAGACATCATCATAACTCGATGATTATTGGTACCCAAATTGATTCTCCCTCGAACCTCGGTAGCATTAGGGGTCTAATAGGAAGCTTAGAGACAAGCATATCATGTTGTGTGTCATTTTGTAGCCGGGGAAGAAATGCAGCTTGCTCTTTTTCACTCAGATGTGGAGAAATGGATAGCACCCTCAATAGGATTTGATCTATCCTCACTACTTTATGGTTATGCCTTTCAACTAGGGTGAGAGGACCCTTTTTGTATCCTTTGCTATTTGGGAGGAGATGGAGATGTCCTTCTTTGTAAAATTATTAAGAAGACCTTGAAGAAAACATGATCAATACAACAAAAATATAACTCTCACAAGTTGTCACCCTAGATAATCCGGACATTTTCTAAGAAAGGTTCACGATACTAAAGAAAATGAAAACCTAATCACTTCTACATGTTTTGGTAATAGAAATTATGCATTTGTACACACATAGGACAAATAGGGGTAGTATGGGTAGGATTGGTTGTTTTTAAATGAATTTTGGTGGGAGGTGAGGTAGAGTGGACTTTGATTCACTAGATCTTTGAGAGATTTTACAAAAAATGGAAGGCTTGATCAACAGAATGCTTTAGAATAGCTAAAATGTTCCTTTAACTAGAAGTTGTGCTTCAATGGAGGCCCAGATAAGCACGTTTTCACCCAAAATTTAAGAATGCAAAATGAAGGCTCAAGTTGAAAAAATTAATTGAACATTATCAACCTTTGTTTCTTCACTCCTAAGATGCCCTCAAAGGCTAACAAACAATCTTATCATCATGCTAGGAGTAAATAGATTTTAAATTTGTTTACTTCACTATCAAATGAAATCTCTTCGATAAATGAAATTACAAATGCCACCAAACTATCACAAGGATAAGATCTTGTGTGATTCACAAAAAAATCAATGTAATATTGTAATGGGAAAAGAAAAACTATTTGCAAACATTCGAAATGAACAAGACACGATTCTAGTCAATATCAACACAGATTAACTCAAATTTTATTATATTCATTAGCAAGGGAAATTTTCTAGAACAATCTCGAGATCTTGTCAATGATTTTACACTTGTAACCACCTTAACAAGATCAAATTTAACACAAAAGAAATAAACAGGTTCTTCATCTGGTTTCTCAAAAAGATGGGTTATGTCAAAATTTTCTTTTAGGAATTAACTCGTTATTTCTAACACTCCAACCATTTGCATGAAAAATTTATGTAATTTATAACATTTAATATACATCAGAGTTTTCCCCCCAAAACCAAAAACATTCAAAGCACCGTTGCTTTTTTTGATTTTGATCATGATTCCTAGAATCATATTTGTAAAAGAGTTGTCAGGTGCTTAGAGGGAAAATATCTTCAAATATTTCTAGCATTCAATTCCTCACCTGGTAAAACACTCTTCACTTCATGTGCCAACTAATTCCTCCTCTAATCTTTAGAATCTGGTTTCTTGCATGCTAAGGAAGGAAAGATTGGAAAACTAGATCAAATCTGATAGTCAAATCACATCTTAATGGTAAAATATGTTTTCAAATATTCCCTACCAAATAAAGATATTGAATTAATTTTCCTCTTCATTTGGCGTGTAGGAGACACCAAGAAATGATTAAAAAAACCATAACAATTTGCATCCCCATGAGCTTTGGAGAAAAAAATGGTGGAAAATCAGATATAGGCGCACACGATTGCCGCCGATCTCCATTTTGAATTTAGACCATCCACATGGGAGATCTGAGTTAAGATGGGCATGATGGTCCCTTTTTAATTTTTACACCTTTTGGGAAAAAATGCAAAATTTCTCATTTTGCTCCGCCCCTCCGCCTTTGAAAAATAGTCTTGACACATGTCCCAATGTGGGTCCTAGTAAAATTACGGCTTGATTCTGCTATTTCATGTCATTTTTGGAAAAAAGGAAAATTTTCCAAATTTTCCCCGTATCCTCTGCCTTTCTTCCTTTAGCTTCTGATGTGGGTCTAGTGGAACCACACATCCTTTTTACACTTTAACCCCCTTCTTCATAAAAGGAAAATTTTCCAAAATTCCCCCGAAAGTCCCCACCTCCACTATTGACCTTTCAAAGAAACTTTGACTATTGTTTGTCGATCTTGCGGGTCATTTTGATGACTTTAATATTTTTGAAAATAAGGGGCAAAAAATCCAAGTTTCCTCTGATGGTCCGCCTCCCCACCTTTTGACTTTTCAAATTGTTACGTGTCTTAATGGCACATTTTGAGATGGTCCCCAAAAGTAGAGACCCCAAAAAGCATGGGCTCAACATGTGTCTCAATCCGAAGAGTCTGTTAAAAATTTGAAGGTTCAGTGAAAGGGGCCATGTGTCTAAGGTCTGAGATAGTCTTCTTCGGCCATTGAAAAGTTTGAGCAAAAAGGCAGACTAAGTGGAAGACTCCAATGTCCTCCTGAAACATTTTCAAAATAAAACTCAAGGGCCATTCCCAAACATTCGTGGTCCCTCCACGTGTCTTAAGCCCTTTAGGAAGTTGCTTGAAAATTCTAAGGAAGGCATGGCAGAAACCTCCACATGTCTTTATGACGTAACTTTAAGATGGTCCCCAAGAGTGGAGACCCTGAATGAGCGTTGGCTCACCACATGTGCTAGGCCTCGAAAATTTATTTAAAAGGTTTAATTAAAGATCAAAGCTAGTAGAATCCTCCACCTCTCCCTCTGTCATAATTGTTAAGGTGGGACCCTAAGGCATATCCTCAAATGAGCACTAGCCCACCATGTGTCCATGGCCCGCTAAAACTATACCGATTGTATGAAAAAAATTTCTAAGTCCGGGAAAAGTAGCGGAGTCCTCCACATGTCCCCCCAGCGTAACTCCAAGGCCAAACCAAAGGTGAATCTTCAAACGAGCATTGTTCCTCCACATGGACAAGTTTTGGGTGGAAGTGAGCCATAGAGTTTTTTAGTGCCCAGCTAAACTACATCCAACCAAAGAGGGCCACATTTCCACTAATGCGAGATGAAAATTTTATGGGGTAAACTCACTCGTCAAAGTATAAAAATGCGGAAAACCACCATTTGAGCCTAGAGATGAATTTTTCTTCAAGGACAGAGAATTTGGAAATGTTATAAGGTTCAAACATGATCCTCTAAGCTACATCCATTCATGTTTCTTTAGGTATTTGGGACAAAAATGACAGGGAACAACACATGACTTTGGAAAATGGAAGGAAAGGAACAACTCGAGTTTTACACCCAATTTACAGACACCTTTAGATGGATAGAGAAATGAAAAAAATTCTGCAGGTCTTTACGTGATCTTCAACCAAGGAACAAACTGATCATGGAAAGCAAATGGAGGATAGAGTCTTTCAAGCACCAACACGGGGAGATAAAAAATGTGACAAGGCTGAAAATAAGATGTTATTCATGAAAAATAGGGTGAGACTAATTTGAGCACCAATCTGGCTCCACTCGAGGTTGGGAACTCCTATGAGTGCCACAAGAACCAAATGATAAACAAAGTGTGAAAAATATCCATTAGGCAAAGGATTTATCTTACGAGTAGAAAACCATAACCATCTCCTATAAAATGAACCAAGAAACCAACGAAATGAGGTCACGAAGGACCAAAATGAAAAAAACACGAAATTCAGAAAAAGAAACCGATGAACTATACACTATGCAAATGATGCTCACCTTGATTCTGGGGAATCAATCAAGGAAATGCTTCAAATGCCTTCCATTAATAGGTAATTCAAGTAATTCCCCATCGAATTATTTCAAGAAGAAGGTATGTTCACCAATTCGAATGTCAATGGAGTAAGATCCCATCCATAATGCATCAAATTTACCATGCTTTCCCTTATCTTCATGTCTTTTATCCCATAACAACACAAGATCCCAAGACAAAGCTCTTGGAATGAAATTCTTGTCAAATAAATTCTAAAAATTTCTCTGAACTTCACATGCCTTAGGTAAGATTTTCTCCTTTCTTCATCAAGTTCAACAATGCAGTTGTGCGAGCATCATATGGACTAACTTCTTGATCTTCCGGTTTTGAATGAACCAATATGAGGATAATTGCATATGCAAGGGAAGCAGAGCTTGAGTTCCATAAACCAATTCAAATGGACTTTTTCCAGTAGCTCTTTTAATAGTAATTCGATCAACCCAAACAACAAACTTTAACTTCTCACCCCATTTCCTTTTGTTCGGATCGAAGGTTCTCTAATGATCTTTAATATATTTTTATTATTGGACTCTCCTTGTCCATTACCTTGGGGGTTGTATTTGGAGGAATATGTCAAATTGATCCCATACTATTTTCACATTCTACCAAAAGTTTATCTCTCGAAGCTCATTGCATTTTCAGCAATAATTTTAACGGCACTCCAAACTCAGTAGATGATATGATTTAGCATGAAATCCATGACAATTTGGTCATTTCTATCTTGGTAGGGATGGCCTCTACCCATTTAGTGAAGTAATCGGTGGCTACAAGAATCCACTTATGGCTAGCACTTGAAAGGTCTAAATTCTCACCAATGAAATCCATTCCCCATTGCTTGAATGGGGCTTCAATTGATATAGGCTGTAAAGGAAGGGATCTTGAAGCATTTAGTCTTCTAGAAAAACACTGAAACTCTCACATATTCTAACCAAAAAGTTGTATCCTTGAAAAGAGTTGGTCACCAATAACCCCTTGATATCTTGTGTGATGTGACTCTTCCAGCAAAATTTATCCCACAAACTCCTCCATAGAGATCAGAATTATATTCGGGCTTCATCCTCAGTAATGCACCTTAAAATAACTCCCTCAAGGTTTTTCCAAGCTAACCCAAAATCAGTAATGACATATTTTTGGGAAGCCAACTTAAGAGCTCTTTTCTGATTTTTACTCAAATACTCAGGGCAGTATAGATGTTTGAGATGAAAAATTATATCTTTATACCATTCGAACTCATCAAATTTTCAAGGACATCCACCCTTCTTTTTTCTACTTCATTCACCTCAATAGTTTACAAGTTTCTCTTAGCCATAAGTTTAGCTAAGCCTAAACCTCTTACAAATTTTGTGGTTTGGATATCCATGTCATACTCCTACAACTTGTTCACCCATCTACATCTTATACTTGAGACCTCCATCTCTAATAAGACATCTTTCACCATGGTGTGGGGAACATAAGAAACAAATTTAGAGCTTAGAATGTAAGGTATGAAAACCTTTGTTGCTTTTACTAAGGAAAATGCTTGCTTCTCCATAATGGTGTACTTAGACTCAGCCCCTTGTAATGCCTTACTGAAAAAGGAAATTTTCCTCTTATCCCCTTCATCATCCTTTCGCAAAAAGACAGATGCAATAGTGTTCTCTGAAGCAAAAGAAAACATTTGAAAAGGCTTCTTATAACCTAGAGCTGCTAAAACAGGGGCATGTTTTAATGCTTCTTTGATCCCATTGAAAGCCTCAATGGAAGCCTCTTCCCATTTGATAACTTGGTCCTTCTTTAGCATGCAAGTAATTGGAATGGTCAACTTAGCAAAGTTTGATATGAATCTTCTAATAAAGTTTATTTGACCAAAGAAGGACTTAATTCCCTTCTTGTTCTTGGAATTGGGACCTTGTTGATGGCCTCTACCCTCTTAGGATCAATCATGACACCATCCTTTGATACAATGTGACCAAGCAACTTGGCCTTTTACACTCCGAAATGACACTTCTTTGGATTGAGTGAAATTCCATACTCTCTGCATCTTATCAGCATTTTTTCCAAGTGCTACAAGTGATCACTTCTCTTTCTGGAAAACACAGTCACATCATCTTGGTAAACAACAATAAAATCATTAATGTAACCAGAAAAAGCAACATCCATTTCTCTTTGAAAGGTTTCTCTAGCATTCATCAAACCAAAGGGCATTCTAACATAGACATAAGTTCCCTAAGGAGTGGTAAAGGTTGTCTTAATTCTTTCTAATTCCTTCACAACAACTTGATTATAGCCAGAGAAACCATCAAAGGTAGAAAGCAACTCAGAACTAGTCACTAATTGCAACATGTTTTCCATGTTTTGTAAAGGATAATTATCCTTCAGTGATGCTCTTCTCAGATTTCTAAAATCCACGAACAACCTGATATCACCATTCTTTTTTCCAATGGGACTTAGTTTGTAACCCAAGAAGAATACCTTATTGGATGAATGATCCCTCCATCCCTCGGTTTCTTGATTCTTCTTACATTTTAAGAGATAGGAGTGGATTGATCGGCCTCTGTTTCTACCTGAATGGATTTGCATTATATTTCAAAGGAATTTCATGTTGAAATAGATCCTCTCTGTATGCCTTCAACTCAAAATAAGACAAATCTAAGAAATCTTGATATTTCTTCAATAATTGGATAAAGGATTGTTTTTCCTCCTTGTTTAGATTGCTTCGAATTATATATTCCATTGTTTCTTCTTTGTACCAAGGTCATGTTCCTCAACATCCCTTGAGGCTGCTATATGTGGGTAAGTGCACCAAGTTAGGGGGACAATTAAGTGGACATCAAATCCTAAATTTTACATTAAAAACAATAAAACATCAAATTTAGTCTTCCGGACTTGAACCATGCTAAAAGTAAAAATTATGCCATAAAAATGGTACCATTGCGTAGGGGTGACTATTAGCTTTGTAGAAATACTGATTTTAAAGTGAATAGAATAGGATAAATATCATTTTATAATTTTTACTAATAGTAGGTCTTTAAGACACTTTTTCCCGTGTGTTTATGTCTACATTTAAGACTCGCAAATTTTGTTTCACTTATCGTAATGTGATAAAAATTATACCATCCCAACTATGGTAAAATTATATACATGTTCAAAAAAAAAAAATATTTGATTTCAATATTTTTTATGACGTTATGGATGCTCTATTTTCTTTATTTTTCATACCACTTTCAAGAAAAAAATCATAAAAATAAAATATTGCTCAAAAAATTACAAAATAAAATTCATCCCAAGATAGATAGTGGCATATAACTTATCACTAAAGGAGAAAAAAATATATATCAATTTTTGGTCATCCAAATCGCTGGGCAAACGGACTATAATCTTATAGGTGTTTTTTAAAAAAATACCAAGTTATTGAATTTTGAGTGTTTAATATAGCTAATATTGTCCATTTTTAAAAAAATTAGTATTTTAGAAACTAGATTCTAAATTCTACAATTCATATTAATATAAGTTTTTCTAATTTTGAGGTATGTATTGCTAATAATCCCTATAAGTTAATATTATGTTGTTATTTGCAATATGACGTCCACTTATGACCCCTTTTTGTCCCCCAACTTGTCATATGTCTATTAATATTGCAATCAACATTATCAAAGTTAGATTCAAGACCAACCAATCCTCTAGGAATGGTATTAGTTTTCAGCCGGATGATGTCTTTGCCAAACACAGCTTCTCTCCTTCTATCGCAGACACTGTTAGTGAAGAATCACAAAGCACTTCTGAACAAGTTCTATAGGTCTACTTTTCTAAGGTAGAGTCATTTGGTGTGATTGCATAACATGGGACCTTCCCAAGGTGTGGGACCTTAAAAAATGGGAAATCCCTCCAGTTAAAGGTTGGTTCCTTATTCCTCTGTTTAGGTGTATATGTGAGGATTTGTTGAGGATCTATCTCTATACCTAATCTAAAACTTGCCAAGAAGACAGGGGTAACATGAGTATAAAAATAAGAAATGACTAAAATACCAAGTGATGCACCAAAGGAATGATGAACACTTATTTTTTTAATAGACACAAACCAATGAAATGGAAAATTAAAAATGCATAGATAGCCAAATCTATAATGGAAGACCAGAAGAAAGAAGAAGAGTCAAGAAAGGATCTAAAATTGATCAAAGACATATTTTATTGCTCAGATTGATACACCATTACAATTAGCCAAAGGGTAGAAACATATTGCAATTTTAATGGAAGGCTTGAACACTAGAAATTTCTTTCTTTGGAAGGAGAAGGGAGTCTACAAAACAAAGAATGTCCAATACTTTACAACAAATCCTGCCCTTTGTATTTATAGATTCGATTAGAGAGAAGAAAGAGAGAGACATAAGTGGGAAAAGTAGGTTGAAAATCAACTACTACTATTAATGCCCTTGATAAAATCTACCCCAAATCCATCTTTACTACATTAATCTTTGGTTTGGTGCCTTAAAGGAAGGGAAATGGCGGAGCAGATCGAATCGATCTCGGTTGTAGAAGCGAGAAGATCTGCATTGAAATCCCAAAGATGTTTCCTCCATTCTCCTTTACCTAACCCCCTTAAAATTAATGTTTCACACCTCCATGGCATGGGTGAGGTTGAGATATTTCCAATGGTGTAAAATTTGCAATATTTTGAGCCCAGCTATGGATGAGCACCTTCGAATTTTGTATCGATTTCGTATAGAGGAGCAGGGGAAAATAGTGTTAAAAATGGCTCCTCTTTTGATTTCTAGGACACGTGGAAGTCTAGCACTTATGTGAAGGCGTCCTCTATATTTTACTTGTTAGAAGAACATAGGAATGACACGTGGCTTCCTCCATCGGCTTGGTCAAATTCTTGTTTCTTTGCTAAGTCCTTTTCTTGGCGGGGTCTTATTCGTTGATTTGGGAAATGTGGCGGTCTAGCACTCATTTGCAAAACTTTTCCCTATTCAACCCTTAAATCAGCACCATTAAGACACTTAGCATTCTTCGTCACCTGCTCATGTATTGAATATTCAACCGATCTTGCCCCTTTTGGAGTAACACGTGGAGGCACCGTGCTTGCTTGAAAACTTGGCCCAAAGTTTTCTTTTGAAGGAGCGTTGAGTTGAAACTTCTCGGCCTCCACTAATTTGTGGAATTTTCAACGGTCCCTCTTAGTTTTTAGACATTGGGCTACGTGACAAGCTCACACTCATTTGGGTCTCACCTTGGGACCAACTCTTGGAGTTATGCCACACTGACACTTGACATTCTCTCCTTACACACCTATACTTAGAAAATTTTAAGCCCACCATGTTTAGTGGAGGGATGGCACAAGTTTGAGTCTCCACTCCTAAGCTTCCTTCCCTTTTTGTGTCAAGATGACACAGCACGCTCTTTCTCATTTGAATACTTTTTAATGGCCCCATAAATTTTTGGGGTTTTGGATGTGTTGAAGCTTTGGCGCTAGTTTGGGCTTCCTTTTGGTTCACCTTTGAGGAGTGCCATTAGGACACATGGCTCCTTCCGCTACCTCTTCCATACTTAGTCATATTTTAGACCTTTTCCTAAACTTTTCCTAGCCCGAGGACTTCGGATCTTCACCGTTTCTTCCCTTCTTATTCATTGTTTCCTCTGTGGCATCACTCATTCTTGTTTGAACCTGAAATTTCATAGTTTCTTCTACCTATAACTTGAAAAATTAAATTAAAACATGGAACGACTTGTGAGTTGTTTCATTTGTTCGGATCCTTTAGTCTCTCTAGGCCTTCGCTACTTCTTATGTTGAGTCCCTCTGCAACCAATTTACAAGATCTAAACAATTTTTCTCAAGTTCCTTCTATACGGGTTCATGTGATAATCTGATATTTGACCCGAGGGTGAAATATGGATAAAAATTTGGCTACTCACGGGGGGTATCACCTGCTAGATGAAAATACCAATTTCCTTGTCATGTCCATTGGGCATGGATTCAAGAAAATGGTGCAGTACAAATCCTACACGTTTTATGAGCCCTATCATTTCACTCTCAATTTTCATAAGAAATCTTGAAACAAAGGTTTCTAATAGCGAAAAATTGTTTTGACCTGAGGTTTCATCTTGTTTCTCCGAATGGACTACATAAGAGCAATAAAAATAGCACCCACAACTATATACAAAATTGAAATCATACATGCTCCAAATAGAACATGCGAGTGTGTGAATAACTTAGGATAAAGAAACCTAAACTACATAAATGTGATGTGCACAAGTAGTTAGACAAAACAAAAATCAAACTAATATATACACTGAGGAGACTTCCCTTTTAGTAGTAGTGCTTAATATGGATCCCATTTACTAGAATCTACAACTCTTCACCCTCCAATGTAGAGAATTGGAAATCATTTCTCATTTTTTTATCTTGTGATCATATAGGGGCCACTCCGGATGGCATCAAATTTGGAATGCCTTCCTGGTTTTGCTCGATTTGCATAGCATTTCAAAACCAGGTCTCCTTCTGGAAGGTCCATACTTTTACCTTCTTGTCAAAGAATTTCTTGATTGGGGCCTAATTCTTTTCTATCACTTGGAGTTATTTCTCTCTGAATTCTTCTAATTCTATAAGTTCCACATACATGGCCTCCATTAGTTCAAATTCAGACATCTTTAGTTGCTTCATGAGCTCCAATGCTGGAAACTCAAGTGATATAGGCAACATTGCTTCTTTCCCATAGACAAGCTTAAATGGAGAGCTACCTATAGATCTCTTGGGTGTTATTCTATCAGCCCATAAGGCTGTTTTGAGATTTGTGTGCTAGGTCCTTTGATTCTCATCAAGAGTTCTTCTGATGATCTTTAGTAGGTTCTTGTTTGTGGACTCATCCTGCCATTACCTTGAGGGTAATAGTTTGATGAAGTGATCAAATAAGTCCCATTCTTGACATCCCATCTTGTGATCTTGGAACCTATGAATTCTAATGCATTGTCTGATATGATGGTGGTTGATACTCTAAATATGGTCACTATCCCTTCATAGAAATCTAGGATACTAGACTCATTGGCTTCCTTGAGTGCCACTGCCTCAGTCCACTTGGTGAAATAATATGTCACTGTCAGAATCCATTTATGGCCTTGGCTTGAATTTGGATTGATGACTCCAATTAATTCTAATCCCCATTGCATGAAAGTTTGGATGACTGAGATTGGGTGCAATGATGAAGTGTTCTTTAGCCTTTCCTTTCCTTTGAAGAATGCACAATTCTTGCACCTCTTGATCTATATATAGTAGTCACTAAACACTCTAGGCCAAAAATAACCTGCTTTCATGATTTTGAGTGTTGTCTCCCTTGGAGAAAAATGGCCTCCGGCTGCTTGACATGGAATTCTTGTAGCACTCTTTCCACCTGATCTGTCTCAATGCATCTCAAAGAATGTCATTGATGTCTCTTTTGAACAAGACACCATCAATAAGAACATAAGGGATGGCCTATAACCTGAAATGTCACCTTTTTTTTTACTCATCCCATGAGGACACAAACCTATTTGAAGGAAGTGTACCATGTCTTGGGTCCAAAAAGGAGCAGAAACCTCATCTCTCCTTCTTCTTGATCATCTTGTTGAACAAGAACAACCTCCTTATCACTGTTTGTTTCATCTTGTTAACTTGAGGCTATTTGTTCACACAACCCCTTCCCACGACTAGCTTACGGACCTTGATCTCAATTTCATATTCCATGACACAAGTGATTCATCCTACATGTTTTTCATTCATGTCCTTGCTAAGAAGGAATTCTTTAACTCCCGCATGGGAGACCAATAGTTGGATTTTGTTTTTTGAAACCAAATATTTAAACTTCTTCATCCTCCGATCACCACCAATACCTACTTCTCAATGAAGGACTACCTCACCTCATAATCTTCCAAACTCGATTGAAGAAAGCAATTGGTTGTTTTGTAATTTCTCTATTTTGCTGAACCAAGATTATAGAAATTGTATCACTTTGCCACTAAAGGCATACAGTATGAAGTCCTTTGAGAAATCTAGATTCCCAAGAGTTGGGGCTTGTGATATGGCTTCCTTGATAGCCTCAAAGCTTGATTTTCCTTTAGTTGTCCACCGAATGCTAAGATATTATTCAAGATCAACGTTATTGGCTTAACAAGGGTAAAAAATTTGGAACAAACCTGCGATAGAAAAATTGATTTTTCCTAAGAATCTTTGAAGAGAATTCTTGTGACTTAGTAATGGAAATGTTCTTATTGCTTGAACTCTCTCTGGGTCAATTTCCAATCCTTCCTTTGATACAATATGGCCTAGAAGCTTGCCTTCATGGGCCAAGAATATGCATTTTTTGGGGTTCAATGACACTAAAACTTCTACATCTTTGGAACACCTGCCTTAGATGGAAAAGGTGGTCTGCCGCATTTTTGGAAAAAGCTGTAATGTCATCCACATAGATACATAATATTTTGTTGATCGAGTCCCTTGAATGTCATATCCATTTCCTTTTGAAAAGTGGCTCCAGCATTGGATAATCCAAATGGTCATTTTCTTGTAAGTATAAGTGCCCCATTTGGTGGTGAATTTTTTTGAATGGATCATCTTATTTCACCATGATCTAGTTGTACCACTGAGTAGCCATCTAGGAGGGGGAACCTTTCTAACCCGGACACTACTTGTAAGATCTGCTCCATTAAAGTGAGTGGGTAGTGATCCTTGAGAGATGCTCTATTCAAATCTATAAAGTCAACACACAACCTAATTTCTCCATTTTTTCTCTAATTGGGACATGAACCCACTTGAGTGTTTGATTGGAAATATGAGACTTGCCTCTATTAGCTTGTTCAACTCCTTCTTCATCAGAGGCTCAATATGTGGGTTGACTGGTCTCTGCTTCTACCTGATGGGCTGAGTAGCTAGGATCTAGTTTGATTGTGTGTTGTGCTAGCTTTGGATTGAACCCTCTTAGGTCTTCATAACTCCAAGAAAACACATATGGAAATTCTTAGCAAAGTTATATGAATTCATACCTTTCTTTCTCGGTGGCCACTTTTCCAATTTGAAGTGTTTTGTCTTCTCTAACTGGGATTGACTTTGAATCTTCTCCTTTTCCGTAATTATCCTTCTCCTTTCTAAATTGATCATTAGGATTGAAAATAGATTCTAGAGTCACTAAGCCTTTGGGAAGTTGTTTGTATGTAGTTGTACTATTTGATTCCCATATTGCTACTCTAGTCTACTCTGGTTTCTAGCTAAGAATTCAGCTTCTTGCAAAAAGTTAATGATTTTTGATCATTCTCAAACACTTACTAGCATGTGTTGTTATCTTGCACTTCTCGGCCTCACAACTATATGGATATGTGTCTGTTCCTTTGTCCCTTTTGATGCTATCAACCACCTTAAACATTACCCCAACTATTGCAATCTTGTTAGCAACTTCATTCTCCTTCCTGGTCATGGACACAATGTTGAAGGCCTCGAAATCCTGCATGAGATCCCATACCCTACTATTTCGGTTCTTGAGTAGATCATTTTTATAGCATTAAGTCCTCTAACTTGATTGGAAACTAGTTCACTTTGTCGTTGAACACTTGCAATTTCTTAATTCCTAGCTTCCTTGCCCAAAAAGACCTTGGACTAAAGCCTCATATTCAGCGGTGTTATTTGAACAAGAAAATTGGAATCAAGGCTGAATACTATTTCATACCTTTGGGAACATAATCATGGCTTCTCCTCTAGATACTTGTCTACTCCTTGAGCCATCAAAGAACAATTGCAATACCTCATCATCACCCTTGTATTTTGGCTTAATTAGATCAAGAAGAGGATGATCTTCTTCACATAGGCGGTAGAAACCTAGCTCAAAATCTTCCATCTCCTTTTAGGGTCAAAAGCATTACTTTTGTTGGCCTACTCATCAAGAGACAAGTATGAGATACATCCCACTTGGTATTTTCTTCGAAGTGCTTGGGAGATCTTCTTGATCAAAAGCTAAGCGATTGGCATTGATTGGGCTAGGCACATATCTTTTTGTGGCCTTCACCACATACATTTTCCTAAAGAGCATATGTGACCAATCAAGATAAGAGCCTCCAATTTTGGCAATGAAGTCCTGGATAGACACAAAGCAAAATGTGGTGGAAAATCTATGATTGACATGTTTTGCAAAATAGTCACATTAGGGCAAGAATGTAGAGTGATAATAATATCCTTGATGATTCCCATAGTGGTCACTACTTTGTCCCATCTAAGTGTAATACTCCTCTAGAGATGATTTCATATTGGAGACCTAGTGATCAGCTATTTGTTTGGGGCATCACGGATCTACTAGCTCTAGAATCAATCATACAATTGTGCACTAATTTGTCTCCAATAATTAATGAGACATAGAATGGAGGAGGTCTCAACTTCTTACCTAGTTTCTCTCCTTGGTTCCTCCTAGGTTGAATTGCATTGGCAAGTAGTCTCTCTTGCTTGATTAGGGGTTGATTTGAACTTGAAAAATTTTGCATGGCGATCTGCAACAAATCCCTCTACCACTGGAATGGTCGGTGACTCCCATAGTGGAATGTTCACACTTGTCTTCTTCATTTGTTCAATAATATTAAACATGCTATCCTTTTTCTACCCCTTCATGGACACATTTCTTTCTTCCACATGGATCATTACAACCGGTGGTGATTGGATTTGGAAGGTGGATTGGATTGGTTCTGCGCATGTTGGGAGTTGCACTGGAGCACCAGGACATTGTGGAGTGATGGAAGGTTGAGGTCACCTGAGTTTTGGCCCTCTCCAATACTTATCTTTTTAGACCATGTATTTCCAGATACACTTTAATAAGGTAACTGATTCATCCCGCATAAGTCTTCAGCCTACAAATTTACAAGCATAGTCTCTCCAGGAGGCCCCCCTTGTTGAGCTGCTTCATGTTGATCTCCATCTTAGATAGGTTCTTATGGCACCATACTGGTCATCACCATCAAGGATTGATTGAGTGCACTATTAAAGCACATTGATTGGTTATGAGACTGATTCCATGGAAGGAACCAATCATATTCTTGTGTCATATTGCTTTGTGTTGGAACCAACTTCCTTGATGTTGAAGTTATGTTTGGATCATATGACTTAAAAGGTCTAGTAGCTTAGGGATGTCCTTGGTTCTAGCTCGATTTATATCCTAAGGTGGTGGCCTATTCTACTAATATTGGGGTCTATCTTGATATTGAGCCTGGGGCTGATATGGCCTGAACTCTAGCTTGTTGTCTTTTGATGGTTATTAGCTCATTTCCCAAGTTGTGAAGATGTTTCATGACTTCCTGGAGTTCCTTAGAGGTGTTAGATGATCAAGTGGAAGCTTCAACCGAGATCTTTGACTCTAGGGGTGGGTATAGGAGCTAGTGTTGGTGTTTGGCTAGTATCTAAGTTTCCTAACTTAGGTTATAGAGGCACAAATGGCCTAGGAGTAATTTTCCAGCAAATGAATCAAATGATTCTCATCCCTATGGAAAGGTTATAGGATGCGAGTAAGCTTGTGCCCCCATTGACGGAATCATTAGAGAAATATCAGATTTTAAATTTCGAAGAAAGTATAAGAGGGCACCTTCATTAGTGGGCTTTACTACTATTAGAATCTTGTCCCAAGTCTCTTTGGAATCTAGGTTGAATTCCATGAGCTTCTCATTTGGGGATCTCTTGATCATTGTTAGTTGCTCCAAAAAGATGAGTTGTCACCTTTCTCTCTAAACTCAAGTTGTGAAGAGCTATGCATAATTGATTCCAATTATGGATAGAGACTTCCTCAAGACTCTGAACCATTATGAATCTTTCCCTTTAAGTGAATAGGTGAGTAGCTTGACCGAATGTCCATATCATGGATCTTGTGGATTGTATAGACATTTGTAATATCTTTGACATGATCACCAAGAGAAGTTTGGTTTTCCACAGTGAAATATGGGATGCTCTTTAATGCTGCTAACAGACCGGATTTTGTGCATTCGAGCAAGTGGATAGCTTCTAGTGAAGTTGACATACTGATTTGGTTTAGCCATTATGATCGAGATGAGCACCCCTCTTGATTGAGTGAATGGCATGCTAGTAGGAGGAGGTGTTGATAAGTATTTGTTTGGTGGGGATATAGACCTCTGGGCCCTTCTTCCTCTTCTCCCTCTATTTGGGGATAAGTCTAGATACACAAATAGTCCCTCTTCTATGGTTCTTGACCATGTTTGTATTATTCTCATGAAATTGCTTGGACTGCTTTGAACAAGTAGATTTGTTTCTTTTGGATACGCCACATGTATAATTTAAAGGCTTCTAAAAATCCAAAATCACAAAAAGTGTACATCAATTCCTACTATAATGAGATGGAGACTTCTTAGTCCTACTTAGCATGCTAAAACTATTGGTGTAGAATTAAAATGAGTTCTATAGGTATGCTTTTATAAGGAAGAGTCATTTGGTGTGATTGCATAACATGGCACTTTCCCCGAGGTGTAGGACCTTGCAAAAATGGGAAAGACCTCCAGATTAAAGGTTGGTTCCTCATTCCTCTTTTAGGTGCATACGTGAGGATTTATAGAGGATCTATCTCTATACCTAATATAAAACTTGCCAAGGAGACAGGGGTAAAAGGATTATAAGAGATAAGAAATGACTACACTACAAGGTGATGCACTAAAGGAATAATGAACACTTATTTTTTAATAGACACAAACAAATGAAATGCATACATAAACAAGCACAATAGCCAAATCTATAATGGAAGACTAGACGAAAGTAGAAGTGTCAAGAAAGGATCTAAAATCGATAACAAACATGTTTTATTGCTTTGTAGATTTATATAGTCCATTACAAAGTAGCCAAAGGGCATAAATGTATTGTAATTTTAATGGAACACCTAAGCTCCACAAATTCCTTTACTAGAAGGAGAAGGGAGCCTACAAAACAAAGAATGTCCAACCCTTTACAATGAATCTTGCCCCTGCATTTATAGATTCGATCAGAGAGAAGAAAGAGAGAGAGAAGTGGGAAAAGCAGGTAAAAACTCAACTATCATTTGTTAATAACCCTAGTAAAATCTACCCCAAATCTATATTTATTCATCAATCTTTGGTTCAACACCTTAAAGGAAGTATAAAAAGCGGAAGAGAAGATCAAATCTGATTTGGTTGTTGAAGTGAGAAGATCCTGCATTAAAATCCCGAAGACATTTCTTCCATTTTCCTCTACCTAACCCCCTTAAAATTAAATTTTTGGACCTCCATGGCATGGGTGAGGCTAAGATATTTTCAATGGTGTCAAATTTACAATATTTCAATCCATGAGTCAAAATATATGCCCCTTATATTTTTGTATCGAGTCCCTACAGAGGAGAAGGAAAATAGTTTTCAAAATGGCTCCCCTTTTGATGTTTGAGACATGTGGTAGTCTAGTGCTTATATGAAGGCAACCTCTATATTTTACTATTAGAACACCGTAAGAATGAAATGTGGCTTCCTCCGTCGGCTTCCTCAAATTTTTATTTCTCTATTAATTTCTTTGCTTGATGGATTCCTATTCATTGACCAGGACTCGTGGCGCATCCCGCCCTCATTTGGGAACCTTTTCCTATTCAACTCTTGTATCGGTGCCATTGAGACACTTGACATTCTCTGTCAGGGGTTCTCATGCATTATCTATTCAACCCACTGCCCCTTTTGGAATAACATGTGGAGGCATTGCGCTTGCTTGAAAACCTAGCTCAAAGTTTGCTTTTGAAGAGCATCAAGTTGACACTTGTCGGCCTCTACTGATTTGTGGACTTTTCAATAGTCCCTCTTACTTTTTAGACTTTGGGCTACATGGAAATCTTGCACTCATTTGGGTCTCGCTTGGGACCAACTCTTGGAGATGCACCACACCTGCTGACACTTGGCATTCTCCTCTTACACATCTATATTTAGACAATTTAAAAGCTCGCCATGTTCTCCTTTTGACTCTGTTTGACCATTTGCTACGTGGAGGGTGGCCCAAGTTTAAGTCTCCGCCTTGAGCTTCTTTCCTAATTTTACACCAAGCTGACACCTGGCACATTATTTCTCAGTTGAAGACTTTTCAATGTCCCCAAATTTTTGGGGTTTTGGATGCGTGGAAGCTTGGCGTTAGTTTTGGCTTCTCTTTCTGGATTCACCTTTGGAGGAGCACCATTTTGACACTTGGTTCCTTCCACTACCTCTTCCATACTTAGTTATTTTTGGACCTTTTCCTGAACCATTTCAAGCCCGAGGACTTGAATCTTTGTTGTTTCTTCCCTTATTGTTCCCGGTTCCTTTATGGAATTTCCCCTTCTTTTCTAACCTCGTTATTTCATAGTTACATCTACCTGTAACTTGAAAAGTGAAATTAAGACATGGAATGGATTGATAGAGTCATTTCTTTTGCATAGGGTCCTTTAGTCTCTCTCACCTCCACTACTTCTAATGTTGAGTCCCTCTGCGAATAATTTACAAGATCTCGAATGAGTTTTTCATGTTCATTCGATGCGGGGTTGTGGTGATCCTATATTTTACCTAGGGGTTAAATATTAATAACACACACACACCATTGGCTCCAATCAATACACTGATTACCAAACTCACCTTTATTCAGATAAACCATTTCACACGGGAATCATCATCAAATACTTGCCAATTTTTTATGTTTTCGAGACAAATGGCATTATTAGTACTTCAACATCATTTTCACAATATGGGGACATTGCACAATTATCAAACTGAGATTGCAATACTACAAGCTTGTCTTCCATAACATTGAACTTCCTATTATGATGCACAATGTTAAATGTGTTGGTACCCAAATTTAAACTCCTTCAAAGACCAAGTAGCATCATGGATTAGACAAGACACTCAGAGGAAGATAGAAAATCATGTATGTCATTTTATAGCCGGGAAAGCAATCTATCTGACTTGTTAGCACTTAGGTTTTGAAAAGAGTGGGTAGCACCTTAAAAGGATGTGATCTGATCCTAAATATTTTAGGTTGTGCCTTTCAACCAAGGTAAGAGAACCTATTTTGTAACCTTTTTTATTGAATAACAATGATAAATCCTTCTTTTGCATAAATTTCATAGAGAAGACCTTGGGAAAATATGATCAACACACCAGATCTGAATCTCATGAGTTGTCACTTACAGATCATGGAGATACTTTCACAAAGAAGGCAAAGGTTACTAAAGACATTTGGAATCCTAATATGTCCTGCATACTTTAGCAAATGGATTTTGGTCTTGTGTGGGTATACAAAGCAAAATAGGGGTAGTATGGGTAGGATTAGTTGTTTTAAATAAAATATTTGGTGGGAGGGGAGACATGATGCACTTGACTCACCAGATCCTTGAGAGCTTATGCAAAATGGAAAGATTCAAACAACAAAATGCCACAAAAGTTAAAAATGTTTCTTCAACTAGAATATGTGCTTCAATGGAGGCCCAGATTGGCACTTTTTCATACATCCTATGGGATTTTGTCACAAAGGTTCGAGTCGAGGAACCCAATAAATCACAAAAATTCAAACCCAACCATGCCTGATGTACACCCAAAGGATTAAAGAAAATATTTGTCAACAAAATGAGAGAAAAATGATTTTAAACCATTTATCTCACTCCCAGATGAAGGCTCTTCTCCGATAAATTAAATTGTAGATGCCACTAAACTATCATAACGATTGAGACCTTTGTGATTGGACTCAATTTTGGTAGAAATTGCAATAAAACAAGAGAAACTACTTGCATGCATTCATAGATGAAATAAATACACTTTACTCAAGATTAACATAGGATAACTCAAGTTTGATCAAATTTATCGGAAGGGAAAGTTTCCGAGAAAAATATTGAAGCTTGTCAATGGCTATAAACTTCAAACCACCTTGACATGATTAAATTTGACACAAAGAGAGATATACCAGTTTCTTAGATGGCTTCTCAAAAAGGATGGGCTTTGTTAATCTTTTAATGCTAGAAAAATCAATCTCGACCTTTCCAAAACTCCTAACCCCTTTTGCACAAAATATTTGTACCATTTATAACATTTACAACATAGCCCCTTCTTACCAAAAGACAAAGACATTTAATGCACCAAGTGTGTTTTCCATGATTCTTTTGTGAATCTCAAAATCATATCTGTAAAAAGTCTCCAGGTGCTTGAGGGGGTAGATTTCATCGAGTATCTCCTGCATTTAACTCTTTCCTATGGTAGATCACTTTTTCTTCAATTTTATAACCACTTTTGCCCCTAATGTGTCAAATATAGCTCCTTGAGTGCTCGGGAGAACATAAATGGAAAATATGATTAGGAATGAAAGTCGACAATTTTAATGGCGAAAGACGTCTTCTAGATCTCACCACCAAACTTAGATATAAAAATTAACTCCCTCTCTATTTGGTGTGTAGAAAAGACCAAGAAATCATGGAGACTTGCACTTCCAAATGTGTTTCGAGAGAAATGGGGGTAGATCGATTAATACCTCAGGGTGCCATTGATTCTTACTTATAATTTAAGTTGTCCATGTGGAAAATTCAAACTTTAAAACAAACGTGGGGATTCCTTTGACTTTTACAACTTTTGGCAAAATGGAAAAAACTCACATTTTTCTCTGCACCTCCGCCCTCGAAATGAGCTCCTGACATGTGTCCAAATGTGATTGGAGAAAATCCGCTTCCCATTTTACTTTTGACTCTTTTTTCTCAAAAGGTTTTTTTTTTATTTCCTCTAAGAGCTGAACTTCCATCGTTGACTAGGGTAGAACATTGACTTTTTCCCTCATTGGGATTGTGGGCCATTTTGATATTTTAATTCTTAAGGGACTAAAAATCCAAGTTGCCTCCGATGGTCCACCTCCCCACCTTTTTGAAGTTTCAAACTACCACGTGTCACCTTGAGACGATCCCAAAATTTTATACCTTGAATGAGCATGGGCTCGCCACATGTCCCGCTTTAGAGAAGTTTGTTTTAATGCTTGGACATGTCATGAAAAGTGCCACATGTCATACTCTAAGGCAATCTCCATGAAAAAAGTATAAGTAAAATTCAAAGTGAGCGGAGGCCTCCACGTGTCAACCTAGTGCTTTTAAAATGAAACTCAAGGGCCAGTCACCAAACATGCATGGTTCCTCCACGTGTCTCCATGATGCAACTTCAAGATGGTGCCCAAAGCAAAACTCTGAATGAGTGTGAGCTCACCATGTTTCCTATTCTACTAAAATGCTCCAACCGTATAACAAAATTTCTAAGTCTTGGCAAAGTAGCGGAAGCCTCCACATGTCCTCTCAACACTACTCCAAGGCTACACCAAAAAGTAGATCTTCAAATGAGCGTCGTGCCTCCACATGGAAAATTTTTTAGTTAAGGCTTTCCATGAAAATTTTCTAAGTACCCAACTAAGCCACGAACAACCAAAAGGTGCCACATCCCCTGTATATGCAAGGATGTAAATTTCACTAGGAGAAACACCCGTCAAATTGTAAAATACAGAAAAATGACCATTTGAGCCTGGGAATAAAATTTTCTTCAAGGATAGAAAGTTTGAAAATTTTTACAAGGCTAAAATACGTTCTTTAGGGACACATCCATTCATTTTTCTTCAAGTATCTAGGATAGAAACTTCAAGGACAACAAATCCTGACTATGGGAAATAGAGAGAATGGGAAAACATGATTTTTTGAAGGAACAAAGAATGGGAGACTCAAAATATAGAATTTTCTAGAGGAACTATCATCACCAATCAGGCACTATGATAATTCTTCACTGGGAACTCCTCGTGCTATGATTATTAACTAATGCACAACTTTTAGTTTGGTGGATGTAATCTGAAACAAAACAACAAACATAACACAAGAATACCATAGACTATGATAAGAAGGAATGATGATAAATCTGAAATATTAGAGTAAATTATAATATTAACATTAAATTGTTACAATCTCACCCATGAGGTACTTCCACTTTATTCTTGACTTCACTTGCCTTCCACCAATACTATGAGAGAAACTTCACAATTACACCTCTCTTAATGGCTTCTTTAACACACCTTCAAAATGATGGCTTCCTTTACACACTTACTCATACAATATTTCTCACTACTTCCTTCTATGTTAAATGAGGGGGGTGGCCTTTGTATTTATAGAAATTTCAAGCTTATCATCTTATCTCTAAGATAGGATAAGAAATCCACTCAGATGAATCATATTCCATACCTTAACTCTTATCTATACATGTAAGCTTATCTTTTAAGATAAGATAAACCTTATCATTTCACATGGGTTCCACATTTTTAGACTTTTTACAAATAAAATACACAAAATATTTATGACCTCACTCCTTGTCCTTATTACCAATATAATATTTCTAATTCCTAATCATGTAGACCATACTTCTCTACTTACCCCAACTTTGACATTTTAACATTACCGGACCACTTACGAAAAATATTTACTTTTTACCACAACATTCCTATTGTACTTTTGACTATTACCATACTATACATTATTGGCGGCGTCGTACTGGCAGCGCCTGTTATCTTCTATCGGACACTACTACTAATTACACTTAACAACATCCTATTCCTAATACATACATTAATGAAATAGAAATTATGGAGGAAAATTTTAGTGTCAACATCTTCCCCCTTCCTAGCTTCTACTCCATCCTCGGAGTAGACTATTCTAGTGCTTGGAAAATCTTTAACTTGTCGTGGTTGACCCATTTCGTAATGGGAGTGCCATCCAATTCCTCCATTCGAAGTACGTAGCATTTTCATGCATGGATGCTATTTTGTAGGGTCCCATCCATTTTGGAAGAAATTTTCTCTGTCTTCTTTTTTTTTGTATCTGGAATCATATACTAGAACCAAGTCATTCACATGAAATGGAGACCAACGGATCTTTTGATCAAGGTATTCCTTCGCTTCATTTTCTTATTATCGCTTGTATCCTTTGCCTTTTCCCTTATTTCCTCTAGCAAATGAAGATGTACCAAACTTTCTTTTACTAAATCACTTTCATCCATCCTTTCATTTTTCATAACTCTCACAAAGGGGGGAATATCAAACTCAATAGGAAGAAGCTGGATCAATGCCATAAGCCAACCGAAATGGGAGTATCCTGTTGCTGACTTTGATGTTTCCCTATATGCCTCACAATGCTGCATGAATCCTTTTATCCCACTTATGTACCTGTAAGGCTACATCTTTTGCTAGAATTTGACACAACACAAAATTTGTTCGTTCCACCTATCCATTTGTGCTTGGTTTATATGTTGTTTCCTTCCTGTGCTTAATAGAAAACTTATTTACTAGGGCTTCTACCACCTCATTAATGAAGTGGATTCCTTGATCTATTACAATTTATAATGGAAAACCAAATATGGTGACAATGCATTCATATATGAACCTTGCCACTTCATCCATGGAATTTTTTTCAATGGCCTAGCTTCGATCCACTTGGTTAAATAATCTGTGGCAACTACAATATACTTATTTTGGCATGGGGTAGTTGGAAGTGGACCTACAATGTCTATTCCCACTTTTCAAAGGGACCAAGTGGAAGAATAGGGCATAATGGAGCTGATGAAGTCTTACGGTTACCATGTGTTTGAAAAATATCACATGTCTTACAATAATTATAACAATCTCTAAAAAGAGTGGGCTAGTGATAACCTACATCAAAGATCCTTCTTGTTGTAAGTTGTCTAGAGAAGTGCCCTCCACATGTACCATTGTGGAATTCTTTTATTAGCTCCTTCCCTTGATCACGTCCAAATACCCTCTTATACTGTCCATCAGGTCCTATTTGAAATAATACTCCATTCAGAATATAATACGGATGACTAGCTTGAGTAATCTCCCTCTTAGTCTCTGCATTGACACCATCAGGAAACTTGAATTCATTCGGATAATTCCAAATATCTATGTATTCAATAGGGATTGTGTCAATAAATAACAATGTTGCATCTGGGAAATCATCATCATCACAAGATGAACCTAAACCATCATAGGCTCGAGAGAGTGCATCTGCATTGACATGCTTCTTTCCTATCCTATCTATAATATCAAATTCAAATTCTTGTAGCAAAATTATCCATCTTGCTATCCTCCCTGATGGGTTAGGCTTATTTACAATATATTTTAGAGCCTGATGATCTGTTACAACTATAAATTATTTCCCTAGCAAGTAATTCCTAAACTTCTTTACAACAAAAATTATAGCTAGAGCCTCTTTTTTAGTTACAATATAATTTACCTCAGCACTACTCATTTGTCTGCTCCCAAAGTAAACTGGATATTCATTCCCATTTTCATCCTTTTGGCTTAGATTACTTCCTAGTGTTGCATCTGAGGCATCAGTTTACACAATGAATGGCTTGCTCCAATATGGATTCTTTAGAATAGGTGAAGACACGGGGCTTCCTTCAGTTGTTCAAAAGCTTCATGTGCCTTATTTTCTAGTTCATAAGTAACATTCTTCTTCAAGAACTAGGTTAGTGGTTGTGTAATCTTTGAGAAATTCTTGATGAACCTTCTATAGTAACCCACATGGCCTAAAATGATCTCAACTTACTTCTTTTCATAGGAAATGGTAACTCTTTGATTTTTGAAACTTTATCAGGATCAGTACCAATACCATCTCTGGATACAACATACCTTAACAAAACACCTTTAGAACATCCAAAGACACACTTTGTAGGGTTTAGTGAGGCTTGTGCTTCATCTAACCTTTGAAATGTTGTCTCCATCTAGTGCAGGTGGTCCATCTTGCTCCCATAGATGTAAAAATCATCCAAAAATACTCTGATGAAGTTCCCAATGTAGGGTTGAACACCCTATTCATCAAACGCTAGAACATTGTCAGAGCATTACACAACCCAAAAGGCATAACTCTATAAGAAAACGTTCCCCAAGGAGTGGTGAACATGGTCTTTAGCTGATCTTTCTTTGATATACAAACTTGGTTATATCCGCTATATCCATCAGCAAAACTATAGCACTCCTGGCTAGCTACTTCATCCAAGATCTGATCTGAGAATGGAAGAGGGTAATGATCCTTCTTTGTTGCCTTATTGAGCTTTCTATAATAAAAAAAATGTGTAGCTTCCCATTCCTTTTTATTGAGATCACAATCGGAGAAACCCATTATGAATTCTCCACGGTAAATATGAATCCTGCATCAAACAACTTATCTATTTCTTCTTTTACAGTCTTGGAAAAATTAGGATTCATTCTATATGGCATTTGCTTTATGGGCTTAGCACCATCTACCAGCTCAATATAATGTTCTACCCAACTTACTTGACGAGTTCCTTGTAATCAAAAGTGAATAGGTGTATGTACCTTCGAAAGAGCTAGAGGTAGCATTCCTTCTCACTCTCCATCACAACATCACCAATCTTTATTTTTTGGAGATGATCATCAATTTCTTCTTCAGATAATTTTATGGGTTCATGAGTCGGTGTGAATGGAAGGATATCCATGATTGAAACATCAACCTCACTTTCTACATCTTCTGTGTCCACTTCACTGGTACTAGAGTAATCAGAGGATGTCCAATCATTAGTTTCATCACTTGAATCCACAAGTTCTGCCTTATGATGCTGAGGGATCATGTTTATCTTCACCCTCTCTCTACCATGTCCAAATGTCATGAAGCCTTCATTCTAGTAGTTTCTTGCATGAACTCTCCTTAGCCATGGCCTTCCCAATAACATTGTGTACACAACAGTACCATTTTTCATCACCTAATATTCTAAAACACATACAACACCCATAACAAATATTTCCACATTTGAAACTACACCTTCTGGTTTAGTTTTTCCCTTATTTAATGAACTTAACATAAGTGTTTTAGGGCGAAATCAATTTTTAAACCAACATATTCATTACAAACTCGGTCATTACATTAATCTGTAGCACCTCCATCAACTAAGACATCATGAATTGAAATACCATTACATAATACCTTAGCTTGTGGATCGTAGGGATATGCCTCTACCTCCAAAACAGGGACCTCAACCTCCTTCCTTCATCAAGCATTGAGTCCACTTCGTAGTTCCCGCCTCTTCTCAGAAGACATAGCCAAGAGTTGACCATATGTAATATTTGCAAGCCTTTTGACAAATCTTCTAAGATGGAGTATGGTCCTTGTCCTGTGAAATTAGAAAATCATGCACACCCAACTTTCTTCTCCATTCTTTCTTACTAGTTTCTCCCTTCATCTTCTTAGGATCATTTCCATCTTGATTATCTTTTTCTTTCTTTCTTTTTGTTACAAACACATCTACTTCATTATTTATGCTCTTATCTACTACATCAAAAGAATTCACAGGTGTTTTTCCTTTATCATTATCTCTTTTACCAAATGTAGAAGCTCTATCTGGACAATTATACTTATAATGACCCTTTTTATAACAACCATAACATACAACTTTAGAAATATTTCTTTTTGGACCTCTATCTCCTCCCTGAGAACTAAATTATTTTCCTTGAAGAAGATTAATAGTTAACTGACCCATCTTCTTGAGCAGATCTTCATACTCAGTAGATGTACTAGGAGAAAGATTTGTGCTCACCGAGAGTGGTTGTGGATTCTCAGAACAAAAGGTGCTTGGTGTAGGCTCAACTTTAGCAACAATTTCTTTAGGCTCCTCTTCCATGCTTTCTTCTTACCTTCTTGTAATATCCTTTACTTGTTCAATGGTAGCTGGTAGTCATACTTCACTCGTTGTCTGATCTCTGGCTTCATCCCAAGAATGAAGTTCTTATAGAGGAGATTATCCATGCCATTCATCAACCCATCCGCTAATCCTTCCTTCCGGATCTGGGCATCGAGCTTCCTCCTTAGCTCTAGAACACGAGCATGATAATCCCTTATATTTTCCTTCTCTCGTTGGGATAACTTTGTGATATCGATCATGAGATCTACATATTTATGTTATTCACCAAATTCTTCAAGAAAACTTTTAGTTAATAAATCCCATGAGTTTTTCACATTATCACCTAGTGTTTCAAACCACCTAAGGGCTGAACCATCCAAAAATGTAGGAAAAAATTCAGTCCATTATTCCCTTCTTATAAGGCCATTACAAATACAAGATCATTTAAACTCTTGAATGAAAGAGGAAGCATCTTCATTAGATTGGGCTGAAAAAACAAGAATCTTCCCCATTTCCAAAAGTAACCACAATGAAATACCAACCCACAAGTATAATCAATAAGACTTATGTGCACAAATAATTGGAATCACTATAATAGAAAATAGAAATGACCACGGTAAACTATGGTAAAACTTGACTTATTGCGGTAAAAACTGACTTTAGTGTGGTAAACACTATTCACAGTAAAAAGTGAAGTTATTTCGGTAATTACTATTCATGGTAAAAAGTGACTTTACTGCGGTAAATACTATTCATGGTAAATATTGACTTTACCATGTTAACTACTATGCACAGTAAAAACAAAGTTACCCTCCAAATGATTTTTGATTAAGTGGGAATATCTCTCTAGAAAATCCACCAACGAGGAATGGTCTTGGAAACGGAACCAAAATGTCATCACCAATCCGGCACTATGATAATTCTTCACCTGGGAACTCCTCATGCTATGATTATTAACTAATGCACATCTTTTAGTTTGGTGGATATAATCTGGAAACACAACAACAAACATAACACAAGAATACCATAGACTATGCTAAGAAGAAATGATGATAAATCTAAATATCAAAGTAAATTATAATATTAACATGAAATTGTTACAATCTCACCCATGAGGTACTTCAAGTTTTACCGACTTCACTTGCCTTCCACCAATACTATGGGAGAAACTTCACAATTACATCTCTTAATGGCTTCTTTAACACACCTTCAAAATGATGAATTCCTTTACACACTTACTCCTACAATATTTCTTACTACTTCCTTATATGCTAAATGAGGGGGTGGCCTCTCTATTTATATAACTTCCAGTGTATCCATCTTATCTCTAAGATAGGATAAGAAATCCACTTAGACGAATCATATTCCATACCTTAACTCTTATTTATACATGTAAGCTTATTTTTTAAGATAAGATAAACCTTATCATTTCACATGGGTTCCACATTTTTAGACTTTTTACAAATAAAATACACAAAATATTTATGACCTCACTCCTTGTCCTTATTACCAATATAATATTTTTAATTCCTAATCATGTATACCCTACTTTTTACTTACCCCAAATTTGACATTTTAACATTACCGGACCACTTATGACAAATATTTAATTTTTACCACATCATTCCTATTGTACTTTTGACTATTACCGTACTTATACATTATTGGTGGTGTCATCTTGGTAGTGACATTATCTTCTATCGGCGCTACTACTAATTACACTTAACAACATCCTATTCCTAATACATACATTAATGAAATAGAAATTACGGAGGAAAATTTTAGTGTCGACAGAAAAAAGAAATGAGGAGTCAAACTTGGACCCATGATTGATCCACGACCTAGAACAAATAAAAATATCAACAAATATTTGCTAGGCATAACATGGGGAAGGAGAAAGTTACAAAGCCACAAGTCAATCTATTTTCAAATGAAAATTAAGGAAAGACTATTTTTAGCACCAAAAAATGAATCAAACATCTCAATCAAGTCCTAGAATGCATTCTTGTAGTGTTTCATTCTCTTATTTTTAGTAGCATATACTTTTCTCGGTTTAAAAATTATTTTTGAATCTCCTTAACAATGATGTCTTTAACATAGTATTTTCAAGCTATTCTCAAGCATAAAAAAATTCTTCATACTCAAAATGTTGTTAGTACACTCAAAGTTAAGTTTGAAAGAAAAGACAAACTCTTTGAAGCTTGAAGAAATCAAAACTACACCAAGCACTTGAATTCCAAATTTGGAGTAAGCTCCATCAAACAAAAATTCCATGGAAATCCTACTTATTCAATACTTTTACATTGATCCATTTTGTTCTCTTTCCCATTACCAAATCCAACAAAGTTATCAACATCAACAATTGTGGACAACACTTCATAAGATGCATTGTTGGGATCTTCAGTGAGGTGTAACATCTTCTTTTCTCCATTTAAATTAACAAGGCTGACCTCAATTGGGATGGTGGAAAAGGACATATTCATTTGAACACTCCCACCAGCACTTACAACCCATTTCTAGACAACAACATACCCCACTTGGTTGGGTAATTAACAATAACAACATCAAGTTTCAAGTTCCTACATGGATAAGATGCAAGATGTACCACAAAACTTTTCACATGTCCAACAACTGGGACCTCTCTAGAGTACATGGTAGTACATCTTCCATATGTTGTTGTCACTTTAATATCTAGTTCATTCATGACCTCAAGAGGCATGACATTGCATGATGCTCCCGAATCAAACATAGAGTTGTGTAGCAATCTTTCCTTTATGATCAAAGTAGTGAAGAATGGATCTACATTTAGCTAAGAATCCACCAAGGATGTTCCCAAATAAACCTTAGGTGGTTCACCTAGTTATTCCAATGCTTGGTGGTGTTTCTAGCTCTTCAATGATTGGAGGAGTCTCCACAATGTTTACATTTTTTCCTGGGGTACTCTTCTCTTCTTTCAATCCCAAGTACTCAAATTCCCTCTTCTTGTTCTCAAGAATCCTAAGTAGCTCAACAATTAGAAAACTAAATTTGAGTTGACTCAAAACTTTGGAAATATCATATGGAACACACTTTGGCAAGGCAACATTAGAAGGGAGATTGACAAACTCATCAGATGGCATGGGATTTTTGACAGTTTGGGCATGAGGAGAAGTATGAATTTTGTTTGGTATAACAAGGCCTTTGGAAAATACATCTTTCTTAGGAGCCTCTTTAGGAATATTTGAAAGTAATGAAGTTTTTGGCTTCACCTAAGGTCCCGCCCCCGACAAATTTGCTCCTAGTGTTATACTCTTTTTCTTGGGAAAAAACATCATTCATCAACAACTACCTATCCTCCTTAGATGGGATTCCTCCATCATTATTCTTTATCATTAAAGCTCTTAAATATTCAAAGTCATTATTGGGTAATTCAAATCTTGTATAGTATCTATTTCTAAAGTATGAGAGGGAGGAAGAAGAGGTTTCCTGGTGAATGCAATCCCAAAAATTGGTAGTAGTTCTAGCACTTATCACCTCAGTTGAATTTACTTGTTGCTGTGAGCTTTAAATCAATCCATCATGCATGCATCATCATCAGTGTTATCATCATAAGCTTCTTCTTCTACTTGATGATCTACTTCACATGGAGCATGGAGCATGAAACATCTATCACACCAATCAATTACATTTATTTCTACAACAACAACAACTTTTTCAGCCAAAGGATCAGGCACCATTCTATTTTCCCTAGCTTGGGGATGTCTATTTGCATATCCCATGGGTCCTTTACCTCTGTCTTCATATCTCTGCTCATTTCTAGGATGATTTGCAAATTTTTCTTGGCCTTGTTGCTTGTGCTGACCTTGTGAACTCTTCCCAATTCCTTTCTTTTCCTGGGATAATTTGTATGAGATTTATTTGACATCCCCTACCAAATTTTTTACAACTTCCTCCAAATCAGCATCCTTACTTGATTGAGGATTTTCTGCGTTAACAAGTTTCACACCCTCCTCTTAGGAAGTTTTCCAATTACTTTAATGTTATTCTCAATTTGTAGATCCATGGTAAAGGCTCACCTCAAATTGGTAGGGTTTTAATCCCTCAAATAGTAAAAACTTTCTTATCAAATGCATCTAAATACTTTATAAGACAATATTCATCACATGGCCTTAACTTACGTGCAATATCCTCAATGTCTTACTAAATCTAGTGTTGAAATCATGCACTGATTCATTAGGATTCTTTTTAATATTTTCAAATTATGATAAAGGAAACCTAGGGTTTGTTTTATCAGCATACTACATTCTAAATGCATTATTCATTTCAATCCAAGAATAAATGGAATTATCTCACAAAGATTTATATCAGATCCCTTGCATCTTCTTCCAAAGTATGGATAAATAATTTGATATATACATCTTCAAATTCAATCTCAAATTCTTCCATCATGTTGATAAAAATCTTTAAGTGTTGATCACTAGTTATATCATTATTTCCTTGGAACTTTGGTAGTCTATTTCTTACATCTTATGGAACTTCATTTGATAACCAGCCATCCCTCTAAAATTTATAGGACCAAAGGTATTTATAAAAAAGGTGCAGGTGGGGGTGGGCCATGTTTTTTAGGAGGTGACCTTGAGAAGAATCAAACGATAAGGGACAAGGGGTCTTTAAAACACAAGAGTATAAATTTCAAAATGGATATCCCCTAAAGGCCTTTGTTTCTTGGAAAACCCTATCAAATTTGGAAAAACATAGGGGTAAATGAGAAGCAAACTTTTCAAATTAAAATGAAGGCCCCTCTCCAAATGGAGAATTCAATTCCACAAAAATACTTTCTTGTTTAGAAGCACTTGAATGGAAATATTCAATGATAGGTTGATCACTTTCATCAATGGAGATTTCTTTTCTTAATCGCTGATCTCCAACAACTCTCCAAGATCTTCTTCCTTCGACTTTATTTTTCCTAGCTCTAGAAATAATGTCCTAGTAGGATCCTTAGTGAAGAAATATCTTCTTCCTTCCATATTTGCAAATATTAGTAACAAATCTCACTTGACAGAGGTTAAGACACTAGTATTTATCAAAAATCATATCAACATGGAGTCGCCACTAAGGATTTCCACCTTAGTTGTGCAAATGCACTAAAAATATGATCTGTCAAATGTCTATCAACACTAGAAACTAGAATTGGAATGATCTAACCTTCCTTTACACTGATTTATCAATGAAACTTAGTGTAATAACTATAGAAACTAGAAATATTGCACACAACACTTCTAACTTTGAACACTTCTTACAATATTGAATACAAGATGATGTTGAAACAATGTACTAGCACTTAGAGCATGTAAGAAATGTTTACCAGGGTTTGAATATGACTATAATCACAATGTCCTTGGTAGCGGTGGTGTTCGAACAGCAGTGTTGGTACGCAAATTGACTCTCCCTCAGAAGCTAAGCATCATCATAGGTTTGATAGGAAGCTTAGAGACATGAAGATCATGTTGTGTGTCATTTTGTAGCTGGGGAAGAAATACAACTTGCTCTTTGTCTCTCGGATGTGGAGAAATGGATAGCACCCTCAAGATTATTTGATCTATCATCACTAATTTATGTTTGTGCCTTTGACAACCAGTGGTGTGAGGACCCTTTTAAGTAGCTTTGTTGTTTATGGAGGAGAAGCAAATGTCATTTTTGTAAATTTATTAAAAATACCTTGAATAAAACATGATCAATGCAAAAAAATCTAACTCTCACAATTTAACACCCTAGATAATGGAGAGATTTTATAAGAAAGGTTTAGGTTACTAAAGACAATGAAAACTTGATTGATTCGCATGTTTTGGTAATAGAAATTATGTATTTGTACACACACAGGACAAAAAGGGGTAGTATGGGTAGGATTGGTTATTTTTAAATGAATTTTGGTGGAGGTGAAGTAGAGTGGACTTTGATTCTCCGGATCCTTGAGAGATTTTACAAAAATGGAAGGCCCGATCAATGGAATGCTTTAGAGCAGCTCAAATGTTCCTTTAACAAGAAGGTGTGATTCAATGGAGGCTCGAGATAATTACATTTTCACACAAACTTTAAGAATCCAAAATGAAGGCTCGAATTGCAAAATTTAATTGAACATTATTATTATATATATCTACCCCAGGTAAATATAGAAAAACACAAAGGAAATATGTCAGAGAGGTCCAAAAACCCAAAACAAAGGAAATATGTCGAAGAGGTCCAAAAAAATGACACAAAGGAAATATGTTGGAGAGGTCCAAAACCCGACACAAAGGAAATATGTCAGAGAGGTCCAAAAACTCGACACAAAGGAAATATGTCTGGAGAGGTCCAAAACCCAACACGAAGAAATATGTCGAGAGGTCCAAAACTCGACACAAAGGAAATATGTCGGAGAGTCCAAAACCCGACACAAAGGAAATATATCAAGAGGTCCAAAAACCTGACATAAAGGATTTCGGGTTTCGGGTTTCAGAAACATGAGACATGAAGCATGAAAATCATAAGGCATGTCTCGATGCTTGGGAATCCGAAAACTCAAACACTACCTGGAAAATCGGGTTTTGGAGTCGAGAAAGCATGGGGCGAAAACATGTTGAGGCACCCTCCAAACCCGATGCAAATGTAAAGGAGAACCTCGAACCCGACTAGAAATAGACCATGACTTGGGGAATATTCAAATGGCCATAACTTTTCACAAGGAGCTCAGATTCATGCAAGGTTGGACTTTTCGAAAGATTACAAGGTCTGCCATAATTATAGTTTGCCATTTTTTGGTTTGTTAGAGTTCTTACCTGCCACCATAATGAGATGAATTAAATACAACCTGGAGGTGGTTAGGGGTAGATTTGGATTTCCTCTCTCTTCCCTCTCTCATTTTTCCTATAAATTGTAATGAGGGTCTTCTTTGAAAAAGGTTGACATTCTTGTTTTGCCCCTCCCTTCTTCTCTTTGGTAGGTGAATTTGTGGAGTTCAAACCTCCCATCTAAAATTGTAATGCAAATTTGCCTCTTGGTAGTTTCTAGTGTATTGTATCAATATTTGGATAAAATAATGCATGTCTATGGATGATTTTCAACCCTCTCTCGTGTTCTATTTGCATCCTCCGATCACTCACTACAAATTTGGTTATATATGCATGATCTTGCATTGCATTTTTATGGTTTGTGTTTATTGGCAAGATAGGTGTTCTTCATTCCTCGGTGCATCACTTTTGTTAGTTTAGGTTTAATTTTATGCATCCTCTCCCCTATCTCCTTGGAAAGTTAGATTAGGTTTTGAGTAAATCCTCTACATTTTTATGTGTGCATCTCGAATAGAGGAATAGGAACCGGCATTCATTCGGAGAGATTTCCCGATTCGTAAGCTCCCACACTTGGGAAAAGGCTCCATGTTATGCAATCATACTAAGAGTCTCAACCCATCAAGTTGCGAGACATTCGGGAGTGTTGTGATTCACCATCAACAATTATCATCCTTCGTTTTATCATGCCTAAGATTCCCTCAAAGGTTAACAAACAATCTTATCATCATGCTAGGAGTAAATTGATTTTAAATTTGTTTATTTCACTATCAAATTAAATCTCTTCTAACAAATGAAATTGCAAATGCCACCAAACTATCAAAATTATAAGATCTTGTGTGATACAAAAAAATTTGAATGTAAGATTGTAATGGGAACAAGAACAACTATTTGCAAACATTCACAAATGAAGCAAACACTATTTTCATCAAAATCAACAAAGATTAGCTCAAATTTTATTAAATTCATCAAAGCAGGAAAAGTTTCTAGAACAATATCGAGCTTATCAATGGTTGTACACTTGTAACCAACTTGAAATGATCAAATTTAATAGAAAATAAATAAACAGGGTCTTCAAATGGTTTCTCGTAAAGATGGGCTATGTAAAATTTTCTTTTAGGAATTAACTCCTAACCTCTAACACTCCAACCATTTGCATGAGAAATTTATGAAATTTATAACATTTAATCTACATAAGAGTTTTCCCCCCAAAACCAAAAACATTTAAAACATTGTTGCTTGTTACGATTTTGATCATGATTCACAGCATAATTAGATTTGTAAAAGAGTTGTTAGGTGCTTAGAGGGAAAATATCTTCAAATATTTCTAGCATTCAATTCTTCACTTGGTAAATCACTCTTCACTTCATGCGCCAACTACTTCCTCCTCTAATCTATCAAATCTGGTTTCTTGCATGCCAAGGAAGGAAAGATTGGAAAATCAGATCGAATCTGATAGTCAGATCACATCTTAATGGTAAAATACATTTTCAAATCTTCCCCACCAAATCAAGATATCAAATTAATTATCCTCTTCATTTGGCATGTAGGAGACACCAAGAAATGATAAAAAACCATAACAATTCACATCCCTAGGAGCTTTGGAGAAAAATGGTGGAAAATTAGATACAAATGCATAGTTGCCATCGATTTCCCTTTTGAATTTGGACTGTCCATGTGGGAGATCCGAGTTAAGATGGGCCTAGGGGTTCCTTTTTAATTTTTACACCTTTTGGGAAAAAATTCAAACTTTCTCATTTTGTTCCACTCCTCCACCTTTGAAAAACAGGCTTGACACATGTCCCAATGTGGGTCCTAGCGGAACCGTAACTTGATTATCTTTGTTTTATCTCATTTTTGGAAAAAGGAAAATTTTACAAATTTTCCCCATAGCTCCACCCTTATGCCTTTAGCTTCTGATGCGGGTCTATGGATGATTCTAAACCCTCTCTGTGTTCATTTGTATCCTCCTAATCTCTCACCACAAATTTGGTTATCTGTTCATGATCTTGCATTGCATTTTTATGGTTTGTGTTTATTGGCAAGACAGATGTTCTTCATTCCTCGGTGCATCACCCTTGTTATTTTAGGTTTAATTTTATGCATCCTCTCCCCCTGTCTCCTTGGGAAGTTAGATTAGGTTTTGAGTAAATCCTCTACTTTTTTATGTGTGCATCTCGAATAGAGGAATAGGAAGGACTTCATCCGGAGAGCTTTCCCAATTCACAAGGTCCCACACTTGGGAAAAGGCTCCATGTTATGAAATCACATTGAGAGTCTCAACCCATCAAGTTGTAGACATTCGGGGTGTTTTGATTCACCATCAATAGTTTTAGCACGCCTGGGAACAAGAGGTCATTCCATAATATTTGAAGGAATTTTCAAGATATTTGGACTTAGAAATTGCAAGTTTTACAATTTTGGATTTTTCACCTTCCGTGCTAAACTCCTAAATCAATTTTCAAAGGCTTAAATTGCTCAAGACAAGTCAAAATTTCACCAATTGGTATCATCGGGAATAATCTTAAAAGGGTACTCTTAGATTCTTGTGATTTTGACTTTCAAAATTTCATAGTTTTTAGTATTTCAGGTTTTCATAGGTGTCGAGCATGTCCCAAGTTCCAACACAATGTATTTTAGGTTTTGTAAGTTGGCTTGCATGACCTGAGCTTCGCTTGTACCTTTCAAGGATTAGTAGCTGCACAACAAGACCCGATAACTTAATTGAAGACTTTATCCTTGGGGTCCTTCAAAGTTTTTAATTCTATTTTCAATATTGTCAAGTTTGGTGTGTAACTTGGCAAAATCTAGCCTTTTGAGGCTCGTTCTCTAACACATCCGGTGACTCCGAAGGGATAGAATTCATTGGTGTAGCAAAGAAAAGCTTCCTGTGTACATGAGAAGAATTCGGACTAGGTTTGATACCAAAGAAGAGGGGATATTTGTCTACTAGTAAGTTTCACCAGGTAGAGGGAGGAGAAGAAGAAGACCACAAAGATCGCCATCTCTACCTAACGGGACTTTGTCTACACCTCCACCCTAGACCTTTTATCACATCAACCAGGGTTCTTAGGCCAATCATAATGGTACATCTACCACCGAATCCCTTTGTCAATTTCACAAGCAAAGAGTCCACTTTCCCTAAATGCTCGAATCAAGTTCCGGTTACACCAATAAAGAATATCCCCTATTTCACGGAGAATATCATACTACTCCTATTGACCACATCCAGGATATTGCTAATGCATGTGCAATCCATGAAATAAATGAAATGGATGCTGCAGTCAAGTTGTTGGCTTCATCTTTCAAAGGTAAGGCCTTATAATGGTTTAGGATCCTATAGCAGTGGTCTATTACGAATTGGAACCAACTTTGTTCAGCTCTTTGCAACCAATTTGGGGAGAGGGCGAACAATTTGTCTTTATTGGAACAACTGACAACAATCAAAAGGGATCCTAATGAACAAATGATAGATTTCAACTTCAGATTCCAATGGACATGGGACAGGATTCTAATAGCTGTTAGGCCAATCAAGGAGCATTCCTTTATTTCTTAAAGGCTATAAATTCAAACATAGCCATGATGATCCAATCAATGGGAAAACAACGCTACGCCCAGGGGGCCTACGACACGCCTATCGAGTAGAGAATTGTTTGATCCAAGATGGGAAGCTTGCACCAAGGCACAATACCTCTCTATTTGGATATGCGAAATCCTATAACCGATCAAGCACCAGTTGAATCCCATTCTAACTCCTAGAAATCAAAGCAATAATGAGGCATCGAATTCTTCAAATACTTCAAAGGAATTACAGGAGGTTATGAAACAACTGCGAGAACCTTGGAAATGAGTTGGTGACTATCAAAAGATAGCAAGCTCAAAGTACTAGACCATAACAACCTCAAGTGCAATACCAAGCTAGGCCCACATACCAATAAAATAGACCACCACTCAATGGGACATAAATTCAGACATAGCCATGATGATCCAATCAATGGGAAAAACAACGCTACCAGGGGCCTACGACACGGCCTATCGAGTAGAGAATTGTTTGATCCAAGATGGGAAGCTTGCACCAAGGCTATAAATTCAAACATAGCCATGATGATCCAATCAATGGGACAAACAACGCCGCCAGAGGAGCCTACGACACACCTATCGTAGAGAGTAGAGAATTGTTTGATCCAAGATGGGAAGCTTGCACCAAGGTCATCCAATACCTCTCTATCTGGATATGGGAAATCCTATAACCATCCAAGCACCGAGTTGAATCCCATTCCAACTCCTAGAAATCAAAGCAATAATGAGGCATCGAATTCTTCAAATACTTCAAAGCAATTGCAGGAGGTTATGAAACAACTCGAACCTTGAAATGAGTTGGTGACTATCAAAAGATAGCAAGCTCAAAGTACTAGACCATATCGACCTCAAGTGCAGTGCGGTTAAGCTAGGCCCACATACCAATAAAATAGACCACCACTTAGGCTACAAATCAAAATCAAAATCAGGGACAACCTCAAGTTCTTGTTTCCATTTCGACCATACAATCAATGCAACGACATCCTCAAGATCCTTGGTTCCAACACAAAACAACATGGCATAGGAGTACGACTAGTGTTACCCTTGCAATCTACCTCACAATTAGTTAGTGTGTTTCAATGGTGTACTAAATTAGGCCTTGATGGTGCAAACCATTGGTGTGCCTCAAGAACCAAGCCAAGAAGAGAATCAGCAGCAAGAAACGCAACAAGAAGGACCTCCAATAGAAATCACATTGGCATCAATCAAATGCAAACGGAAGACTTCGTGAGGGTTAACCAACAACCTTTTCAAGGCGTGGTCCAACACACAATCGAAGAAGAGAAGCATAGAAGAGCGAAAAACCATCTAATCTAATTGTTTCTCATCCCACTCCTACACAAAGAAGGGGTCATGAGACCAAACATAGCTCCAAATGTGCAAAATCAGCCTAAGGTACCTGTTGTAGCAACACATGCACCTGTTCAAGCTCCAGAAAAGGTTGCGCTAAGTAAGGGACAACAAAAGGACAATTCATCCCCTTTCAACATCATCGATCAAATGAAGAAAACACATGTGAACATTTCCATGTGGGAATCACTGGCGATCCCAGGACAATGAGATTTATTGCAAGCTGCGCAATGGTCAATTAGTCTCGCCTCAAATGTATCAAACCGGGACATGAGAAAGTTCTCACTAATTCAAATAAGTAACATGATGAGGGCCGATAGCAAAAATTGAATCCTCCACCATTCTATGTGTCATTGATTGTCGGGAACCACTTGATACACAACTGCATGATAGATTCAGGGGCAAGTAGTTCAAGGTGATGCCGAAGAAAATAGCGGATCAACTAGGTTTAAAGTATGAACCAGTCTTTGAAAGGAGTAGTGCTACATTTCTAGATGGGACAAGATGTGTAGGAATAGTTGAGTCATCAAGAGACTTCACTACAAAAATTGGTGGATATCTATCTACAAATTGGTCACACATGATTTTTAGGATGAGGTATGGGGCCAAAGCAACAATCAGGTCAAAACCAATTGCCAATTTCCATATTGAGCCTCATGTGCCAAGTCCTATCAATGCAAATTTCTCAGCCTTTGATCAAGAGGAGTGTTCAAATGATCTAGAAATAGGTACTAAGGTTGAGGGAATTCCTGATTTGACTTTGGATGAATGGGCAAAAAAAATTCATGGATTTGACCCATACAAGGAAATTGAAGAATCTGAATTGGGTGTGTATTGTGTACATGAAGAAAATTCACCCATTCCCGACATCACTAAGCCTGAAAAAAAGGATGAAAATGAAGTTTGGAAACTATTTTTCAATGGTTCGAGAAGCAAGACAAGGTGTTGGAGGAGGTGCAATGTTGATTTCACCAAAAGACATCAAATATTATTTAGCTTTTCATTTCCAATTTTCCTGTTCAAACAACACAGCTGAATATGAGGCCTTGATTCATGGACTTCATTAGGCTAGGAAAAAGGGCATAAAGAACTTGCAGGTGTTCAGAGATAGTGAGCTAATCGTTAGCCAAGTCAGGGGACAACATGCTACAAAGAATGACTTACTGAAGAGCTACAAGAATAGGGTATGGGACCTCATTGAGGATTTCGAAGCTTTCAACATTGTGTGCATACCCAGGAAGAAAAATGAAGCCGCGGATAGGCTCACAACAGTTGGAGCAACGTTCGATGTTGTTGAAAACATCAAAAGGGAAAAAACAAAGCCACATATTGATGTGATTTTAGAGCCAACAAGTGCTAGATAATAACACAAGCTGGTAGGTGTTTGAGAATGATCAACAGATCATTGATTTCTTACAAGAAGAGGCTGAATTCTCACTAGAGTCATGATAGACTAGAGAAATAGTACGGGGATAAAGTAGTGCAGCTATGGACAAACAAGCTTCCCAAGGGTTTAGTAACATTGAAGTCTATCTTTAACCCTAACAAAAAGTTTCGTAAGGAAAAGGCTAATATACAAAGGTCAAGACAGAAGATTCGAGCCAATTCCAGTTGGGGAAGGTAAAACACTTCAAATTGGTAAAGTGGCCACTGAGTACGAGAAATCAGATTTCATACAACTTTTCCAAGAATTTCCAGATGTCTTCACTTAGAGCTTTGAAGAATTGAGAGGATTCAATCCGAAGTTGGCACAACATACCATAGAATTGGATCTAGATGCTAAGCCTATCAGGTAAAAGTAGAGACTATCCAACCCTCACATTGAGCCTCTAATGAAGAAAGAGATAAACAAGCTAATAGAGGTAAGTATTAGATTCCCATTCAAGCACTCAAACTGGGTTGAAAAATTGGTTCCCATTAGGAAGAAGGGTGGAGAAATTAGGTTGCGTGTGGACTTCGATACCTCAATAGATCATCTCTCAAAGACCATTACCCACTTCCTTCAATGGAGTGAATATTGCAAGTGGTATCTAGTTCGGAGACATTCTCTCTCCTAGATGGCTACTCGGGTATAACCAAATAATGGTAAAATAAGATGACTAATTTAAGGCTTTCACCACCAAATGGGGCACCTATGCCTACAAGAAGATGCCATTTGGGCTATCAAATGCTTGGAGCCACTTTCCAAAGGGCAATGGATTTGGCATTCAAGGGATTGATCAATAAAATAGTTCGATATATCTTGACGACATCACCGTATTCTCCAAAATGTAGCAGATCACCTCTTTCATCTAGAGACGGTATTTCGAGATGTAGGAGATTTGGGGTATCATTGAATCCCAAAAAATGCATATTCTTGGCTCACGAAGGAAAACTTCTAGGCCATATTATTTCAAAGAAGGGGTTGACGATTGACCCAGAGAGAGTTGAAGCAATTAGAGCATTGCCATTGCCAAGTCATAAGAAGGCTCTTCAAAGCTTCTTAGGAAGGATCAATTTTGTCCTACAGGTTTGTTCCAAACTTTGCAGCTCTCATAAAGCCAATAATGTTGATGTTGAAGAAGATCATGGCATTTAAGTGGACAACTAAACGCAAGGCAATTTTTGAGGCAATAAAAGAGGCTATATCTCAAGCTCCAACTCTCATCAATCTAGAATTCTCCAAGGATTTCATGTTATATGCCTTTGGTGGTGGGGACATGATTTTTGCAATCCTAATACAAAAAAACAAAGAGGGATCGAACAACCAGTTTCTTTCTTCATTCAAGGCTTGGAAGGAATACAAAACTAGGTACTCTTTCATTGAAAATCATTTCCTTGCAGAAGTGATCGGGAAGCTTAAAGAAATTCAAGCACCTAGTCTCAAATAATAAGATCCAATTGTTGGTCTCTCATGCGGGAGTCAAGGACTTCCTTCTAAACAAGGATCTAAATGACAAGTGTGCAGGATGGATCACTCGTTTCATGGAATATGACATTGAGATCAAGGTCACCAAACTAGTACGTGGAAAGGGACTATGTGAACAGCTAGCCTTGAGTCAACAAGTTGAAGCAGTGATGAAAAGAGATTGTCTTGGTACTATAGGATGGTTAAGAACATAAAAATGATGATGTTCCCACTCCTTTTGGACTCAAAATATGATACACATCCTACGATAGGCTGTGCCCTCCGAAATGATCAAAACAAAGAGGAGATACTTTAGACTACAATTCATTCCATATGTGCTTGTTGATTGAGTTCATGCTTAAGAAGGACATCAATGGAGTTCTATTGAGGTGCATTGGGATAGGTCAAATTGAGAGGGTGTTACGATATTTTCACAACGGAGATTTTGGAGGACATTTTTCCCCATGGGTAATAGCTCTCAAGATAATGAAGGTAGGGTGTTATTGGCCCACAATGTTCAATAAATGCTATACATGGATAAGAAAGTGTAAGAAATGTGCACTCTTCACAGGAAAAGAAATACTAGCAGCACTTCCATTGCACCCAATTTTAGTTGACCAACCATTTATGCAATGGGGATTGGACTCCATCGGGATCATCAATCCAAACTCAAGCCAAGGACACAAGTGGATTCTCATGGCAAATGACTATTTAACCAAGTGGACCAAAGGGGTAACACTCAAAGAAGCAAATGAGTCTAATATACTAGAATTTTATGAAGGAATAGTGACCAAGTTCGGTGTGCCGACCACTATCATATTAGACAATGCATTGGCATTCATAGGTTCCAAGATTACAGAATGGGCTGTCAAGAATGGAATCTACTTGAGCACCTCTTCCAACTATTACCCACAGGGTAATGGACAAGAAGAGTCCACGAATAAAAATTTGCTAAGAATCATTAGGACTCTGGATGAAAATCAAAGAACATGGCATACCAAACTAAAATCAGCATTATGGGCTAACAGAATAACACCAAAGAGGTCTACAGGTAATTCCCCTTACAAGTTTGGTCTATGGGAAAGAGGTAGTATTGCCTATATCATTAGAACTGCCTACATTGGAGCTCATGAAGTAGTTCGAGTTGGCTGAGTTCAAACCAATGGAGGCTAGGTATGCAGAGTTGATGGAATTGGAAGAAATCAAAGAACATGTAGTTCAAACAATTGAGAAAGATTAGGCCTTAGTAAAAGATGGTTTGATAAGAAAGCAAGAGCAAGGACCTTCCAGGAAGGGGACCTAGTTTTGAAATGGGATGCAGATCGGGAAAAACCAGGAAGGCATTCCAAGTTTGATGCCATTTGGAGTGGCCCCTACATGGTCATGGGATGTAAGAATAGCAATGCCTTCCAATTTTCTACATTGGATGGAGAAGAACTCGATTCCGATTAACGAATCTATCTTAAAAATTGTACTGAAATGAAAAGGTTTACCCTTGTAAATAGTAGCCTAGGGTTTTAATTCCTCTAAGTGCGTATGCACATTATCTTGTTGTAGTTAGGTTTCAGTTTCCCTAAGTGCTTCGGCACAGGTTTTGTTGCTCCTAGGTTGGATTTCTACAGTTCAGCGTGCTCTCAGAGAAGGAGTTGTGGTATCAGGCTCGGGATCAGATATCAGGTTGGTTTCAGGTTATTTCTTATGACTCCATGCCCAATGGATCGCTAAAAAGGCCACTGATATTCTACCTAGCAGGAGGTAATCCCATTGAGTCACCAAATTGTTATATATATCTACTCTGCAGGGTAAATATAAACAACAACGAAAGGAAATATGTCGAGAGGTCCAAAACCCTGACACAAAGGAAATATGTCGAAGAGGTCCAAAAACCCAACACAAAGGAAATATGTCGAAGAGGTCCAAAACCCGACACAAAGGAAATATGTTGGAAGGTCCAAAACCCAACACAAAGGAAATATGTCTGAGAGGTCCGAAAACTCGACACGAAAGAAATATTTCGAGAGGTCCAAAACTCGACACAAAGGAAATATGTCGGAGAATTCCAAAATCCCGACACAAAGGAAATATGTTGGAGAGGTCAAAAACCGACACAAAGGATTTTGGGTTTTGGGTTTCGGAAACATGAGACATGAAGCATGAAAATCGCAAGGCATGTCCCGATGCTTGGGAGTTCGAAAACCGAAACACTACCTAGGAAAATCGGGTTTTGGAGTTGGGAAAGCATGGGGTGAAAACATGTTGAGGCACCCTCCAAACCTAATGTAAATGTAAAGGAGAACCCCGAACCCGACTGGAAATAGACCCTGACTTGGGGAATATTCAAATGGCCATAACTTTTCACAGGGAGCTCAGATTCACGCAAGGTTGGAATTTTCGGAAAGATTACAAGGTCCTTTGTCCAACTACAACTAGATATATTTAATTGGGTGAGAACAAGTTCTTCAAAAATGTAAAATATAGTTTGCCATTTTTTGGGTTTGTTAGGGTTCTCACCTACTGCCATAATGAGATGAATTAAATACAACTTGGAGGTGGTTGGGGTAGATTTGGATTTCCTCTCTCTTCCCTCTCTCATTCTTCCTATAAATTGTAACGAGGGGTTTCTTTTGAAAGGTTGGACATTATTGTTTTTCCCATCCCTTCTTCTTTCGGTAGGTGTCTATGGATGATTCTCAACCCTCTCTGTGTTCATTTGCATCCTCCCGATCTCTCACTACAAATTTGGTTATCTCAGCATGATCTTGCATTACATTTTTATGGTTTGTGTTTATTTTCAAGACAGTGTTCTTCATTCCTCGGTGCATCACCTTTGTAAGTTTATGTTTAATTTTATGCATCCTCTCCCCTGTCTCCTTGGCAAGTTAGATTAGGTTTTGAGTAAATCCTCTACATTTTTACGTGTGCATCTAAACAGAGGAATAGGAACCGGTATTCATCCGAGAGATTTCCCAATTTTCAAGGTCCCACACTTGGGAAAAGGCTCCATGTTATGCATTCACACCGAGAGTCTCAACCCATCAATTTGTAGACATTAAGGGGTGTTGTGATTCAACATCAACAATTATCAACCTTCGTTTTATCATGCCTAAGATGCCCTCAAAGGCTAACAAACAATCTTATCATCAAGTTAGGAGTAAATTGATTTTAAATTTGTTTATTTCACTATCAAATTAAATCTCTTCTAACAAATGAAATTACAAATGCCACCAAACTATCAAAAGGATAAGATCTTATGTGATACATAAAAATTTGAATGTAAGATTGCAATGGGAACAAGAAAAACTATTTGCAGACATTCAAATGAAGTAGACACAATTTTCCTCAAAATCAACAAAGATTAACTCAAATTTTAGTAAATTCATCAGTACGGAAATTTTATAGAACAATCTTAGAGCTTGTCAATGGTTGTACACTTGCAACCACCTTGAAATGATCAAATTTAACAAAAATAAATAAACAGTTTCTTCAAATTGGTTTCTCGTAAAGATGGGCTATGTCAAAATTTTCTTTTAGGAATGAACTCCTAACCTCCAACACTCCAACCATTTGCATGAAAAATTTACGCAATTTATTACATTTAATCTACATCAGAGTTTTCCCCAAAACCAAAAACATTCAAAGTACTATTGCTTGTTACAATTTTGATCATGATTCGCAGATCAAATTTGTAGAAGAGTTGCAGTGCTTAGAGGGAAAATCTCTTCAAATATTTCTAGCATTCAATTCTTCACTTGGTAAATCACTCTTCACTTCACGAGTCAACTACTTCCTCCTCTAATCATCAAATCTGGTTTCTTGCATGCCAAAGAAGGAAAGATTGAAATCGATTGAATCCGATAGTCAATCACATCTTAATGGTAAAATATATTTTCAGATCTTCCCCACCAAATCAAGATATCAACTTAATTATCCTATTCATTTGGCATGTAGGAGACACCAAGAAATGATAAAAACCATAAAAATTCACATCCCTAAGAGATTTGGAGAAAAATTGTGGAAAATTAGATAAAGATGCATTGTTGTCATCGATCTCCCTTCCGAATTTGGACCGTCCCAGTGGGAGATCTGAGTTAAGATGGGCTTGGGGTCCCTTTTTAATTTTTACACCTTTTGGGAAAAAATTCAAACTTTCTCATTTTTTTCTCTCCTCCACCTTTGAAAAACAAGCTTACACGTGTCCCAATGTGGGTCCTAGTAGAACCATAGCTTGATTCTATTGTTTTATCTCATTTTTGGAAAAAGGAAAATTTCCAAATTTTCCCGTAGCTCCACCCTTCTGCCTTTAGCTTCTGATGTGGGTCCCAGTGGAACCATGCTTCCTTTTTAGACTTTAACCCCATTCTTCATAAAAGTAAAATTTTCAAAATTTTCCCCAAACTTCGCACCTCCATAGTTGACCTTTTAAAGAAAATTTTGACTATTCTCTTTTGGACTTGTGGGTCATTTTGATGAATTTAATCTTTTTGACAATAAGGGGAAAAAAATCCAAGTTGCCTCTGATGGTCCGCCTCCCTGCCTTTTGACTTTTAAAATTTCTACGTGTCTCAATGGCACATTTTCAAATGGTATACAAAAGTAGAGACCACAAACAAGCATGGGCTCAACATGTGTCTCGGTTGCGCGAGTCTGTTAAAAATTTGAAGGTTTAGTAGAAGGCGCCATGTGTCTATGGTCTAAGAAAGTCTTTTTCATCTGTTGAAAAGTCTAAGAAAAAGTTAGATTGAGAAAAATCCTCCAAGTGTCCTCCCTAGCGGTTCTTCAAAATAAAACTCGGGGTCGGTCCTCAAACATGTGTGGTCCCTTCACGCGTCTTAGGCCATCTAGGAATTTGTTTGAAAAGTATAAGTAAAGGAAGGCCCGACGGAAACCTCCACATGTCTTTATGGTGCAAATTTAAGATGGTTCCCAAGAGCGAAGACCCTGAATGAGCATGGGCTCACCATGTGTCCCAGGACCTTAGAAATTTTCTATAAAAGGTTTAAGTATAGATCGGAGCCGACGGAAGCCACCACCTTTCCCTCTGTCGAAATTGTTAAGGTGGGATGCTTTGAGGCATGTCCTCAAATGAGCGCCACCCCACCATGTGTCCACATCCCGCCAAAACTATACCAGCTACATGAAAAAAATTCTAAGTTTGGGTAAAGCAGAGAGTCCTCAATGTGTCCCCGGCACAAACTCTAAGGCTAAACCAAAAGATGAATCTTTAAACAAGCATCGTTCCTCCATGTGGACAAGTTTTGGGTTGAAGTGAAGCCATAGAGGTTTTTGAGTGCCCCACCGAGCCACATCCAACCAAAGAGGGCCACGTTTCCACTGATGCAGAGATCAAAATTTGACTAGGAAAAGTCACCCGTCAAAGCGTAAAAATGCAGGAAAACCACCGTTTGAGCACGGAGATGAATTTTTCTTCAAGGAAAAATTTGGAAATGTTATAAGGTTCAAACATGATCCTCCGAGCTATATCCATTCACGTTTATTCAGGTATTTGGGACAAAAAATGAAAGGGAAAACAACACATGACTGTGGAAAACGAAAGAGAAGGAACAACCAAGTTATAAGCCCAATTTATAGACACCTTAAGATGGAAAAAGAAACAAAACACAAATTCTGTGTCTTAAGTGATCTTCACTAAGGAAGGGAGTTATCATGGCAACCAAATGGAGGATAGAGTATTTTAAGCACCAACACAGGGGAGATAAAAAACATGATGGAAGGCCAACAATAAGATTTCAAATGGGGTGAGACTAATTTGAACACCAACACAAGCCATATCTTTCAATAGCCATGGAGGATATCCAGCAAAAGGAAACATGATTTTTTGATTCAAATATTATGAGTCTCTCTAGAACTTAAATTAATAATTGAAACATGATTGTAATAATTATGTAAACCTAAAAATAACATTCCATGGGAATACCCTAACTACAAGTTTATACTGTAGTTGAATCATTATGTTGTGCCTTGTTGTATGGGAACAAAAGTGGCCTTGATGTGCATCACATGTTTTCATGTTATTTATGTGGGTTAATGTTTGTGTAAATATATCATGTTTTGTGTGTTGTCCTAGGTGATCTCTTGTAGTGTCATGTGTATTGCAATGGAAGTAAAAAAAAATAATCCTATATTTTTAGTGTTGTATTTGTGTGTATAATTATGAGAGTTACACGTAGACATCCCTTTTGGTATAGTTTGCAACTCATGTGTAAACACTAATTATCCTTTTCAAAAATATTTAATCGGGTCTTGTTAGTGCAAATCACAACACCCCCAAAATGGCCTGGTTATGAGTGGGTCATTCGGTGTGATTGCAGAACATGGCACCATCTCTGAAGCTATGGGACATGCAGACCTAAGATGGACCTCCGTAGAAAGATGGTTCTTGATCCTAAACTACTTGCCACAAGCTACTCTAATGCAGGAAAATATAGAATATCATAATCTAACCATTCCAAGGAACTAGAGAGAAAGAGAGAGTGAAAGAAAGCCTACACTAAAGTGGTGATACACCAAAGAAGGAAAGGGGCGAGATACTCTACTGAGGGAGGATGAAACAAGGGAAAAAGGAGATGGGAAGGTTAGAAAAAAGTGACACAAACCCAGATCCTAATCCATGATCAAAACCCCATGAATACAATGCCCTACACTGAAATGTGTAATACATGCCCAGAAAAAAAAATTTAAAGGGAGAGGCATGAGGAAACAACAAAACAATGTGAAGGGTTGAAGAAACACCACAAAAAAAAATTATTTCTCTATACGGGTGCAAACCATTACATTCTTTTCTTAGAGGCATAAATCCACTTGCCAGCATAAGAGAATGTTTTCAACTCAAAATGGAGTCGGAAACAAATTTGTGAGAATTTCCCTATGCCCAGAATGTTTCTCCTTCTCAACTGAGAAGTTTTACAATATATAGAATGAAAATCAGAGAGAGGGAAAGAGAGAAATCGTATGTCGCACCCACCAACTGACTAACTCCATTAAAATTGATCCCAAAAGTCAAGGGAACCTAAAAATTCCATTGCATTCAAGCTTGTTGGAGAAGAAATGAGTTCCATACTACATTAAATTTTGGTGGTTGGGATTGGTTCCACATTTTCCCGAGTCAAGAATGTTTTCTAATTTTTTTCCCACCATACCTCTTTGAAATTAAAGTTTCAAATTTCCATGGCATAAGCAAGGTTGAGACCTTTCCAACGGTGCCAAATTTGTCAAATTTTGGGCACTAAATCAAAATATATGTTCATTTGAATATTTGAGTTGGGTCAATACAAATATGGTGAAAACCAATTAATAGAGCGGGTCTCATGCGAGCCCAAACACACTTTGTGCCTTTTGGCACCAAAAGTACAAAATGTAAAATTTGCCTCAGCCCTACAATTCACTTTTTGGCAAAAATCATTTTCATGCCCGATGCTCCACATTTTCCATTTGGGTGAAAATTCACCGTAAGGCCCAGCGGTCCACATGAAATTGAGGCTTGCACATGGCTGCCCTAGGCATCAATAGAGGTGTGGCTCATTTTTCAACTTTTCTCCTTCTCGAGGAAAAATTTCAAATTACCTTCGACGACCTGTTGAATTTTCAAAATGGCCACGTGTCCCTTTCGGGCCTTAGGAATTCTTCTTCATTTGGCTTTAAGATTGCCCACGGGATTGCGGGCTCGAAATTCACTTTGAACCCTATTTACAAAAGTCACAAAAGTTCCAAAACTCCCGGCAGAACCACCGACACGAAATCACTTGGGAAAATTTTCCTTCATGGTCCCGCAACTACAATTTTCCATTCATGAAAAAGTCTTAATATCTCCTACCACCCCACCTCTTCACATTGGAAAAAATCCATTAAAACTCCCGCCGGTCCTTTTGGGCAAAAACCCTTACAAGGCCCACCGCCCGTAACTTACAAAATATGAGGATTCAGAGGGATTTTTATATTTTTGGAAAGGGGAAGAAATTTCCTATCTAATGGAAATGTTTTTAGGAAATGTTAAGTTCTTAGAATATCTGAAAATTTGGATTGAAGCACTAAATGGGAAAAATGGGTGCATTAACCGAGAAATAAGCATGAGATTATTTAGATAAAAATTTGGTGACTCATAGTGGACATCTTTCTGCTATATGAAAATCTCATTGGCCATAAAATAGCCATTAGGCATGGAGTCTACCTAGTAAACACAAATCTTATCTGAACTTTGAAAATCTGATCAAGTGAGCCACTTGGAAAATAGTAAAATTGGGGCTAATCTCTATAAATGTGATTTTCAATGCACCTTTGTGCAAGAAACAACAAAACACCACAACACACTATGTACAAAATTGGAAATCATACACACCCCAAGTGGGATATGTAGAGTGTGCAAAATCACTTCTTCTGCTAAAAGCAAACCTACCTACTCTATTTTAACTAGAGAGAAAGAGGGCTCAAACAAATCCTGCAACTGGCATGGAGAAGTAGCTTCCTTTTCTCAAGAAGGGCAGCCATGTAAATGATTTGAAATTGAATATGGCTGCTTGCATGAGTGTAAAACTTACTATAATCCAGTCCTCCACTAAAAACATCAAGGTGTAACCTAGAAACAAGATAAATACCTCTTTTAATTACTCTGTATTTGGATTAAAGAGGCATTATATCTGATCCTTGGTACTTTGAAACTCATCCTCATGCTCAAAAGTAAGAATGAATGGTTTTGGCTTCTCCCTTAGCTCCAATGAAGCTGAGTACTTGATTGGGCAAGGTCTGATCCTTTGAATTTTCCCACTGTTATGATATTTAACTCCAAGAATGGAGTCTTCTAGGAGATCTTCCTGGATGGATGGTGTGGAAGAGATGATGACATCCTCTTTCTCTTTCCTTTCCTCCTCTTGTGAAGAACATGGAAGATTCTTGTATTCCGACCTTGGTTCCAGAGGGTTGTTGTGAAATGCAGGCTGTTGTCCTTGAATGCTCTCCCTCATGGTAGCAAGCTCATGTACTTGAATTTGGATGATGGAGGAGAAAATGATGTTATCTCCTCGGGATCCTCTCCATCAAAACAATCTTTCAATTCGATAGATAATTTTCCTCCTTGTTATCTTGTTGCATGTGGTCTACCTCCTCCATGGTGTCTTCCTGATATTCAACTTGCTTGCCATGGTTCCTTTCTTTCTCAAACATGAAGTCTCAAAGCTCAAACTCTTCTTAACATTAGAGCTTGGAAAGGATGAAGTGGGAGGAAGAACTAAAAGTTCTCATGTGGCCTGCTCCACACTTGGAGCCTTTGAAGCCTATATGGTCCTCGTCCATCATGGGTTCATCAATCAAATTAGACCCCTGAAATGAAAGCAAAGAATCTTCAATGATTCTTTCTTCATTGAGTGGCTTCAACACTGATTTGATCTCTCTCAACTGCTCCTCTTCAATGGTGCTTGGAGCTGATTGTTCCTCTTGTTTAACTAGTTGTGCAACTTGGATTAGATTAGCATTATCTTTAGACAGAGTTCCATTAGGGACACTACATTAAGAGAAAATAGAGTATTGATCTTCTTCTTCTTCTTCTTCTTCTTCTTCTTCTACAAACTTAGGCTTAGCCACCACTGGCTCTTCAACCTTGACCTCCTTTGTTGGCTTAACCATCAAGGGGATCTTTGTAAACCCAAATTTAGTAGCCCAAATCTTCAGATTGTCTATCATTTATTTTCTATTGGGTTCCTCTTCTTGCTGCCCTTGGCTGGTTGTTTGATTTTCATCTCCCCAACATGGATTTGGGGATGCAAGAGGAGTGGTAGGTTGGGATTCAACCAGTTTTGTTGTTGTTTGTGGTGGAGAGGGAAGTGGAACTTCTTGTTTCTTTGGAGGGAATGACTGCTTGGAAGGGAAAAGGACATAAGAATTAAGATGAGATGGAAGATTAGGAGATGGAGAAGGGAAATCAACACTTGGGACAACAAACAATGGGCTTGACTCTTGACCATGCTGAAATGGTAAAGTTTGTGAAAGAGAAAATGAAGGACAAGGAGCTAGTGACTGACTTACCCATTGACAAGGTTGTCTTGTATCCAACTCATAAGCCTCAATCTCCTCATTCCATTATATAAGTTGAGGCATCATTTCAACCATCAAGTCAAGCTTATCCTGAGGGTTGTAATGTCTTGGAAAACTACCTTCCCATGGACAAGGTGCCCTGCAACCAATCTTGAATGCCTTCATTTGTGCTATGGCCCTAGATTGAACCATGTTAGCCTCCATTTTCTGAATCTTCTCCAGTAGATCAACATTCTCCATTTGATTGTTATCATTATATACATACCCTTGTTCTTGATAAGCTCCATAGCCAAACTGGTTTTGGAAATCCTCATATGGGTAAGCATGATTATTCTGGATATGATCATAATGTTGATCTAGAGGAGTTGTAAAATACATTAGAGGTGGACTTGAATAGCATTGCAGTATGTAAGTGCAAATTCCAAGGTGGAAATGAAGTCATGATTGCACAACTTCATGAAATGGGAGAAAATGAAAGAGATGGAAGAAGAAAATGGATGAAAATGAGAGGAAATGGATGGAAAAGGTATACAACTTAGAGGATGGTTATTGACCGATGGAGTCACCATATGTGCTTTGAATGTGCCTCTAAAGGTTGAATCCCACCAAGAACACATCAACTTGATGAAATAAAGTGGTAAGGTGATTCAACCTGTCCCACCTAAGGCATGCAAAAACTATTATTGTGGTCACACAATGGTTTATGATTTGTTGTTGTAATGAGACACCTCGAAAGATGGAATATCTCACCTCATTCTACCATCGGGTGTATAAAAATTTTTAGTGCAGAATCACAGTACCCCCGAATGGCATGGTTGTGGACTGGGAATTCGATGTATTGCACAACATGGGACCATCTCTAAAGTTGTGGCTATGAAAACCCGAGATGGATCTCGTAAGAAAGTTGGTTCTTGTTCCTAAACTACCTTCCACAAGCTACTCCAATGCAAGCAAAGCTAACCTATTCTAATCTAACCATTCCAAGGAACCCGAGAATGAGAGAGTGAAAGAAAGTCTAAACTAAAGTGGTGATACACCGGACAAGGAAAGGGGGAGATACTCGTTGAGGGAGGATGAAACTGGGAAAAGGAAGATGGGAAGGTCAACAAAAAGTGACACAAGCCTAGATCCTAATCCATGATCAAAACCCCATGAAACACAACACCCTACACCTCTGAATGCGAAAACATGCACAAGAAAAAAATTTGAAATGGAGAGGCACATGGAAATAAAAAAACAATGCAAAGGGTTGAAGAAACACCTCAAAAACATGTTTTATTTCTTTATACAGTGCACGATCATTACATTCTTTGCTTAGAGGCAAAAATCCACTTGTCAGACATAGGAGAAGGTTTTCAACTCAAAATGGAGTTGGGAAACAAATTTGATAGAGTTTCCCTATGCCTAGAATGTCTCTCCTTCTCAAATGAGAAGTTTTACAATATATAGAATGAAAATCAGAGAGAGGGAAAGAGAGAAATCAAATTTCACACCCACCAACCAACAAATTCATTAAAATTGATCCCAAAAGTCAAGGGTTCCCGAAAAATCTGTTTCCCAATGCATTCGAGTTTGCTAGAGAAGAAATGGGTGCCGTACTGAATTAAATTTCAATGGTTGGGACTAGCTCCATGTTTTTCACGAGCCGAGCACATTTTCTCTTTTTTTGCCCACCATACCTCTTTAAAATTAAATTTTAGGTTTCCATGGCATAGGCAAGGTCGAGACCTTTCCAATGGTACAAAATTTGTCAAATTTTGGGCACTAGATCAAAAGATATGTTCATTTGAATATTTGAGTCGGGTTTGTACAAATATAGAAAAAACCATTTAACAGAGCATGTCCGCGGGCCAGAAACTCACATTGTGCCTTTCACACCAAAAGTACAAAATGCAAAAATTGCCCATGACCCTAGTTCACTTTTTGGCAAAAATTATTTTTGGGCCCGATGGTCTACATTTTCCATTTGGGCGAAAAATCACTCCAAGGCCTATAGTCCCGCATGCACGGTGAGGCTTGGCACATAACTCCCCTAGGTGTCGGGGAGGTGCGGCTCATTTTTCCACTTTACGCCTTCTTGGGGCAAAAGTTCAAATTGCCTCCGAACCAGTTGACTTTTCAACATGGCCATGTCCCTTTGTGGGCCTTAGGCATTTTTATTCATTTGGCTTTAAGATCCCCACGGGCTTTGGGCCCAAAATTCACTTTGTGCCCTATTTGCAAAAAGCACAAAAGTTCCAAAACTCCCCGAGACCCGCCGGCCCAAAATCGCTTGGGCAAATTTTCCTCCGCGGCCCCACAACAACAATTTTCCACTTAGCGAAAAGACTAAAAATCTCCCGCCTCTCCGCATTGGCAAAAATCCTTAAAAACTTCCGCCATCCGCTTTTGGGCAAAAACCCTTTCCAAGACCTCGTCGGCTCGTAACTTGCAAAATATGAGGAGTTAGGAGGACTTTTTATATTTTTGGAAAGGGGAGGAAATTTCCTATCTGATGGAAATGTTTTCAGGAAACCTTAAGTGCTTAGAATATCTAAAAATTGTATTGAAGCACTAAAAGGAAAAATAGGTGCAGTTAACTTGAATAAGCATGAGCTTAGTTTGGATAAAAGATCTTTAATAGGTAACATGGTTGTGGAACTTCCGTACCAAGTTATGTTTATAGGCTTATTTCTTTTTAATTCGGTGACTTAAAGAGAGTCTAAATTAGGTTGTGGTTGCATCGAGTTGTTTTGAAGAGGAGAATTGGATCAAATCTATCCTTATACTAAAACGTTCTGTAATATTTACCTAGTATCAGTAATAACAATACCTTTAGATATTCTTCTTCTGCGTGGAGTTAATAAAATCCTTGCTAAATAATTTCGACATAACCAATATGACCGTAATGAAACAATTTTGATACAAAAAAATACAGGATATGTTGTCCTGTGATTCATTTTCTGATCACATGGAATTCCTTTAAAAATTTAAGGAATGCAAGAAGTGTAATGGATTTTCCAATTTTTTCCATTCAGTTTTAAAACTTGCATAATTTATTTTGCTCATTTTATATATATAATCTTGAACAAATTCTAATACCAAACAAGATTGCTGTAAATATATTAACTATCTAGATCTTTCATTGCACGTGGCATATGATTCAATCAAAATACCAATTGTAGGTAGCCTTAGTGCACAGTAAATAAAGAAAACGGGATTTTACATAAATGGATTGATTATGAGACACTCGTCCTATTTGGTGGGAATTTAATAAAGATTGTACAACACAGAATTTTTGCCAAAATGTAGGCCGGCGGGGAATAAAACGTCTTATAATCCAACTCAGTGGAAAAGCTTAACAAGATGTATTGCTCTGCGAGCAAATTTTTTTTTAAATAGTAAAATAAGTTTTGAAATGACATGATATGATCGAGTAATCAACACAATTGGTTTCAGCTTTGTTTCTGTGTTTGGTTACGAGCATGGCAACTAAATTAATAGCTGATCCAGAAGGCATCGATGTTACAGGGCTTTCTCACCTCGTCGATCCAAATTGGTAATCAATTTTTTTATACTTAAATTAGCACTTTTATATTAATTAAATTTTATTGTTCTTAGTTTTGCGTGAAAAAAACAATCTTTTTTAAAGCAGTTATCATTTTTTAAGAAGATGACAGTAGTTTCCTTGTCCATTTCATTTTTAAAGTGTTTTAAGATTTTAAAATTTTGTCTTATTTCGGACTGATAAGTGGATTCACCGTAGAATTTGGCATTCACCAGCGCGAGTCAAAATCTACAAAATCATATGGCTATAGTTTCTGGTTTATATTTTAATTAACACAATTAACATTAGTGGGCAATAAGATTAATATTCCGTTTTGAATTATGTATTTTTTTTATTAACAATTAGTATCATAGAAAACGAGTGCACAAACCTTCTTCGAGCCTCATAAATATTAAAAAAACAAATGTATCTTTAAGATCTCCCATCTATTCCATTTATGGTCATTTCATTATTAAATGTTCTATACTACTGTTGTTTTCTATATATCTATGTATGTATGTATGTATGTATGTATGTATAGATTATGTCGTTATTATCTTGTATTTATTGAATCCCACAGAATAATGCTCTTAACAGCGTTGGGTAATAATTATATTGTAATTCTACATCATAATGGGGTGATTGCAGGCAAGATCCAAGAGACAGAAGATGCATTGCTGCTGCCCTAGTTGAAGTTGTATACCTACTCCAAAAGAATGAACAAAAAGCCAAGCAATTGTGTGCTCTCCTTCCATTCGAGGTGAAAGAAGAAGAAATTATGAGAGATGAGCACGACAAATCAATATTTGGTGTTGTTTTTTAGTGGGTACGAAAAAGCAAATCAACAAGTTGATGTGGAGGCAAGATTCCCTTGGAAGATGTTGCTTTAAGAGGTACAATTCTTAAACCAGAGACTGTTATGAGGGACATGTGCCATGATGTGAACATAGCCTTGGCACGCATGGATTCATCAAGAAGCAGAGCTGATGTGGCCCTAGAATATTTACGAAGTAGCATTTGTCGAAGTCATGGTCATCACAATATCTAGATTGTTGGCCATTCTTCGGGAGCCTCCATTGCATTCGCTGCCGTAAGAAAATTGAGGAGAGAAGAGTGTGAGAATTTAGAAGCACATCTATTCAATCCTCCTTTTATTTCACCTAGGTTTCTGGAGTTGAAATTCTTTGAGATGGTCGGAAATATTTTATCGACAATACGTAATGGTTCATTTTCCCTTCCCTTCCCTCGGTTGGAGGGAATTTAAAAGGGTATTCAAGGGGCCTGTGACATTGTGGCACTGAGAATGGGTTTGCAAGATGAGAACAAATTACTGGAGTTATATACTGAATTCATTGGGGTTGGAAATTGGATCCCTAACTTATATGTGAATACAAAAGATCCTATTTGTTGCACTTACATCAGCTATCTTGAGGCTTGGAAGGGTATATATGGCCAGAAAAGCCATTTGGTCCAAGAAACAATGAAGTACTTGTTCTTTTTTGAAGTGGCCAATAAGAGAAACCCATGGCATATGGTTCCCTCAGCTAATCTCATTGTGGCCGTCACCGACAAAAATAATCATAGTCTTTTCCACTGGTGGTCGAAGGACCTCCGTATTCAGAGGATCCATGAATACATGCCTCCAAATGAAGTCATTCAATAGAATTCCAATGCCATTAAGAAGATTTCGCCATGATGAATACTCTGATAGTCATTATAAAAATAATATCTCTTTCCTCACACTAAGGAGAGCTTATAGAAAAAGTAGTTTAGGTGTTTACATGTGTGGGTTGTAGAGTGATTATTGAGTAAAATAGTATGTGTTGTATGTGGACGTGTTGACACGTTTCATAAATGTTTATGTACTCTTTTTGTTCAAATACTAAATTAAAAATCTGATCTATATCTTATGTTACTTTAAAATTGTAGACAACTAATTTTGTTAAGTAACTATTTCATTACTTTGGCGGCATTTTATTTAGAATTGTTTTATCAAGAGTATGTTTAAAAATGGCATTTGTATGTACGTATAGATGTATGTTTGTATATATTTTGTAGACATTATTTTTTTACTATCTAACTAGTAAATTACTATGGTGTTCATTTTTTTAGAATTGTTTTACTAACCACATGTTTAACAATGCTATATATATATATATATATATATATATATATATATATATATATTTATATATGTAGACTATATCGTAAAATTATCATATCATATTTTAACTTCTACTTTTATTTAAAGAATAATTAAATCAATCTTTCTCCAATTCTTGTTCATTTTATATATTTGTATAAATATTAATATTTTAACTTTAAGTGTGACTTGAATTATTATATCAAGAGGTGTTCCTACAAAGAGTAGAAGCCATGGCGAGAATGGTGTGAGTGGTTACCATGCTTCATCCACGTCGCTTCTTCCCTTCTCGTCATAGCATGGTTCCCAGTTTGTATAACTTTGATCCGTCATATCATTACAAAAAGATAATAGGTTAATATTTCTACATTCCTAAAATAGTCAAGCGAAGCCACTCCCTCTTCTATCTCTATTGATGGGGTTTCTCCACAAAAATGTAATCTTCATGATCTAAAAACATCATCCCTTTGCCATGTTAAATCTTGAATCTCACTCTCCATTTGATCATTGAATTTCAACTCCGGATCTGGAAGATATGATCACTTAAGTAATAAAATAAAGATAAATTTTCCTTTTCGCTCCCCAAAAGAGGTTAGTCAACCTATGACCCTATGTGCATAGAGTGTTGATACCTCTATCCTAAGTGACATACTAGTTCTCGTGGTTCAAAACCGCTACTCATCTCAGTAACTCCTTGGGGCATACCCCATACAACGAATCGGGTCCATAGGTTCCACCACCTTGTGGTGAATCTCATGACTCTATTCCAACACATTACGACATTAGAACTAGCATAAAAATCCATATCAAGTGCCAAGTGGGAACAATCCCAAGCCTTGGGCTGGATTATAAAAATTTTAAACTTGATATGCAATTAAAAGCGAGAAAAATAAATGGCTAATTAGCCATGGTTACTTCAAAATTCGAATGTTACCGCAATAACCAAATAAATTCCCAAAATATAAGAACATGTCACAAAAATCTACTATTTCTAGCAAGAAAAGGAAAGTGTTCGATTTACAAATAAAATACATGTATAGGAATAGCAAATTATGATAACTATGTGGCCTTATAAAGCTACTAAGGGGGTACTTAATGAGTTTCGGAACTCGAAACATCAAGCCTCACTCGTAAAATATCATATCAATAATACAACTATCATCATCTCTGTGTGAATAATCCCACAACCAATTTGACAAGGCTCAACATAGTCAAAATCACATAGGTTGAATGCATATGATAACCATAGTTGGAGAGAGAAAGTAGTACATGTCTCCATCTACTAAGCTTAAGTTTGTCTCAGAAAACACAATATGCATGACACCCGTTGAGCAAGTGCCACACATACCAAATGAACAAAAGTGGGTTTTGAGCCTATGTAAGGCTCCACTTCTTTTCTTGTACTCGGCTCGAGTGACTAGTCAATGGTACACATTTCCTCACTCCAAACATACACCTTTTACCGATTTCCCTTAGGGTCGATTAGTGTAGGGTCCACAACATAACACATAACTACATCACTAACACAATGGTGATTCATGCACATTAACCATAACGTCTTACGTATGGTATATATATAGGGTATAACACAATCATTTCTTTTATGGCTTACGATACATCACAATACCATATTTTACACCCAAAGTGCAATCACTATACACTAGAGATCATACAATCACCATATGCCCCTAAATCACGACACGATCCATCACATTTTACATGAATTATACGCATGAGGAACACAATGTATAACCTTACAACATATAGTCAATTCCAATTAAAACATGGTGACACACACGATTTATCACAACATGGTGATAACATCCCGATAAAATCCAATTCAATTTACAACAATTTTGTCATGCAAAACCTCAATATACCTTCATATCACATAATGCCCAAAATGCTCCAATACTCTGCAATCCACAATAACATGCTTTTTCACACACAATAAGGTGGTACATCACACATGGACTCTTCATAGAAGCTATGAAAAGGAGAGAGAATAATCTCATCACAAGCACATTAACATGGTAACAAATATGCACTAAGTAATCAATCCAAAATTTACCTCCCTCGGAAAATTTGGTTAAACAAGCCCTACACATAAAGAAAACATGAAGGGAAACGATTCAAACCCATGAGATCAAATTCCAAAACTAGACAAAGTGCAAATAGAGGCCCGAGAACGTCAAATTCGACCATTTCTGCACAAGAAGAAATAGAAGAAACGGTTCTTTTGAGCGTTTCCATATCTTAAATCTATTTAAAGGGTTGAGGGGAACTCAACGATGGAGTGGTGGGAGTAGAGAATGATTAAATGACCCTATGCAAAGAAAATGACTCACAAATCATTTCTTGTCTTAAATCTATTTTGCAAGCTTCTTAGATGATTCAATAATGGAATTACAGGGTCAAAGAAGAAGGGGTGGTGCCGCGTAAAAAGGCCAAGAGCAAGAAGGGGAAAAAACAGTGAGGATTCAAATTTTCCGGGCTCAAAAATAGTTTGGGAAAGGTCCAAAAATGACTAAGTATGGAGGAGGCAGCAAGAGGAGCCATGTGTCTTAATGACGCTTCTCTAAAGATGAATCCAAAAGGAGAGGTTCAAACAAGCGTTGCATCTCCACGTGTCCTAGGCTAGAATGGAGGCAGGGTCAAATTGTCAAACAGAGTCAAAGGCGGATAGGGTGGGCCTCAAAATTGGCTAAGTATAATAGTGCAAACAAAGATTGGCAAGTGTCAGCCTGGCCCATTTCCAAGAGTTGGTCCAAAGGCGGAGACCCAAATGAGCGCAAGCTCGCCACATAGCCCAGAGTCCAAAAGATAAGAGGGACCATTGAAAAGTCCATAGACCAGTGGAAGCCGACAAGTGTCAACTCGATGCTCCTCCAAAGGAAAGCTTTAAGCTAGCCTTTCAAACAAGCACGGTACCTCCATGTGTCGAATCTCAAAAAGGGGTAGAGTCAGTTGAATTTTCAATGCATAGGCCGAGCCGAGAGAAGTTGCCAAGTGTCCAAACGACACTGATTCAAGGATTGAATAGATAAAGGGTTTTTCAAATGAGCGCTAGATTGTTGCGTGTCCCAATCCAAAGTGGGCCATTGGGAGGAAAGTTGTTTTTCACCCCTTGTTATTCTAAAAGGGGTAAAAGTTGCAAAATGGGCCACGACTCCGCTAAGAGGGAAAAGTCAACATTTGAACTTGAGTCAAACCAAAGTGGGGAGTCGACAAAAAGTTGAAAATTTTCCTTTTGACAAAAGGGCCAAAAGGAAAAAGTTTGGAGTGCATCTCTCATCCAACTAAAGGGTACCATGTGTCCAAGCGGAGAGCGTTGGGATCATCGGATTTTTCTCGGATTTTACGATTCTCGTGGAAAACGGGAAAAGATAAATTCTAAATCTGGTGGCCACGTATTCCATATTAGAAAAGGGGCCCATTTTTCAAATTGGTTTTCCACCCATTTGTATAGACCTAATGCAAATTTTGAAGGGGTATATCTTTCGACTTAGGGCTCGAAATATTACAAATCGACATCATTGGACACGTCTCGACATCCTCTATGCCATGGAAAGATAAAAATACTTTTTATGCCTTAGTACATAAAAATGAAGAAGAGTATTCCAGAAATTAACAAATAATCCAATCTCTTAAACTACTAGATCTGATTTGATTCAATCTACTGGGGAACCAAGTGACGTATTCTCGGGAAAAATTTTAGAAGGAATTGATATTCGTAAGAGTTGAGCTTTTAAAATGGGATTCAATGCGTATATCATGGTAGTTGGAGAAATATTTGAATTTTCCTCCTTACCCTCTCTTATTCTTCTATATATACTAACACTTCTCATTTTTAAGGAGAGACATTCTCGGGCATAGAGAAACTTTGTCAAATTTGTTTCTCGACGCTAATTTGGAATGGTTAGATTAGGTTAGATTTAGTTTTCCTGCACTAGAGTAGCTCGTGGTAGGTATTTTAGGAATTGGAACCATCCTTCTTTGGAGGATCATTCCCATTGGCAAGTTCCATAGCTTGGGGAATTATCCAATGTTATGCAAATCACACCAAATGACCTTGCCTTAGAAAAGTAAATCCATAACTCATTTTGTGGTGCTTTGTGATTTTGCACTAACATTAAAAATACAACATGTGCGTTCAAAATATCACAATTACGACATAGTTCACATCATGCTTAAATCACAATACTCTTCCAATATCCACCACCATCATGCAACACCATAAAGAATCCAATCGCCTCGGGGTTTTAGAGCATGAACCTCCGATCTAATACCAAATGTAATGCCCACATTTTACACACACAAAAAAGAACATTAAAAATACCAGGATAATTTTTTTGGCTTACATTGCTTACTACACAACGCCACAATGACTCCAAGTAAAGAAAACTCAAAGACACATACGACACTTATAAGTCATCGACTCACATAGACACAAGACAACACCTTAGACATGTCGATGCCACACTTTTCCCAATGAATGAATACTATAAATGACCCAACCACAAGAAAAGGACTCATTGGCAACCCACAACACATCATTTCTTTAATTGCATCTTAGTTACAATTAACATTCCAAGAACATTATTGTGCAAGGATAATTTTCTCCTTTTTCCACCTACAAATTTTTAAGTTCATTCCACATTTAATTTACAGTTTGACCATTTTAAGTTGGCTTTTTATCCTTTACGGAAATTTCCATAACTTACATACTTATTTGGCATAATTCAAATTGCATATAAAGTACTTTAATTATCTTGTTCTTATGTTAAGAAAATGCTTCTCAAACATTTATTCAATGTCTACATGTTACCCTTACAACTCAAGTGAATCTGACTTGATGTCTAGAAAGAAATATTAGGATTTAAGGGGGGGGGGTTTTAGATTCAATATACCTTTTTCCCATAGACATTATTCGATCATGGTATCTTTATTTCCCGATTCAAAATTCCTACAACAAGAAATTGTATTTAGATTATGTGTGTGTGTGTGTGTGTGTGTGTGTGTGTGTGTGTGTGTGTGTGTGTGTGTGTGTGTGTGTGTGTGTGTGTGTGTGTATCTTTTTTTTTTTCTCGAAGTTTGATCTCACCAAGGGAAACCCATATTCTTCAAACCCATGAAAATTTTTGAGTTATAAGGACTCTAAGAGCGGCATTATTCCTAACCTCAAATCTCGTTTTTACTCTTATATGATTTACTTTTACATCGCATATGGTTTCACTATTAGCATTGTTTTATAACATTTGAAAACAAATATAACACATACTTTTCACCAATGGATTCACTACTAAAAGGATTGTAACCCAGCACGAGACAACCCAATTATTTTCTCTTATACACTATAGTAATAATGCATACTGCAACCAAGACATCCACTTGTGTAATATAATCCCACCAAGACCTCTGTTTGGTATAATTCCAATTGCATCTAAAGCTCTACACCCCCAACAATAAATGAGTTTAAGGTGAGAGTGCATATTTATGCTAAACAACCTTCATGAAAGACCAAGGTGTTATGTTGTTAGTATCCAAGGTAACACATTTATCTACGAGGAACTAAAGAGATCATTAACAAGAGTTTAAGTAATAGTACAACTATTGTACTAGGTCCATTTGTGTCATCTAGATCCCACAAGGAATTCATTCGATGATGGAGAAAATTCATAGATCTAACTTTTTAAGACTTGGTAGATGACAAGGATAGGAAGGAGGGGTTAGATATACTTACTCCAGATAATGTTTTTTTTTCCAAGCCGTCCTAACCATCGAGTTCACGATGGTAATGCTAAACATACTAACCATGACAATAACACGAATTAGGGGTCTCATTTACCTTAACTAAGGGGTTTCATCGAGTAGAAGGTTTAAGAACATTCTATGATTTCAATTTCTTCCACACTAAGGAGAATTCCACATGAAGACAAGTTATGGATGAATCTTATGTTAGGGTTGACTATTGTGGTTAGGTTTCTTTATTACAATTTCAAGGTAAGAAACACAACACCAATTATTTCATCATCTATTATACACTACAAATGTATTGAAAGATACTAACTTCAAATTCATTTATCATATATATATCCAACCTTTTACCATACATAAGTATGAATCAAATTTAACCTATGATTAAATGCACAGTTCCTAAGATATCCATGAAACTAGCATCCCATACATATTAGAAAATTTCAAATATAACTTTTTCTCAGTAACATGAGACTACATTATACATATATTCCTTTCAAAATGACCTATATAAATTACAATAATAAATAAGGAATTACACATCACCTTTTCACCACTTTCTTGCATCCTACAAAACCATGTGAGCATGAAATCAGCGATAAATTGTTGGCATGGAATCCACCCTAATCTAACATAATTGATGTCTTTAGTTTCTCATTTACATGTAATAATAATTATAATTTGCATTAGAAAGAAAAGGTTTAGAAACATGTATTCATTTCATTTCATTTCAATTCATTTCATAACCAAGGAGAGAGAAAGAGAAAGGAAGAGAGAGAAACACCATTTTGACAAAAGTTCTATTTCACGCAACAAGTTACACTATAGAGTTTTCAAACAAGTTATTTACATGTGTCAAAAGTTTCCACGGTGGTTTGGAAACTCGATGAGGGTCCCACAACTTTCTATTTTTACATTTTCTTGCTAGCTACAAAAACGTTCAAATTAGGCTTAGAGGCTAAGAACCCAATTTCAAAAGTTGTCTTCCGATGAGCAAACACACCATGGTTAAATTTATACGTGTCCACTTATATACCAAGATTTCATAGGAACTGACAGAATTTAGAACTGACGAATGCTTTACGATTAGCGGCTGATTTTCTGGGGCCATCGGTCATAAATGAGCTAGTTGTTAATGATCAAAAATGAGCTCAAGGGCTCAGAAAACCACATCCAAAACTGGCATTCGATGGATGAACATGCAATGAAAAACTTCCTACAAGTTCCCCTATATATTGAGAATTCATCAAAGTCAACAGGACTGAGAACTAGAAAATAGTTTTCAAATGGTGACATGTTTTCTAGAGCCCCAAGTCATAAATAGTCTAGTTTGACCTAGTCAAACTATGACCAGAGGCCTACAAATTGCATTTCCAAACTATCCAAAAAAGTGTTTTTCCCTAAACTAAAAGTTCCATGTAATTGTATAGTAAAAACACTAGAGGTTTGCGAAGACGGATAATAATTTCTTTATCCAGGTTTCAAATGGCGGTTAAAAACAAAAGCCAAGTTTTTACATTTATCAACTTCCTACCACTAAAAATAATGTAATAGGGCTCCTATAAGGGCGTCAAAAAGATCAAAAATGTTCATTCAAGGATAATCCAAGTATTGAAGTGACACCTCACATAAGAAGGTACGCAAAGGAATCTTAACCTCCCGTTTTCAAAGTTACAAAGGTTTCTTTGTGAGTCCCCAAAATTTTAGTTTATCTAATTAAACCAAGAGATGGTCAACAAATTTACCGAGAAGTCAACCTTAACTTGTCGATAAAACAATACTTTAGTGATATAGTTTGGTCGGTAGTTTTTTTAAATCACATCAAAATGAGGGTTAAAGTTCATGGTTGACCACAAAATGGTTATTTTGATTGTGTGAGTTACTTATGTGAGTTTCGATTTATTTGAATTATTTTATTTATTTATTTATTTATTTTTACAAGTAATTATAAACAATTAAATATATGATAATCCTAAGCTCTTAAAATTATATTTTATTTTAAAATAAAAACTGAAGTAAATTATGAAAGATAAGGAGACATCAACCATGGCTGGAAATGAACATGTGAGGCAAAAGTTGGGGAGTTGACATCGCACGCATCAATTGCACTTGTTTGCAGTCATCCGGGTATATCCAACGCTCCAACCCAAGTTTTCCTTGCAATTATTGAAGCCCATAAATATATCTCTTAGAGGCATCCAATTGAATGGTTCAATTTATTTATTTACACATCCACAAACCTGAATTTGGTATTACCACATGCAACACACAGAGAACCTCCATGATTTAGGGATAGGAACAATGAGTGTAGACTATCTGGTGGCCTCATTAAACCTAGAGCTCAAATCACATTCATATCATTAGTGGCATTCAAGGAGATGTCAAAAATTGCATCTGCACTTTGAAGAGGCATTTGGTGATGGATTAACAACACACCATATTACCTCTAACAAGATATTGGTCTTACTATGTTGACCTCATTATTTCAATCAGAATCTGCATAAACAAAATCAGGGCACCTCCATTTTATTTATTTATTTTATTTACATTGGAGACTATTTCTGCGGACGCTTTTACCAACATCAAACAAGTCAGGTAGTAATCAATATGCCTGATGAATGTCCATTCCCTATTCTAAATCCCTCCATTTAAAAAAAAAAAAATTCCACATGTTAGAGGATGTTGGAAAATGTAGTGAAGTGAGGGTTTGCATTGGTTGGAAGGTTCCAAATTGTTTTAAACAAACCATTTTGTACATATCATGCTATCATAGTCATCCATGAGGCCACATTACGAGCATTTATTCAAAACTCACATGCCAAGCGCATGCTTCCACATTTTGCATACATAGCTACCAAAGCGCTTACAACTACAGCACTTGACAAAAATTCCTCCATCTTTTATGCTTTGTTGGATGTCTAAACCGAGTTCAAGAGGTCCATTTAGATGAAATCTGGAGTATGTGGCAAAGGGAAGGATGCTCTATAGGTCTATGAATGCATTTACTTGAAAGTTTCACACTCATTTTTAGCTAAACCTGATTTAAGCGTTACCTATTATCATTGCGACCACCGATCACATTTTTGAGGCAATTTTGGCTAACAATTCATGTGCGGTCTATTCTTCCACAACATCTGCAAATCCTCACCAATGTGTCCACACATCCAAATTTCCTATTTTTTGGTGTTTCCTACCTACTTCTATACATATATAGATCTGGTTAAATCAATTTGTATATTATAGAATGAGGAGAAATTAGAGTTGCAGATTTATCTATGCGTAGGCTGATTTAGATCCAACATTGGGACTAATTTTGGGATGGCTAAGGATGAGATCTCCCTTCAAAGATAGTCCACTCAACACTTCCTTCATTGCAGCTATCCATTTGCTATTTAATTTACAAAATTGGTTGGGTTTTCATCTTGGCTACCACTTCCAAATCTCAAATAAAGCACTTGCATTATTATCCAAGGAAACGCGACAGGTCTGAGGGCCATTTATGAAGCCCATGTGATTTAATGGGCTTCCCATACCCTCACAAGTCCTCCCACCATACCTACAATCAAATCCTATGACTAAAACTACCACATGGCACCCAAATTACTTTCCTCTCACCCACTATTCACACACTTATAAAAATATTAAACAAATGTATATATTTTTAAGTATTATTTCATCGTGGTCACTTATTTTCCCTTCCCTTATAAGAGCGTTTCCATTGATGCACACATGATACCCGAAGCTCGAAGGGGATACGTAGACAAAAATTCAATAAGGACACATGTCATTTAACAAAACAACTTGTTGGTACAACATGACAAGAAGGAAACAAACAATTGTTTTAAAATATCCTAAATTTTAATGTTCTGTGAAGATTGGTAGTTTTATTCTTCTTTATTACTTAGTCTTTTCCTTTAAAGTATTTATTAATCTCAACTCTCAGTATTCCATTGTCTAAGATTTTAGTTTTCTTATGTTCGTGGGTGCCCAATAGAACTAACATCACAATACTACATCAGGTCTAAACACAACACTAATGGTCCTCAGGACATAACTTCACATACTTCCATGATTGTATCGCAACACAAGAACTCAACTGACCCACGAAAGAACATACACATAGCCCTCCCAAAATAGTAATTATCACACATGCAACCGACACCATAGTACCCATAACTTACGCAAAATACTACAACATGGAATTCCCAACAGGTACACATATAGAGGTTTCACGTAACTTGGGACAATAAATATAGTTACATAGTGCCAAAAATGGGTCAAAGCATACCCATAACGAGGAGCATCAATCCTCAACATCACAAAACATGACTAGACTCACATGAGTACACATAAATAAAAGAAGCAACACCATACACCTCCCAAAACATAAACAAACAACTCCATGTACCTCCCAAGGCATATCAAAAACAACTACATGTGCCTCCCAAAGCATCACAAAGTAACTCCATATATTTCCCAAAGAATCAATCACACCCACACAAATCTCATATTCCTCCCTCAAGTATCTTATGGCTCCCTTAAGTCTCTTATGCCTCCCTCAAGTGTCTCTTACGCCTCCCTCAAGTGTCTCTTACGCCTCCCTCAAGTGTCTCTTACTTCTCCCTAAAGTCTCTTATGCCACCCTCAAGTAATAAAATAAATATAAATTTTCCTTTTCACTCCCCAAAGAGGTCGATCACCCTATCGCCCTAGGTGCATACATCCAGATACCTCTAACCCAAGTGACATAATAAATCATGGTTCAAAACCCACTAGTTATATATAACTCCTTGGGGCATACCCCCATACAATGAAGCGGGTCCATAGGTTCCACCACTCCATAGTGAATCTCATGACCCTATTCCAACATATTATGACATTAGAACCAACATAACAATCCATATCAAATGCCAAGTGGCAACAATCCCAAGCCTTGGGCTAGGCTATAAAAATTTTAAACTTGATACACAATTTAAAAATGAGAAAAGAAAATGGCTAATTAGCCATGGTTCATTCAAAATCTAAATGTTAGTGTAAAAACCACATAAATGCCCAAAATATAAGAACATGTCAATTAAGAAAACTGTGGTTATAGCAAGAAAAGGGAAATTGTTTGATTTACAAATAAAATACATGTATAGGAATAACACATTATGATAACTATGTGGCCTTATAAAGCCACCAAGGGGGGTACTCAACAAGTTGTTGGCACTCGAAAACATCAAGCCTCAGCTCATAAAATATCATATCAATAATACAAATGTCATCATCTCTATCTGAATCAGCCCGCAACCACTTTGACAAGGCTCAACATAGTCAAAATCACATAGGTTGAATCCATACGATAACCATAGTGGGAGACAAAGGAGTACAAGTCTCCATATAATGAGCCTAATGTTTCCACAAACTCAATATGCATGACACCGCTAAGCAATTGCCACACATACCAAAAAAGAATAAAAGTGGGTTTTCAGCCTATGTAAGGCTCCACTTCCTATCTTGTACTTGGCTCAGTGACTGGCAAATGGTACACATTTCCTCACTCTAAACATACACCTTTTACTAATTTTCCTTAGGTTCAGTTAGTGTAGGGTCAACAACATAACACAACTACAAAACTAACACAATGTTGATTCATGCAGATTAATCATAGCATCTTACGCATGGTATATATACGGGTATAACATAATCATTTCTTTTACTAATTATGATACATCACATTATAACATTCTACACCCAAAGTGCAATCACCGTACACTAGGGATCATAAACTCACCATATGCCCCTAAATCACGACATGAACCATCACATTTCACACGAATTATATGTATGGGGAACACAATGTATAACGTTACAACATATAGACAATTCCAATTACAAACATGGTGACACACACGATTTATCACAACACGGTGATGAAATAACGATAAAATACAATTCAATTTACAACAATTTTATCTTGCAATACATCAATATTCCTTTATATCACATAATGCCCAAAATACTCCAATACTCCGCAATCCACATGCTTTTTCACACACAATAAGGTGGTACATCACACATGGACTCTTCATAAAAGCTATGAAAAGGAGAGAGAATAATCTCATCACAAGTACATCAACATGGTAACAAATATGCACTAAGTAACATACACAACATGTGCATTCAAAATATCACAATTAGAACATAGTTCACATCACGCTTAAATCACATTACTCTTCCAATATCCACACCCATCATACAACACCATCGCAAATCCAATCTGCCCCAGAGGTTCGAGAGCATGAACCTCTACTCTAATACCAAATGGAACACCCACATTTTACACACACAAAAAGTAAAAGTAAAAAATGCCAAGATAATTTTTTTTTACTTACATTACTTACTACATGACTCCAAAATGGCTCCAAGTAAAGAAAACTCAAAGACGCATACAGACACTTATAGGTCATCGACTCTCATGAGACACAAGACAACGCCTTATACACGTCATTGCAACACTTTTCCCAATGAATGAATACTAGAAATGACCTAACCACAGGAAAACGAATCATTGGCAACCCACAACACATCATTTCTTTAATTGAATCTTAGTTACAATTAACATTCCAAGAACATTATTGTGCAAGGATAATTTTCTCCTTTTTCCACTTATAGATTTTTAAGTTCATTCCACATGTAATTTACAATTCGACCGTTTTAAGTTGGTTTTTATCCTTGACGGAAATTTCTATAACTTAAATACTTATTTAGCATAATTCAAATTGCATATAAAGTAATTTAATTATCTTGTTCATATGTTAAGAAAATGCTTCTCAAACATTTGTTCAATGTCTACATGTTACTCTTACAACTCAAGTGAATCTGACTTGATGTCTAGAAAGTAATATTAGGATTTAAGGGGAGGTGGTTTAGATTCAAGATACCATTTTCCCATAGACATTATTCAATCATGGTATCTTTATTTCCCAATTCAGCATTCCTACAACAAGAAATTGTATTTAGATTATGTGTTTGTCTCGTATATATATATATATATATATATATATCTTTTTTTTTCTAGAAGTTTGATCTCACTAAGAGAAACCCATATTATTCAAACACATGAAAAGTTTAATGGAGTTATAAGGACTCCAAGAGTGGGATTATTCCTAACCTCAAATCTCAGTTTTACTCTTATATGCTTTACTTTTACATCACATATGGGTTTACTATTAATTTTTTTTTATAACATTTGAAACCAAAAATAACACACACTTTTCACCAATGGATTTGCTACTACAAGGAGTGTAACCTAGCATGAGACAGCCCAATTATTTTCCCTTATACACTACGCGGTGTTAATGCATAATGCAACCAAGACATCCACTTGTGTAATATAATCCCACCAAGAGATCAATCATGGGAATATCATAAGAAAAATACCTCTGTTTGGTATAATTCCAATTACATCTAAAGCTCTACACCCCCAACAATAAATGAGTTTGAGGTGAGATTACATTTTTATGCTAAACAACCTTAATGAAAGACCAAGGTGTTATGTTGTTAGTGTCCAAGGTGACACATTTATCTATGAGGAACTAAAGAGATCATTAAAAATAATTTGAGTAATAGCACAACTATTGTACTAGGTCCATTTGTGTTGTCTAGATCCCACAAGGAATTCATTCGATGATGGAGAAAATTCCTAGATCTAACTTTCTAACACATGGTAGATGAAAAGGATACTAAGGAGGGTTTAGATCTACTTATTCCAAATATATATATATATATTTTCAAGGTTGCTCCCAACCATTGGGTTCATGATGGTGATGCTAAACATTTTGACCATGGTGATAACACAAACTAGGGGTCTTATTTACCTAAACTAGGAGGTGTCATTGACTACAAAGTTTAAGATCATTCTATGATTTCAATTTCTTCCACACTAAGGAGGATCCCACATGAAGACAAGTTATGGATGATTCTTTTGTTAGGGTTGATGTTTTGATTAGGTTTCTTTATTACATTTTCAAGGTATGAGAAACAACATCAATTATTTAATCATCTATATACACTACAAAACGCATTGAAAAATATTAACTTCAAATTCATTTATCATATATATATCCAACCTTTTTACCATACGTAACTATGAATCAAATTGAACTTATGATTAAATACACATTTCCTAAGATATCCATAAAACTAGCATCCCATACATATTAGAACATTTCAGATATAACTTTTTCTGTAACATGAGAGTACATTATACATATATTAACTTTATAATGACCTATATAAATTACAATAATAAATAATGAATTACACATCACCTTTTCACCATTATTCTTGCATCCTGCAAAACCATGTGAGCATGAAATCAATGATGGATCGATGGCATGGAATCCACCCTAATCTAACATAATTGATGTCTTTAGTTTCTCATTTGCATGTAATAATAATTATAATTTTCATTAGAAAGAAAAGGTTTGGAAACGTGTATCCATTTCATTTCATTTCATAACCAAGGAGAGAGAAAGAGAAAGGAAGAGGAGAAACACCAATTTGTCAAAAGTTCTATTTCTTCACAACAAGTTACACTATAGAGTTTTCAAATAGTTATTTACATGTGTCAAAATTTTCCATGGTGGTTTGGCAACTGTGAGGGGTCCTACAACTTTCTATTTTTACATTTTCTTGCTAGCTACAAAAATATTCAAATCAAGCTTGGAGGCTAAGAACCTAATTTTAAAATTTGTCTTCCAATGAGCAAACACACCATGGTTAAATTTCTACGTGTCCACTTATATACCAAGATTTCATAGGAACTGAAAAATTTAGAACTGATGAACACTTTACGATTAGTGGTTGATTTTATGGGGCCATCGGTCATAAATGAGCTAGTTGTTAATGATCAAAAATGAGCTAGAGAGCTCAGAAAACCTTGTCCAAAATTGATGTTCGATGGATGAATGTGAAACGAAAAAAATTCCTACAAGTTCCCCTATATATTGAGAATTCATAAGAGTTGACAGGACTGAGAACTAGAAAAATAGTTTTCAAATGGCGACATGTTTTCTAGATCCACCAGTAATAATTGGTCTAGTTTTACCTATTCAAACTACAAACCAGGCCTATAAATGCCATGGCCAAACTATCCAAAAAAGTGTGTTTCCCTAAACTTAAAGTTCCATGTCATTGTTTAGTAAAAACACTAGAGGTTTGCAAAGACGGATAATAATTTCTCTATCCAGGTTTCAAATGGTGGTTCAAAATGAAAGCCAACTGTCTAGATTTAATAACTTCCTACCATTACAAAACAAAGATTAATAACAAGGTTCTATAAGGGTGTCAAAAGATCACAAATTCTTCATTCGGTGTCAATCCAAGGATTGAAGTGACACCTCACATAAAAAGGTACGCGAAGGAATCTTAGCCTCCCTTTTTTAGAGCTACGAAGGTTACTTTGTGAGTCCCCATAAATTTTAGTTTATCTAATTAAACCAGAGATGGTCAACATATTTACCGGGAAGTCAACCTCAACTTGTCGATAAAACAATACTATAGTGATCTAGTTTGGTCAGGTAGTTTTTCTAATCACCTCAAAATGAGGGTTGAAGTTCATGGTTGACTACAAAATGGTTATTTTGATTGTGTGAGTTACGATACGACATTTTATTTTTTTACAAGTAATTATAGAACAATTAAATATATGATAATCCTAAGCTCTTAAAATTATATTTCGTTGCAAAAGAAAAACTGAAGTACAAGAATTATGAAAGATAAGGAGAGATGAACCATGCCTGGAAATGAATTAGGAGAGGCGGTTGGGAGTTGACATCACAACTTGCTTCCACCATATGGGGTATATCCAACACTCCAACCCGAGTTTTCCTTGCAACTATTGAAGCCCACAGAGTATATCTCTTTGAGGCATCCATCTGAATGGTTCAAATTATTTGTTTACACGTCCAAAAACATAAATGTAGTATGACCATATGCAACAAGCACAGAACCTCCGTAATTTAGAGATAGGAACAATGAGGCGAGACTGTCTGGTGGCCTCATTAAACCGAGAGCCCAAATCACACTCATATTATCAGTGGAATTCAAGGAGATGTCAAAAATTACATCTGCACTTTGAAGAGGCCTTTGGTAACGGATTAAAGACACACCATCTTGCCTCTGACCGTATACAAGTCTTGTACTATTGACCTCGCTATTTCCATCAGAATCTGCATAAACAAAATCGAAGGCGAAGACACGCATTTTATTTATTTATTTGATTAATAGTGGAGACTAGTTCTACGGATGCTTCATCAAAGATCAAAGAAGTCGGTAGTAATCAATATGCCTGATGAATGTCCATTCCCTATTCTAAATCCCTCCATTTTTAATTTTTTTCCACAGGTGGAGGATGTTGAAAAGGAAGTGAAGCTTGGGTTTCCATTAATTGGAAGGTTCCAAAGCATTTTCAACAAAACGATTTTGTACATATCTTGCTATCATAGTCAACTCGAGGTCACATTATGGGCATTTATTCGACCAGCTCACATGCCAAGCGCATGCTTCCACATTTTGCATACATAGATACCAAAGCGCTTCCAAATACAACACCTGATAAAAATTCCTCCATCTTTTATGCTTTGTTGGAAGTCTAAACCGAGTTCAAGAGGTCCATTTAGATGCAGGCTGGGAGTATGTGCCAAAGGGAAGGAGGCTCTACACCTGCAAATGCATTTACTTGAAAGTTTCACACTCATTTTTCAGCTAAACCCTATTTAAGCATAACCTATTATCATTGTAGTCCACCAGATCACGTTTTTTGAGGCATTTTGGCTAACAGTTCATGTGCAGGTCTATGCTTCCACAACATCTGAATATCCTTCACCAATGTATCCACATAGCCAGATTTCTTTTTTTTGGTGTTTCCTACCCACTTCTATACAGATAAAGATCCGATTAAATCAATTCGTATATAGTAGAATGAGGAGAAATTAGAGTTACAGATTTATCTATGCACAGGCTGATTTAGATCCAACATTGGGACTGATTTTGGGATGACTAAGGATGAGAGCTCCCTTCAGCATAGTCCCCTCAACATTTCCTTTGTTGCAACTATCCATTTGCTACTAAATTTACAACATTGGTTGGGTTTTCATCTTGGTTACTACTTTCAAATCTCAAATAAACCGCTTGCATTATTATCCAGGGGAAATGATAGGTCTAAGGGCCATTTATGAAGCCCATGTGATTTTATGGGCTTCCCATATGCTGTGCAGAGTCCTCCCAACCACCTACAATCAAATCCTATCACAAAAATGCCACACGCCACCCAAACTCTGCAAACCCACCATTCACACACTTCTCAAAATATTAAACAAATGTATATATTATCAAGGATTATTTTATCATGGGCACTTTGCATCTTTAGAGGTTTCGAGGATGTTAACCGATTCAAAAAAATTTGAAAATTTGAAAATGGACGTGTTTTCATTACTCTTGACGGTTAACATCCTGGACTTGGACTTGGTACATTAGAAAAAAAAATAGATGATGTTTGACAAAGATGGGTGTTTGGTTGTTGAGCTCAAGGCAAATGACATCATGCATGGAGGTGGGCCAATGCCGCCGAGGTTGCTAAGGGAGATGTTTCCTGGATGGGGACAATTGGAATATGGTCCTCCCAAAAACTATTCGCAATGTGTCACTCGGAGTTGGTCTAGGAAATTTTTTGATTTTTCTTTGGTCGATTTTCTTTTACCTTACTCCCATTGTTGTTAGAATGGATCTTTAGTTTGTTTGTCTATATTTTTCATTTTCTCTGTCTATTGGTAGAGGTAGTTTCCTTTGGTTCTCAATGTTTCTATCTTTCTTTCTCCTCTGTACCTTTGCAAGTTCTTGGGGCCCCTCAAAACTTGTTTTAAGTACTTTATATAATAAAAAAATTAACAATTATTGCATTTATTATTGTTAAATTACCTACCGGATGTACGAGAATACACATACACTTCATTGTCTCATCAATTTTACTAATCCCTTATACTACAAAATCTTATAATGCAAAAACTTAAAATACCAATCCCATAATATTGTAGAGATGAAAAATTAGTTTCAATAACCTAGAACGATGTAGAAGTGGTGTCAAATACAAATCCCCAAGAAAACCTCTCTTGGGTGAATACTTGATTGTCTATGCAAACATGGATAATGACCTAAGATATTGGTCTATACACATAGAAGAAAATCAACTAACCTCCCATGTTTTGTGATTATGTAATTCAACTACTTCATTGCCTCAAATGGGATAGGAAGACTATGTTACATGTCCCTATGTATAAATTATTTAATAAGTGTGCAAGTTATAAATTCCCTTCAAATTTTTGTATCCAATGACAATATCTACTAAATATAATGGTTGACATCATAAATAAAACTATTGACTTTATATGTATTAATCAATACAACCCTTCCTTAAGAGATATATCAAACAAAAATGTCATTAATGAGTTTTAACCAAAATTTATTATATCCTTTAAATCATTGACATTAACCTCGTGTGCTTGATAGTTGTCTAAATGTAAGAAGGAAAAGTTTGACACACCTTCAGCCTCTAATTTTTATTGCCTTCTATTTATCCTCCATCAATCCGCTTCATCACTACTCGTCTTCTTCCTCCATTATTTCAATCCTTATACTTCATGTTACTCCGGGCATCAAGTTCAACGTCCATTCCACCATTTGTGTGTAATTATTATAATTAATACAAATGCTTTCTAATTTTATTGTATCATTTTTCAAAGACACATCTATTTCCACGACGTTTTAAAAAATAGTGAATGATATCTATTTCAATATAAAATCATGAATGGTTTTCTAAATCCATGTGTATCCCCATCATAGAAAAAGCTGAAAAAAAAATCAATAGAAAAACTATAATTTTTAAAGAGTGTGCTTAGAAATATTTTGACCATAATTTCTCAAATATCACAATTTGATTTTGTCTCAACTACAGTGAAATATTGAGAGTTGAAGTTTTGAATGTAATAAATAATGACTGAAGAAGTAAAATTTACCCAACAACTAAATGCAATCTTAATTTTTTGTCGAATGTCTTGGGAGTCATTTGGCCTTCCTTAACTTGTAAAAATTCTAATATAGTTTCTTCATACAAAATATCAAGAGTAATTCTATGCCAAAACCTAGCAAATAAATCTTGTTGTGACCAAAAACACTAACCTATAAAAGTGTGCATGCATGAATATCTTTCCATTCTCTACATCCAAATTATATCCATGACATATAGTTTGATTAATTTTTTTAGAATGTTAGCATAACACAAAATCAAAACCAACAAATTATATAGAAATTAAACTCAAAACAACATTGTTGTGCACTTCTTATATTCCTTCTTCTTTCTAACTTCATTTTTGTACATCGATCAAATTGACTACATCTATTACATATGCCACATATTTATAGAGTGATTCACATTAAAAATAAATCATCCTATAATAAAGTGTTATTTCAAAAGTAGGGCATGCACAATACAAAGAATGCAAAAGTTATTTGTTTTTCCTAAAATTAGGAAGGAAACTAAAACAACTAAATAGGTAAGTGTACATGTGAGATAAAATTGTTTGCATACAAATATATTGTTACAATTTATTCTAAAAAAATTAGTTATCGTGAAAAGAATCGACAAAAACAAAGTACAACATTTCATAAAAAAACAATTTGGGCAAAATTATCAATTTATAACAATCTACCTCAATTTCATACTTCTAAATTTTATCATTTTGGAAATTAAATTTAAAATTTATCCTTTCATCATAGACACATAAATAACTTGTCAAATAATCAACCACCTCTATTTCTAATATCTTTGTAAAGATATTATCAAATTGAGCTAAAGATCCGCAATATTCTACACATATCTCTTCGTTGTTAACCAACTTCCTGATGAAATGATATATAGTGTCTAGATTTATTTTTATTAATGGTGAAGAAGGGTTAAGAGGACCTTACCCCATACAAAAGGAGGGGAAAAAGATAATAGATTGAGAAAAAATGAATCTAGTCTCTTCAAGTGGCACAAAAGATTAAAAAAATAAAGAACATACACAACCAACATAGAAACCAAAAATGTTAAACAAAATAAATAAAATTGTAAAATTCTTATTGAATCTTAATAATATTCATAAAAATTCTCTGAAAAACTCAAAAGTATTCATGAGATATAGAGAAAAAACTAGTCATTTTTGAAATTGATACTACGATACCGATGTAATGGAATTACTTGAATATAAATACAAATATATAAGAATATATAATATATTATTGTGCCTCTTCGAGGGGAAACCTCACAATTCTTACATTAAGACACTAACTGACACTATTCCCCGAATGGGGAGGAATTACTCACTCATACATAGGTATGATTGTGAAAGGTCATACCCATTTATTAACATTAGTTTATACCTAATGACTAACTAACTACAGATTATAAGGCTATAAATATTTATAAGGCATATGTTATCCGACACTTATAACTAAACATGTGGTAGGTTAGTCTCTTGTCACAAACATTCATTTATTAAGGCATATTTCATATGTAAAAATTGGGACCTATGCAAGGTGTGTTACTTTGTAGGTTGTTTTATGTTTTATGTGTTTTTTTGGCATTTTAGGGATTTTTTGGACATAGTTGGAAATAAAAGGTAGATGGTAATGTTTTAAAAGATTAGTGTGGATTCATGAACGAGAAGGAAACTTTTCTTAAAATATTCTGGACTTTTTCAATGTGTGTGTGTGTGTGTGTGTGTGTGTGTGTGTGTTGTGTGTTTTGGAGGCATTTCAACCTCTTGCAGCTAGATCAACTTCAATATTATTTATTGTAATTATTATTATTACTATATATTAGTATTTTGAACCCTATCTCAAACACTAAATAAACTATGTGCAACACATATATGTATATACTATAAATATTTATATTATTTTTAGTTATATAAAATCTATAAATATTTAGTTTAGTTTTTACAATAAAATGTATTCTATAAAATATATAACTAATAATTTTTATTTACAATTGAAATTTATAATTACAACTCTATATTTAAAAATAAATACAAAATTATTTTGTTCATAAAAAACATAATATAAAAATTATTCAAATAGCCTAATGAAATAAATAATTATATATTAAAGCACAAGTCAATATTTGAAAATAAATGGAATTTATGTTTTCTTCTTAACAAATATTAAAAATACAACATATATATTAACATTTTAATATATTGTTTAAAACATATAATAAAAATTCAAATATTGTTCTAAGAAATATAAAATTTAAAATTACTGTAAGAAATTAAATATATCTTCATCAAAAATATTAAAATAGCACCTTTTTGAATATGTTAATCCAAGGAATGAGGGGAACATGAAAATCATATGTTATCAAAGGGATTAAGTTATAATGTCTAGAGTTATCACAAGGACAAAAAAATTCCCACTTCTATTATTTTCTCCAAATCAAGTTGTACCATTTAACATTGTTGCATCAATAATGCATATGACCTTGTGAGTGCCTATTTTATAAATTGAAAAATTAGAAGGATGAAATTCAAGTTTTTATGTATATTTTGATTGATGAGATGAGTTTTATAAGTCAAAAGATGGTTCATGATATATAGAGTATCAAATATACCAAACATTTCTAGAAAATGTTGTTATGTGTTTTGTTATAAGGTCTATGATTATTCATGGGGATTTAGGACAGTTACCCTTGGTATTAGATATGCCTGTATATGGAAGAAACATAAAAGAATAATTTTAATTGTAAAACTTCACAAGCTTTGTTATATTAGATAAGGTTTGTAGAAAACAAAGAAAAAGTGAAGAATGATAAGAATTTTGACAACTTTTAACAAAACTTAGAGAAAAAATCCAACCATTGAAGATTAGCAATTATTTATGACTAGAATCAATGCTTCTCTTCAAGTAGTTGCAAAACAACATTTTAATGAACAAATACATTCGTTTCATGACAAAGGAAAACATGCATCAACATAACAAGATAAAATTTTATTTGTTCAATGAAAATGTTGCACAAAGCATTAGTATTTGACAAGGAAACAATATTGTTTCGGATTGGTTAATCAACAATTGGATGTTGAATTACCGATTGTTAAAGGCATGAGGGTGATGCTTACTAAAAACTTATGGATGTATAAGTAGGTCTCTTCAATGGTGCACTTGGGTATGGTCGAAGCATTATTTCCAAACAAGGAGTGGGACACCTTGAACCTTCTACACATGAAATAGTTTCATTTGATAATTACTCACGGGATTTCTTTTACCGGTGTGGCGTTAAAAACAATTCCAATTACCCCTATATAGAAAGGGGTCTCAAGCATTAGCTACCTTTGAGATTGGTATGGGGATTTACAATCCACAAATCAAAGGGCTTAACACTTAACAAATTCACAACCTATATAGGATTTATAGAAAGACATGGCCTAACATTTGTTGTTATACCATGTGTCAAGTCGTTACATGGACCATAGATCTCACATCCTTTCACATATGACTAGTTTGAGAAATTGAAGAGTGGAAAGGGAGTATGAGAGAATAAAGGAGATTGAAAATAAAGTTTAATCATTGAACAAGTGTGCGTATATATATATATATATATATATATATATATATATATAGAAAAGTTGTATCAGACAAAATTTAAGTAATTCCATTCTTCCATGGGAAGGAAAATAAATTAGGGCCTAGGGTGTTTGTAGACTTCTATAATTCTGAAAGCGATTTTTAATGAATGCTAAATTTCAACATCAATTACAAGATCAAGCACATTCCAGACTCGTGTCCCATGATTTGATCTTAGTTTGGATTTATATTTGCGCCCTCTCCTTTGCTCCGAACTTTGTACGCAAAGAGTTGGAATAATATTACACATCTCAACTAAAGAAACCAATTGATCGGCAAAGCATAAATTTTAAATAGTAATATGTGTTGTCAAACGCAAGCGGAAAAGGCCGAGGCATATTTGATCTCTGGCTTGCATCAAAGAAACTATCAAACTTGCTTACGTGTTTTTCACACACCATTTGAGTCGCTTCTTCCTCATTGGTTGTACAGCTGTGATAAGACTGTACTTTAAAAACCAAATATATTTATGCCTTTAAATATCTATCGCTTCGTAATCTCTGGCCGTCATTTCTCAAACTCTAATGTTGAACATGGTTTTCAACCAAATAACTTATTTCGTTTATTAGTGATTGAAGTTGACGATGTGGTTTCGTTTTATTAGTGATAGAGTTATATGCTTTTTATAACTAACTCTCTCTCTTTCGATCAAAATGATACATTGCAGCATTGAAAAATATTAACTTCAAATTCATTTATCATATATATATCCAACCTTTTTACCATACGTAACTATGAATCAAATTGAACCTATTATTAAATATAGATTTCCTAAGATATCCATAAAACTAGCATCCCATACATATTAGAACATTTCAGATATATATTTTTTCTGTAGCATCGAGACTACATTATACATATATTAACTTTATAATGACCTATATAAATTACAATAATAAATAATGAATTACACATCACTTTTTCACCATTATTTTTGCATCCTTCAAACCATGTGAGCATGAAATCAATGATGAATCGCCGGCATGGAATCCACCTAATCTAACATAATTGATGTCTTTATTTTCTCATTTGCATGTAATAATAATTATAATTTGCATTAGAAAGAAAAGGTTTGGAAACATGTATCCATTTCATTTCATAACCAAGGAGAGACAAAGAGAAAGGAAGAGGGAGAAACACCAATTTGTCAAAAGTTCTATTTCATGCAACAAGTTACACTATAGAGTTTTCAAACAATTATTTCCATGTGTCAAAAGTTTCCTCTGTGGTTTGACAATCTAACGAGGGTCCCACAACTTTCTATTTTTACATTTTCTTGCTAGCTACAAAAGCATTCAAATCAAGCTCAGAGGCTAAGAACCCAATTTTAAAAGTTGTCTTCCGATGACCAAACACAACACGGTTAAATTTCTACGTGTCCAGTTATATATCAAGAGTTCATAGGAACTAAAAAATTTAGAACCGATGAACGCTTTATGATTAGTGGCTGATTTTCTAGGGCCATCGGCCATAAATGAGCTAGTTATTAATGATAAAAAATGAGTTGGAGTGCTTAGAAAACCTTGTCCAAAACTCGACGCTTCGATGGATGAATGTGCAACGAAAAATTCCTACAAGTTCCCTATATATTGAGAATTCATCAGAGTCGACAGGACTGAGAACTAGAAAAATAGTTTTCAAATGGCGACATGTTTTCTAGATCCACCGGTAATAATTGGTCTAGTTTTACCTATTCAAACTACGACCGTAGGCCTATAAATGCCATGGCCAAACTATCCAAAAAAGTGTGTTTCCTAAACTTAAAGTTCCATGCAATTGTCTAGTAAAAACACTAGAGGTTTGCGAAGACAGATAATAATTTCTCTATCCAGGTTTCAAATGGTGGTTCAAAATGAAAACCAATTGTCTAGATTTAACAACTTCCTACCATTACAAAATAGTGTAACAGGGCTCCTATAAGGGTGTCAAAAAGATCACAAATTTTCATTCGGGGTCAATCCAAGGATTGAAGTGACACCTCACATAACAAGGTACTGCAAAGGAATATTAGCCTCCCTTTTTAGAGGTACGAAGGTTACTTTGGGAGTCCCCAAAAATTGTAGTTTATCTAATTAAACAGGAGATGGTCAACATATTTACCAGGAAGTCAACCTCAATGAGTCGATAAAACAATACTCTAGTGATCTAGTTTGGTTAGGTAGTTTTTCTGAATCACCTCAAAATGAGGATTGAAGTTCATGGTTGACTACAAAATGGTTATTTTTATTGTGTGAGTTACGATACGACATTTTATTTATTAATTTATTTTATTTTTATTTATTTATTTTACAAGTAATTATAGAACAATTAAATATATGATAATCCTAAGCTCTTAAAATTATATTTCGTTGCAAAAGAAAAACTAAAGTACGAGAATTATGAAAGATAAGGAGAGATGAACCATGCCTGGAAGTGAACTGGTGAGGTAGAAGTTGGGGAGTTGACATCACAACTTGCTTGCAGCCATATGGGGTATATCCAATGCTCCAACCCGAGTTTGCCTTGCAACTATTGAAGCCCATGGAGTATATCTCTTGGAGGCATCCATTTGAATGGTGCAAATTATCTTTTACACGTCCACAAACCAAAATTTAGTATGACCATTTGCAAAAAGCACAGAACCTCCGTAATTTAGTGATAAGAACAATGAGTCAAGAATGTCTGGTGGCCTTAATAAACCTAGAGCCCAAGTCACACTCATATCATCAGTGGCATTCAAGGAGACATCAAAAATTGCATTTGCACTTTGAAGAGGCCTTTGGTAACGGATTAACGAAACACCATCTTGCCTCTAACCAGATACATGTCTTCTACTATTGACCTCGCTATTTCCATCAAAATCTGCATAAACAAAATCAGGGCAAACACCCATTTTATTTATTTATTTGATTAATAGTGGAGACTATTTCTGCGGACGCTTCACATGTCGATCAAAGAAGTTGGGTAGTAATCAATATCCCTGATGAATGTCCATTCCCTGTTCTAAATCCCTTCATTTTTTAATTATTTTTTTCCACAGTGGTGGAGGATCTTTGGCAAAGCGGTGAAGCCTGGGTTTGCATTAACTGGAAGGTTCCAAAGCCTTTTCAACAAACCCATTTTGTACATATCCTAGCTATCATAGTCGTCCATGAGGCCACATTACAGGCATTTATTCGAACAACTCACATGCCAAGCGCATGCTTCCACATTTTGCATACATAGCTACCAAAGCGCTTGCAAATACAACACCTAATAAAAATTCCTCCATCTTTTATGCTTTGTTGGAAGTCTAAACCGAGTTCAAGAGGTCCATTTAGATGTAGGCTGGGAGTATGCGGCAAAGGGTAGGAGGCTCTACACTTGCGAATGCATTTACTTGAAAGTTTCACACTCATTTTTCAGCTAAACCCGATTTAAGCATAACCTATTATCATTGAAGTCCACCATATCACGTTTTTTGAGGCATTTTGGCTAACAGTTCACATGCAGGTCTATGCTTCCACAACATCTACAAATCCTTCACCAATGTATCCACATAGCTAGATTTCTATTTTTTGGTGTTTCCTACCCACTTCTATATAGATAAAGATCCAGTTAAATCAATTCATATATAGAAGAATGAGGATAAATTAGAGTTGTGGATTTATCTATGCACAGGCTGATTTAGATCCAACATTGGGACTGATTTTTGGACGACTAAGGATGAGATCTTCCTTCAGCACAGTCCACTCACCATTTGCTTCATTGCAACTATCCATTTGCTGCTAAATTTACAACATTGGTTGGGTTTTCATCTTGGTTACTGCTTCCAAATCTCAAATAAAGTGCTTGCATTATTATCCAAGGGAAATGACAGGTCTGAGGGCCATTTATGAAGCCCATGTGATTTTATGGGCTGCCCATACTCTCGTAGGTCCTCCCAACCACTTGCAATCAAATCCTATCACAAAAACTGCCACACGCCACCCAAACTCTGCTCACCCACCATTCACACACTTCTCAAAATATTAAACAAATGTATATATTATCAAGTATTATTTTATCATGGGCACTGCATCTTTAGAGGTTCTGAGGACGTTAACTAGTTACATAGGTTCAACAGGTGGGAAAACAAAATTTGAAAGTTTTAAAATGGACGTGTTTTCATTAGTCTTGACGGTTGACATCTGGACGTTGGACTTGGTCTATTAGAGAAAAAATAGTTGATGGTTGACAAAGATGGGTGTTTGGTTGTTGAGCTTGGAGAAAATGACACGATGCATGGAGGTGGGCCGACTACCAAGGTTGCCAAGGGAGATGTTTTCGGATGGGGACAATTGGACTATGGTCCTCCCAAAAACTATTCGCAATGTGTCACTGAGAGTTGCTCTAGGGAAATGTCTTGTTTTTTTTTGGTAGAGTTTCTTTGACCTTACTCCTGTTGTTGTTAGCAATGGATTATTAGTTTGTTTGTCTATATTTGTCATTTTCCGGCTATTGGTAGAGGCAACTTCTTTTGGTTCTCAATGTTTCTAGATTTGTTTCTCCTCCGTACCTTTGAAAGTTCTTGGGGCCCCTCAAAACTTGTTTTAATTAGTTTATCTAATACAAAAATTAACAATTATTGCATTTATTATTGTTAAATTACCTAGCGAATGTAAGAGAATATCCATACACTTCATTGTCTCATCAATTTTACTAATCCCTTATACTACAAAAACTTATAATGCAAAAAAATTTAAATACTTATCCCATAATATTGTAGAGATGAAAAATTAGTGTCAATAACCTAGAACGATGTAGAAGTGGTGTCAAATACAAATCCCCAAGAAAATCTCTTGGGCTGAATACTTGATTGTCTATGCAAACATGGAGAATGACCTAAGATATTGGTCTATACACATAGAAGAAAATCAACTAACCTCCCATGTTTTGTGATTATGTAATTCAACTACTTCATTGCCTCAAAATGGTTTAGGAAGACTGCGTTACATGTCCCTATGTATAAATTATTTAAAAAGTGTGCAAGTTATAAATTCCCCTAAATTTTTGTATCCATGACAATCTACTAAATATATTGGTTGACATCATAAATAAAACTATCGAATTTTTATGTATTAATCAATACACCCTTTCCTTAAGAGATATATCAAACAAAAATCCCATTACTTGAGTTTTAAACAAAATTTATTATATCCTTCAAATGATTGACATTAACCTCGTGTGCTTGATATTTGTCTAAATGTAGGAAGGAACAAGGTTTGACACACCTTCACCTCTAATTTTTATTCCCTTCTATTTATCCTCCATTAATCCACTTCATCACTACTCGTATACTTCCTCCATTATTTCAATCCTTATACTTCATGTTTCTCCAGGGCATCAAGTTCAACGTCCATTGCACCATTTGTGTGTAATTATTGTAATTAATATAAATGCTTTCTCATTTTCATGTATTATTTTTCAAAGACACATCTATTTCCATGACGTTTAAAAAAATAGTGAATGATATCTATTTCAATATAAAATCACGAATGGTTTTCTAAATCCATGTGTATCCCCATCATAGCAAAAGTTGAAAAAAAAAAATCAATAGAAAAACTATAATTTTTATAGATTGTGCTTAGAAATATTATGACCATAATTTCTCAAATATCACAATTTGATTTTCTCTCTACTACAGTAAAATATTGAGAGTTAAAGTTTGAATGTAATAAATAATGACTGAAGAAGTAAAATTTACCCAACAATTAAATGCAATCTTAATATTTTTGTCGAATGTCTTGTGAGTCATTTGGCCTTCCTTAACTTGTAAAAATTCTAATATAGTTTCTTCATACAAGATATCAAGAGTAATTATATGCCAAAACCTAGCAAATAAATCTTCATCAAAATTCAAATATTGTTCTAAGAAATTTAAATATAAAATTACTTGTAAGAAATTAAATATATTTTCATCAAAAATATTCAAATAGCACCTTTTTGCATATGTTAATCCAAGGAATGAGGGGAACATGAAAACCATATGTTATCAAAGGATTAAGTTATAATTTCTAGAGTTATCACAAGGACAAAATATCACAATTTCTCAAATATCAAAATTTGATTTTCTCTCTACTACTGGTGAAATATTGAGAGTTCAAGTTTGAATGTAATTAATAATGACCGAAGAAGTAAAATTTACCCAACAATTAAATGCAATCTTAATTTTTTTGTCAAATGTCTTGTGAGTCATTTGGCGTTCCTTAACTTGTAAAAATTCTAATATAGTTTCTTCATACAAAAGATCAAGAGTAATTCTATGCCAAAACCTAGCAAATAAATCTTGTTGTGACCAAAAACACCAACCTCGTTAAATTGTGCATGCATGAATATCTTTCCATTCTCTACATCCAAACTATATCCCTCATATAGTTTGATTAATTTTTTTAGAATGTTAGCATAACAAAAATCAAAACCAACAAATCATATAGAAAATAAACTCAAAACAACATTGTTGTGCACTTCTTATATTCCATTCTTCTTTCTAACTTCATTTTTGTACATCTATCACATTGACTATAGCTATTACATATGCCACATATTTATAGAGTGATTCACATTAAAAATAAATCATCCTATAAATAAAGTGTTATTTCAAAAGTAGGGCATGCACAATACAAAGAATGCAAAAGTTATTTGTTTTTCCTAAAATTAGGAAGGAAACTAAAACAACTAAATAGGTAAGTGTATGTGTGAGATAAAATTGTTTGCATACAAATATATATTTGCAATTTATTCTAAAAAAATTATTTATCGTGAAAGAATTAACAAAAACCAAGTACAACATTTCATAAAAAAACAATTGGGGCAAAATTATCAATTTATATCAATCTACCTCAATTTCAAACTTCTAAATTTAATCATTTTGGAAATGAAATTTAAAATATATCCTTTCATCATAGACACATATATAACTTGTCAAATAATCAACCACCTCTATTTCTAATATCTTTGTAAAGATATTATCAAATTGAGCTAAAGATCCACAATATTCTACACATATCTCTTTGTTGTTAACCAACTTCCTGATGAAATGATATATAGTGTCTAGATTTTTTTTTGATTAATGGTGAAGAAGGGTTAAGGGGACCCTACCCCATATAAAAGGAGGAGAAAAAGATAATACAATGAGGAAAAAATGAATCCAGTCTCTTCAAGTGGCACAAAAGATTAAAAAAATAGCAACATACACAACCAACATCAAAACGAAAAATGTTAAAAAAATAAAAAATTGTGAAATTCTTATTGAAGATTAATAATATTCATAAAAAGTCTCTGAAAAACTCAAAAGTATTCTTCAGATATAGAGAAAAAACCAGTCATTTTCGAAATTGATACTACGATACCGATGTAATGGAATTACTTGAATATAAATACAAATATATAAGAATATATAATATATTATTATGCCTCTTCGAGGGGGAAACCTCCTAATTCTTACATTAAGACATTAACAGACACTATTCCCCTATGGGGAGGAATTACTCACCCATACATAGGTATGATCGTGAAAGGTCATACCCATTTATTAACATTAGTTTATACCTAATGACTAACTAACTAATGATTATAAGGATATAATTTTTTATAAGTCATATGTTATCCCACACTTATAACTAAACATGTGGTAGGGTAGTCTCTTATCACAAACATTCATTTATTAAGGCATATTTCATATGTAAAATTTGGGACCTATACAAGGTGTGTTACTTTGTAGGTTGTTTTATGTTTTATGTGTTTTTTGGCATTTTAGGGATTTTTTTGGACATATTTGCAAATAAAAGGTAGATGGTAATGTTTTAAAAGATTATTGTGGATTCATGAATGAGAAGGAAACTTTTCTTAAAAGATTCTGGTCTTTTTCAATGTGTGTGTGTGTGTGTGTGTGTGTGTGTGTGTGTGTGTGTGTGTGTGTGTGTGTGTGTGTGTGTGTGTGTGTGTGTGTGTGTTTTTTTGGAGGCATTTCGACCTCTTGCAGACTAGATCAACATCAATATTATTTATTGCAATTATTATTATTACTATATATTAGTATTTTGAACCCTATCTCAAACACTAAATAAACTATGTGCAACACATATATGTATATACTATAAATATTTATATTATTTTTTAGTTATATAAAATCTATAAATATTTAGTTTAGTTTACAATAAAATGTATTCTATAAAACATATAACTAATAATTTTTATTTACAATTGAAATTTATAATTACAACTTCATATTTAAAAATAAATACAAAATATATTTTATTCATAAAAACATAATAAATAATTATTCAAATAGACTAATGAAATAAATAATTATATATTAAAGCACAAGTCAATATTTGAAAATAAATTGAATTTATGTTTTCTTGATAACAAATATTAAAAATACAACATATATATTAACATTTTAATATATTTTTTAAAACATATAATAAAAATTCAAATATTGTTCTAAGAATTTTCAAATATAAAATTACTATAAGAAATTAAATATATCTTCATCAAAAATATTAAAATAGCACCTTTTTGCATATGATAATCCAAGGAATGAGGGGAACATGAAAATCATATGTTATCAAAGGGATTAAGTTATAATTTCTAGAGTTATCACAAGGACAAAAAAATTCTCACTTCTTATTATTTTCTCGAAATCAAGAGTTATCAATAATGCATATGACCTTGTGAGTGCCTATTTTATAATTTGAAAAATTAAAAGGATCAAGGTTAAACAAATTTCAACAAGAAATTCATGTTTTTATGTATATTTTGATTGATGAGTTGAGTTTTATAAGTCAAAAGATGGTTCATGATATATAGATTATGAAATATACCAAACATTTCTAGAAAATGTTGTTATGTGTTTTGTTGCAAGGTCTATGATTATTCATGGGGATTTAGGATAGTTACCCCTGGTATTAGATACGCCTGCATATGCAAAAACATAAAAGAATAATTTTAATTGTAAAAATTCACAAGTTTTGTTAAATTAGATAAGGTTTGTAGAAAACAAAGCAAAAGTGAAGAACAATAAGAATTTTGACAACTTTTAACAAAACTAAGAGACAAAAATCCAACCATTGAAGATTAGCAGTTATTCATGACTAGAATCGATGCCTCTCTTGAAATAGTTGAAAAACATGATTTTAATGAACAAATACATTCGTTTGCAACAAAGGAAAACATGCATCAACATAACAAGATAAAATTTTATTTGTTCAACGAAAATGTTGAACGAAGCATTGGTACTAGACAAGGAAACAATATTGTTTCTGGATTGGTTAATCAACAATTGGATGTTGAATTATTGATTGTTAAAGGCATGAGGGTGATGCTTACTAAAAACTTATGGATGTATAAGTAGGTCTCTTCAATGGTGCACTTGGGTATGGTCGAAGCATTATTTCCAAACAAGGAGTGGGACACCTTGAACCTTCTACACATGAAATAGTTTCATTTGATAATTACTCTGGGATTTCTTCTAATGATGTGGCGTTAATAACAATTCCAATCACCCCTATATAGAAAGGGGTCTCAAGCATTAGCTACCTTTGAGATTGGCATGGGGATTTACAATCCACAAATCAAAGGGTTTAACACTTAACAAATCCACAAATTATATAGGATTTATAGAAAGACATGGCCTAGCATTTGTTGTTATACCATGTGTCAAGTCGTTACATGGACTATAGATCTCACATCCTTTCACATATGACTAGTTTTAGAAATTGAAGAGTGGAAAGGGAGTATGAGAGAATAAAGGAGATTGAAAATAAAGTTTAATCATTGAACAAGTGTGCGTATATATATATAGAAAAGTTGTATCAAACAAAATTTAAGTAATTCTATTCTTCCATGGGAAGAAAATAAATTAAGGCTTAGGGTGTTTGTAGACTTCTATAATTTTGAAAGCAATCTTTAATGAATGCTAAATTTGAACATCAATTACAAGATCAAGCACATTCCAGACTCGTGTCCCATGTTTTAATGTTAGTGGGATTCATATTTGCGCCCTCTCCTTTGCTCCGAACTTTGTACGCAAAGAGTTGGAATAATATTACACATCTCAACTAAAGAAACCAATTGATCGGCAAAGCATAAATTTCAAATAGTAATATGTGTTGTCAAACGCAAGCGGAAAAGGCCGAGGCATATTTGATCTCTTGCTTGCATCAAGGAAACTATCAAACTTGCTTACGTGTCTTTCACACACCATTTGAGTCGCTCCTTCCTCATTGGTTGTACAGCTGTGATAAGACTGTACTTTAAAAACCAAATATATTTATGCCTTTAAATACCTATCGCTTCGTAATCTCTGGCCGTCATTTCTCAAACTCTAATGTTGAACATGGTTTTCAACCAAATAACTTATTTCGTTTATTAGTGATTGAAGTTGACGATGTGGTTTCGGTTTATTAGTGATATGATGCGCCCGAATTAGCAGGAACTTGACAAGGTCATAACTTGAGCTCCGGGTGTCCGTTTGAGTCCGTTTTTTTGAAACCACGTGTTTCGATGAGACGAACGCAGCGCAACCCACCCTACCAGTTGGGGCAAGTTTTCGACACGTTTTCGGGCCCTAAATCCGCCATCTTGAGGCCGAAAATTAGGATTTAAGTTATAGTTTGGTTTTTTCCTATTTTTGAGCATTAGTTAATTTTAGTCTATTAATTGCATTGTGAGTTATAAAGTTGGCAATTCCTCTAATTTAGGGATGTAGAAGATGCGTGGCAATTTCTGTGCCCGTAGGAATAAGCATGCGAACTTACTAAGAATAGCAGGTTCTAGTAAACTGCTAAAAATAGTAATTTCCGCCACCTAGAGTAGATTTAGTCAGAGTTAGCTAGAGTTTACTTTGGGTAACTCGAGTTGGGAGAGTTATTTTCCTATTTAGAAACATTGTAATTGATTTTTGATAACGAAGAAGGAGATCTATTTTCTTTTGGAGTTCATTTTATTGCAGTTTATCTGGTTGTTCTTAATTTGGCTACATTATCTGGTATCAGAGCTGGTTCGAAGTATTTTGTTTAAAAAATGGCAGGAAGAGGAAGAGGAAGAGGAGGCGGTATTGCCCAGATGAATAGAAATATGCAAGATCTGCAGAGACAAGTTGCTGCGCTTGCTGCAATGATAACCCAAAGAGGAAATCAAGGTGGAGATGACACATGATGAAGAAGAAGTTTGTGAAGAGGAGGAAACGCAAGCACCACCATTAGCTTTTGAAGAAAGGATGCTTCGAGCATTAGAAGGAAAGAATGATGGGATAAGAGTTGATGTTTTAGAGTATGGTGGTAGTCTAAAACCAGAGGAGCTGATAGATTGGTTGAATAGCATGGGAAATTTTTTTGAGTGGAAGGCTATGTCAGAAGAAAAGAAGGTAAAATTTGCATGCACAAAATTGAAAGGTCATGCTATGTTATGGTGGGATCACCTACAAAAAGAGCGGTCAAGAAAGGGGAAAGAAAGGATTAGGACCTGGAGTAAAATGGAGAAGAAGCTAAAAGATAAATTTCTACCTGTGGATTATGCACAAACCCTTTACAGAGGTTTGAATCTCGCATGGAACTTACAAACAAAGGTGCAAGAATACATAGATGAGTTCTACAAGTTGTCCATTCGTGTAGAGCATGAAGAAACCGAGAACAAATGGTATGAGGTATGTTAATGGATTAAAATTTTCTATTCAAGATGAGATAAGTATGCATAGGATTAAAAGCATGGAGGATGCCTATCAATTAGCCTTAAAGGCTGAGGAAAAACAAAATCGTCAAAGTTTTAGGCGATCACCTGGAATGAATAGGGGGGCCTCATCTTCCTTTCGGGGACGAGCTGGTTTCAGCCAAGGTAGGGGAGAATCATCTCGTGGATGGGAAAAGCAAGAGGATACGAGACAAGATTTCCAGAATCAACAAAGAGGCAGAGGATTTTCTAGGGGTAGAGGATATGCTGGCGATAGAGGATGGGAGGCTCCACGAAGACCATTTGTTTGTTACAAATGTGGTGAAGAAGGGCATCGGGCTTTTGAATGCCCACATACTTATACACATGACAAAAGGCAAGGAGATGCTCCAAGAGTAAATCTTGTTGAAGCTGAGCAAGTAGAAGATGAACAGGACCTCGAAATTCCACCAGATGTTGGAGAAACTCTGATGATCAAGAGGACAATGATTGCTCCAAGAAAGGAGGTCAAGGGGGATGCATGGCTACGTACAAATATTTTCAGAACAAGATGCACTTCAGGAGGAAAGGTATGTAATGTTATTATTGATGGTGGTAGTTGTGAGAACATGGTTTCAAATGAGATGGTCGATAAATTGGGTCTGCATTGTGAGAAGAATCCTAACCCTTATCGTATTGCATGGTTTAAGAAGGGTAATGAAGTTACTGTTGATAAGAGATGTTTAATAAGCTTTTCTATTGGGAACAGTTATAAGGATGAGATTTGGTGTGATGTTATTCCTATGGATGCATGTCATATACTGCTAGGAAGACCATGGCAATTTGATAGAAAAGTTATTCATGATGGGGGAAAAAATACTTATACTTTCTGGAAGGATGGCACAAAAATAGTTTTGATACCTCTTAAAGAAGAGGGGAAGGCTGAAAATATGCTTTCTGCAAAGGAATTTGTGAAGGAGGCAAAGGCAACCGGTTTCTGTTATGCACTAGTTGCAAATAAGGATGAACTTGTAAGTGCTCAAATACCAATAGAAACATCAGAATTAATAGAAGAATTTTCAGATGTTATTCCTGATGAGCTACCAGATGGATTACCACCCAAAAGAGATATTCAACACCACATGGATTTGATTCCAGGGTCTTCACTCCCAAATCAAGCGGCTTATAGGATGAGCCCGACATTGCATGCAGAGTTGAATAGGCAAGTGGCAGAGCTCGTGCGAAAGGGGGTCGTAAGGGAGAGCATGAGTCCGTGTGCAACACCAGCTTTATTAACACCAAAGAAGGATGGAACATGGAGAATGTGCACGGATAGCAGAGCGATCAATAAAATTACAATCAAGTATCGGTTCCCAATACCTCGCCTTGATGATATGATGGATGTGCTTGCTGGATCTAATTATTTCACCAAGATTGATCTTCGAAGTGGTTATCATCAGATTCGATCAGAGAAGGAGATGAGTGGAAAACAGCATTCAAGACAGGGAATGGATTATATGAGTGGTTGGTGATGCCATTCGGGTTATCCAATGCACCTAGTACTTTTATGAGATTGATGAACACCGTCTTCACGGGAGTATAATGGTAAGTTTGTTGTGGTTTATTTTGATGATATCTTGATCTTTAGTAAAAATAAAGAAGAACATTTGATGCATCTGAGATTGGTATTTGAAGTGTTAAGGAAAGAGAAACTCTATGCAAATATGAAGAAGTGCACATTTATGCAAGAGAGCTTGGTATTCTTGGGCTTTATTATTTCAAAGGGTGGGGTACGGATGGACTCGAAAGATAAAGGCAATTATTGAATGGCCTACTCCACGAGTATAACGAGGGTAAGGAGCTTTCATGGTCTAGCAACATTTTACGTAAAATTTATTAAAAATTTCAGCAAGATTGTAGCACCTATCATAGATTGCACAAAAGGAAGGAGTTTTTGTGGACAAAGGCAGCTGAGGATAGTTTTCAATTCTTGAAGAAGAAGGTGACAGAGGCACCCATTTTGGCACTACCAGATTTTGATAAAGTGTTCGAGGTTGATTGTGACGCCTCACATGTGGGTATTGGAGCTGTTCTAAGTCAAGGAGGAAAGCCAGTAGCTTTCTTTAGTGAGAAACTAAATGAGGTAAGAAAGAACTACTCTACTTATGATGTGGAATTTTATGCAATTGTACAAGCATTAAGGCATTGGAGGCATTACTTAGTGCCTAAGGAGTTTGTGTTATTTACAGACCACATAGCCCTGAAGTATGTGAATACCCAAAAGAAGTTGAATAGTAGGCATGCAAAGTGGGTATCATTTTTGCAGGGATATACTTTTTCTCTAAAACATAAATCCGGAAAACAGAATCAAGTTGCAGATGCATTGAGTAGGCGTGTGACTTTGTTTACCACTATGGAAAATGAGGTGGTGGGTTTTGAAGCAATAAAGGGTTTGTATTCTTCTGATTCTGATTTCAAGGATATTGTTGAAAGACTAATTAGTCCATTGTCAGACAATGTAGGAGATGTCCTGGATGAGTATAGTTTACAGGATGGCTACCTATTCAAGGGACGCCAACTATGTATTCCAGTTGGGTCTATGAGAGAAAATATAGTGAAAGAGTTGCATAGCGGAGGGTTGGCTGGGCATTTTGGTAAGGATAAGACGATAGCCTTGGTAGCAGACAAATACTATTGGCCAAAGCTGAAAAGAGATGTGGTAAGATATGTGGAGAGATGTCGAATTTGCCAAGTCTCGAAAGGCCATGCACAGAATACAGGGTTGTATATGCCGTTGCCTGTTCCTAAAGGGTCGTGGACAGATCTGAGTATGGACTTTGTTTTGGGATTACCAAAAACACAACGAGGTAATGATTCCATTTTTGTGGTTGTTGATAGGTTTTCTAAGATGGTTCATTTTATTGCTTGCAAGAAAACAAGCGATGCAATAGGCGTAGCAGATTTGTTTTTCAGAGAAGTTGTTCATTTGCATGGTGTTCCAAAAACCATTACTTCAGATAGGGACACAAGGTTCTTAAGTCACTTCTGGCGGACTTTATGGAAGAAATTTGGAACTCAACTACAGTTCAGTAGTGCTTATCATCCACAGACTGATGGGCAAACAGAGGTGGTAAATAGGAGTTTGGGAAACCTGTTAAGGTGCATTGTTGGGGAAAAGCCAAAACAATGGGACTTAGCATTACCGCAAGCTGAGTTTGCATATAACAGTTCCATAAACAGATCCACGGGAAAGTCTCCATTTTCAATTGTGTATGGGAGTAATCCAAATGGGGTATTAGATTTGGTACAGCTACCCGTTGATGGCAGAGTCAGTGATGATGCAGAAGCATTTGCCGAACATATACAACAATTACAGGAAGAAGTGCGGAAGAAGCTGCAAAATAGTAATGACAAGTATAAGGAAATAGCAGATGTGCACAGACGGAGAAAGGTATTTACAGTTGGTGAGTTGGTTATGGTATATCTGCGGAAGGAAAGGTTTCCAAGAGGAACCTATAACAAGCTGAAGTACAAGAAGATTGGACCCTGCAAAATCGTGAAAAAATAAACGATAATGCTTATGAGGTAGAATTGCCAGGGAATTTTGATATTTCTCCAGTGTTTAATGTTTCAGATTTGTATTCTTTTCATGGGGATGGTGCAGAAAGGGATGATGCTGATGAAGTAGTAGATTGGCGGCAGCAGGTTCCGGTGAAGAAGAAAGAAGAAGTGGATCAGATTCTAGATAAGAAAACAATGGACACGCGACATGGGAAATACAACAAATATTTGGTACATTGGAAAGGACTGGAACAAGAGGACAATACTTGGATCACAGAGTCCGAGATTCAAAAGTTGGATGCAGATAAATGGAAGCAGTTTGAAGAAGACAACTTGCAGGAGCTGCGTTTTTTTCAAGCAGGGGAGAATGATGCGCCCGAATTAGCAGGAACTTGACAAGGTCATAACTTGAGCTCCGGGTGTCCGTTTGAGTCCGTTTTTTTGAAACCACGTGTTTCGATGAGACGAACGCAGCGGCAACCCATCCTACTGGTTGGGGCAAGTTTTTGACACGTTTTCGGGCCCTAAATCCGCCATCTTGAGGCCGAAAATTAGGATTTAAGTTATAGTTTGGTTTTTTCCTATTTTTGAGCATTAGTTAATTTTAGTCTATTAATTGCATTGTGAGTTAGAAAGTTGGCAATTCCTCTAATTTAGGGATGTAGAAGATGCGTGGCAATTTCTGTGCCCGTAGGAATAAGCATGCGAACTTACTAAGAATAGCAGGTTCTAGTAAACTGCTAAAAATAGTAATTTCCGCCACCTAGAGTAGATTTAGTCAGAGTTAGCTAGAGTTTACTGGGTAACTCGAGTTGGGAGTTATTTTCCTATTTAGGAAACATTGTAATTGATTATTTGATAACGAAGAAGGAGATCTATTTTCTTTTGGAGTTCATTTTATTGCAGTTTATCTGGTTGTTCTTAATTTGGCTACATTATGATAGCGTTATATATGCTTTTTATAACTAACTCTTTCTCTTTCGATCAAAATGATACATTGCAGCATGGTTTATCTAAAAGGGGTGGTATATTGTGGGCTGTTCTAATAGCTCACACAGATTGTGAACATTATTTTTTAGTCTATAAGATATGATGGTACTCATACATATTATATATGGTAATATAGTATCGTGATACAATATAGGTTTAATATCAGATTTCCATGGATTTGAAATGGTTCATTGCTACAGATTACAAGTTCAGATATACGATTTATTATATTAACATTAATTTGGTGGAAAACTTCATCTCTAAGAATTAGATATATTTGTTGCACTCATTAGAATTATATGATATCTGCATCGATTTGGAACAAATACAAGTTATGGATTGAGTTACAGTTATGACATTTACTCAATTATGTAAGCGCGTATAATCTTCATGACTGATATAAATGGTTACTCAACTTCCCTAATGCTACATGCTGATTGAAGTCCGCCAGTTAATGATGACTCAATTCCCATACTCGTTGTGGTGATACAACCAACTACAAGGGTTCATTTTAATACTCCCTTCAAAAAAATTACTATACGATGGTTCTGGAAAAGGTATTTGCATTAAGCGAATCTAGGAAAGGAGGGTTTCGGGGTTGGCAGCAATTGCAATTTTTTCCAAGTGTCTGACGTCAACATATATGTGTTCCTATTTGGTAATCAAAATCTATTTTTTATATTATTATTGGTAAATAGTTTTTTGATTGGTACCATACCCCAAAACGACATAAGGGTCAAAAATCCAGATACAACAAAAGAGCACAAAAGGAAAAGGTCCAAGAAAATAGATATTCAATGGGGCAACAAGATAAAGGGCACACAAACTGCACAACAGCAAAAAATAACAACACAGAAGGTCCGTAGCCAAACAATGACGTACCCACAACAAAAAATAGCCCGAAACAAGATGTAGGCTTCTAGCCCACCTAAAGTCATAAAAAAATAGGACACCACTCATTCCGTGTTTGAAATGATGGTGTGTTTTAGTTTGTTGAATCTTTTCTAAATCTATTCCACCAACGCCCATTCCATGTTACCTTCTCCCACATAGATCGAAAGAACAAATTCAAGATTCTTGATGAGGATGTGACCCTTTACGAGGGGCAATAGGCCACAAGCCATCGAAGATTTAGTATCAACCACTTGGGTAGAAGAAGCTTGAGTTATCCTAGTAGAGACTAAAATATTAGAATTTGGTTCCATCACTGGATTAAGAGGCGTGTCAACCCTTGAGGAATTTCAAGAATCCTCAATTGGGTCTAGATGGGGACTAACTGTAAGGTGGTCTGGAAAAGAGTCCTTCTAGAACCTAGGTTTTCCATTGCATTTGGAATGCTTGCAGTCATCCAAGAAATGCCTTGTGTGATAGCATCGTCGGCATCTAAAGGATAAACCCTTATAGTCAATCCTGTAAACCCAATGTCTATCACCAATTTGCAGGTTAATTTCTGTAGGAAGGGCTTGAGAGGTGTCAAGGTCAACAAAAATTATGGCATAAGTTGTATGAGTTTGAGTAGAGGTTTTATCATCAACTTTCACAAAAGATCCTAGGGTATATTCTTGTTGGTGAAATATTTTTTCGAGTGAGAAAATTAGTGAGGTCTCACCAACAGTGCATGGCACTGAGTCCCTCTGGTTGAATGGGACAGCTCCATTTATTGAAAACAATCTAAACTAATTTTTATGGTAGCCCGAAGACCGGAGATCACACAAGAATACTTCCCTAAACCTATGGCAACCACTTGTATTAAATAGAAGAAAATAAAATTACTTAGTGAGAGAGATGGGAAAGGAAAGTGGCAAAAGGATTTCAATCAACAAATAGCATAGCATATTTTGTTGCATCAAAATCAAAACAGTTCACTTGTAATCTATCAAAGAAACCATTTGTAAATAAAAGGAACAATCAACAAGAAACAAATATTCTTATTGCATCATATTGCACAATTTACAATGGTCATGTTGAACATGTTGAGATGGAGAGAGAATAATAGTAGATAGGGAACATAAGAAATGGATACACTTACTTCTAGAAAGATAGTGAGAGCTAGAAAACAAGCATTGAACTCCTCAGAAATGAGGTGCCTTCATATTTATAGTTCTAAGAATGTCCTTTTGTCTCCCCTTCATCATCTTTCACCTTCCTTCATGAGTGTTGACCTTCAATTTTCCTATCACGACCTTTGATATTCCTTCATCACCTGTGACCCTTCATCTTCTGCTCATATAATCTTCAGGTTGTTCAAATTCTTCTTGAAATACAACATCATTTTATGTTCCACAAAAAAATCCCCCCTATGCATGACATCGTCCTCCTGACGCGCGACATTTTACTGGGTTGCCAAAATATTTCTTGAAAAAGTGACCACATTTTCCATGTCACATGACAACATCTTGACTATCTTATTGCACATATGCATTTCCATTCTCGTCGTGCATCAACATTTTCCTTCTTGTCACGCGTCACCATTTTCCTTCCTATTGTATGTCATCATTTTTATTATCACCTCGATTTCCATGTCGCATGACAACATCTTTACCCTCTTGTCATGCGCCGGCATTTCCATTCATGTCACGGGTCAGCATTTTCTTTCCTTTCATGCATCATCATTTTGATTATCACATCGGTTTCCATGTCACACAACAACATATTGACTCTCTTTTCGTGCATCATCATGTTTCTTCTTGTCTTGCTTTTAGTATTTTTTCGTCATCTTAGTTTCGTGTCGTGCATCAAACCCTCGTTGTCGCATCAACAATAATTACTGCCGCACATCAAAATCCTCACTTTTGGGAATCAAGACTTTGATGTTGGGCGTCAAGAGTTTATATGTTGTCACACATCAATAAAAACCTTCTTGACATGTGTCAACAAGTTTGTTGTCGCACATCAATAACTAGCGCTTTTAAGCGCGAACTTGTTTTCTCTATTTTGGGAGTGATTTTAAATGAAAATAGGTTGTATAATATATGAATCTTAATGAAATTGTGCCAAGGAATCCAATGATAATATCTAAAAGTCCTGAAAATGAATTCTTCATCATACTTTAACAAAAGTTTGACTTTTGCATCAAGGTGCGTGCTAGTAAACCGAGTGATAGGAAGAGTTTATGATCACAAAGAACTAAAACATTATATGAGTCATAAAGAGAATTAAATATATTTTCATTTGATATTTTTTTAGGCTACCAAATGTTAGGAAATAAGAGATAAAGTATGCGAATAATCCCTTATAGAATCACAATAGTAGAAACTAATATGCAAGAAAATATTACAGATCTCAAATAAAAGTGCAGAATAAATAACACAACATAGAGAGACAAGATTTAACGTGGTTCACCCAATTTGGGCTACGTCCACCAAGAATCACTTGCTTATATTTTATTACAAGCCTCCACTCTCTCAATACAATACCCAGATCTGTTTGGAGCTATGCTCAACAAACTCTATAGAATTCACACCCGAATTCAAAACACATCTGCAATACATTTGCTTGTACATCTATCATATGCATAAGACCATATAAATAGACAACTACTTAAGTAGTTTTACAAAACCGTGGGTATCAAAACAATGGGGAAAAACAAAACTGTCCCATAAACCTATGGGTAACCGAAGAGGCGGTTTTACAAAACAATGGGTACCGAAAAACATGGGCCCAAAAACCACCGTAAAAATACCCGAGTGTAACACATAGAAGGTGTACCACACTCTAACATGAAAATAGGCTCCAAAAACATAACATCAAATATTCATAAGGATCCTAAATCCTTTCAAGCAAGTTACACCTTATACCAGGATCTTTGTGTATTATTGTCGGACAATTTTTCACCTCTCAATGTTTCCAAAACCTATCCTGGATGATTTGAACATGAAGTATGATAAGTTATCTCTCCAATGACTAGGGTAAAAGCTTTTGAATCTTCATTGAGCTCCTAAAATTCTTCGAACAAGGTGACTAGCTTTTCTAGGACTTGCACTTCTCAATAACTTTGCTCTCCGAAAGATCCAATTTCACATAACTCATTTGTGAACACTAATTTTATCGTAGAACCTTCATAAAATGCCCTATATAGTTACAAATTTTTTTCACAAACTTCTTTGATGAATTATATCTTCTTCAGATATCTTCGGGGGTGTTCTATAGGAAAAAAGTTTTAAAATAGGCTCATCCTAGACCTCTGGAGAAACTCCTTCCAGAAAATCATAATGAACTCATGAATTATTTCTCACCAAATTACCTGCACATGAATTTTTCTTTTAAAATCCAATTAGCATGTCCCTCTTAGCCATGATGAGGTTTACATAGTCAAAGATTGGCTAGAGGGGAGGTTCACATTACCCGGTTCAGGGATTTTTGAGTGTGGGCTTGATTGTCATGACCAAAATTTCAAATTTTAATGATTGAAATTTAGCATGGTAACAATCCTATATTAATAACGAAAGATTTATTCCAAATTTATAATTAGAGTCCTAACAAGCGGATCCAAACAAGGTAGGTATTAAAGGAGTGTTGTAGAGGATTAAAAGACAGATACCATGGCTTGGAAATGATATCATGTTCACCTCAAACCCAATATTGGTCGAAAATTAAATCCCTATCCTCAGGGGTTTCAAAAATAACAATAAAATATGCTTTAGCATGAGAGTAGATTTAAATCTTACCATAAATCTTTTCTCTCCATCTTTTAGAAATCCTTCAATGGAGTTGAGATAGTTTAGGCCGGTCGCCGGGAAATATGCGAGATGTGGCTAAGTGGGAGAGATTATCCTTCTTGAGGACCTTTTGAAGTAGATCCTTCTCTTTCTTTAGCACTGGAGTTTTATGTTATGGTTTTAATAACTTGCTAACATTTTTTGCACTATCTTTTAGGTTAGAGACCACTGCAACAAAGGATTTGGTAGATCCTACAATCCCCAACCTATGTTCTCAATTTTCTTGTGTCCCTTGTTGATGTTTCTACCACTCTGTAGGGGCATCCCAAGATCTATTATGGTCATTATTTTCACCGCTTTCAGTAGAATTGATACCATAGTGGGAACGATTTGCAGGGAAAGATGGGTCTTTGCTGCCATTCCTTCACCCGCAACTTAATAGTGTCGACCTCGGTTTGCGAGAGTCAATACCACCTCCAATGCCTATTTTTTCCTCATTACTGTCTCCACCTTTAATAAAAGAGGGTTCATAGTTTGCAGCAAAGATAAAAATAATCTAAGAAATGTCATTATCCAACAACTTATCGGTACCTACAGTATCCTTCAAAACATTATTGCCTCCGTGAAGGATATTGTGTTTTCCATTATGCACATATAAATGTTCATCCATCCACTGAGATCCTCCACCTTGTAACCACTTCCATTGCCATCATGAACAGACAAATTAAGGCTTGTATATGTTGTTTTAAGGTTCATGATTGTGCACATAGGTCTTGACATAGTATGATCCGAAATATTATTTTGATATTTACGATGACATAATCTAAATCTGTTAACATCCATTGTATGGGTGATTTTGAAGTCGGCAAATGTGACAAAATTATAAAATCTATAAAATAAATTAATAACATTGCGAAAAATTTAGCTCATGCTACATGATAACATGGTAACATGATTTAGGATACCAAGCATGGTTTTTTCAACACGTTATTTGCCCACCGTTCGGTTGCTTATATTCACACCATCGAACGGTGACTCAGATTTAGGTTACCATAAGTTAGTATGATTTTTTCTATTGTCTGATGTTATAGAATCATTTTATTGTTGTTACATCAAGTATTTAAGTTGTTTTCTCAGTAACAGTTTTACATGCATCCTGGAAAGTTCAAACTTTATTGTTATAGAGCCCTTCCCTTCTTATGCCTCATCGATGGGGTTGTGGGCCATCTTGGGAATGATAAGATTTGTTTATATTCCAAAGTTGACAATGTACCCTGTTTGAGATAGCATTTATGTTCTTAAATGGTTTTCAAACTATTCCCTATTCAAATGTGGCCACCTTGGGTGCATTTTTTCTACTACAAGATCACTTCTAATCTGCATTGCACAAATCTAATAGAGAGAGCAATAACACACATATTGATAAAATGGAAATTAGTCTCTCTGATGGTCATTCTTCTGAGCAATATGTATATTTCCTCCTTTGGTTCGAAGGAAAAATAAATGAATATATATATATATACACACACACACACACACACACACACACATATAATAAACATATATATAGATATATACACACACATACATATATATACACATACATACTTATATATATACACAAAATCCTACTTATCTGTTTAAAGGGAGAATAAACGTAAAAATAATAAAATAATGGGAAAAATCCCAAATGGGTGGCTTAGGGAAAATATATTTTTGCCTATTTTAGAGTTTCTTGGTTTTCCTTTCCATCAAGGTTGACTGCCGTGGCCATGGAAGATGAAAGTACAAGGGTGGATTTTTAGCTAGGGAGCAAGGAAAGTTTTTACATGTCAAAAATCTATGGGTTTTAAGGACGCCATGACTGCTAGTTGTGGAAAAAATAGCTTTTTTGGGAATGCGTTAGACCCTGTAATGAAAATTACTTTGGGGAAGATGTTGAGCCAAATTCATGACCGTTACTAGCTTCCTCTCCAGCCCACACCACAATAAGAAATTTGAATAGGCCACACATAGATAAGAGCTTTGGGGAGAGCATTAGATTCCTATAGGTTTTTTTTGGTGCTCAAAATTGTCTCGGCCCATTTGTGCCTTTGAAAATTTATTCATTTATGGCCTTTGTAATTTTCTCCTTCCCGTGTTGTGCTTGGTTAGTCCTTGTGGCCATTTTTAATTGGTTCCTAGGTTGCAAATCTCTTAAAGGTCTGTATTTTGAGTCTGCCATGCTCTGTTCAATCAAAAACTTGGTTTCCACCATGTTTTCTGTTCTCCATGGTTGGGATTTGTCTTCTTTGTCTTTTCTTCCCTAAGTACCTAAAGAAAATGAATGGATATATCCCTCAAGAACATGTTTGATCCTTGTAACATTCCTAAACTTTCTCTCCTCGGAGAAAGTTTCACTCCTAACTCAAATAATCATTTTTCTATTTATGACGGTTTGACGGTGTTTCTCCTAATGAAATTTGCATCCTTGTATCTATAGGGGACATGGCACATTTTGGTTGGATGCGGCTCAACTAAATACGTAGAAAATTTCATGAAGAGTTCTCAACTCAAAAAGTGTCCACGTGGAGGCAAAATGCTCATTTGAAGATTTAATTTTTTGTTTTTCCTTGGAGTAACACCGAGAGGACACGTGGAGGCTTCCGCTGCTTGACCTGGACTTAGACAAACTTTCATGTAGTTGGTGCAGTTTGGTGGAATAGGACACGTGGAAAGCTCACGCTCATTCAGGGTCTTCACTTTGGGCACCATCTTGAAGTTGCACCATGGAGACACGTGGAAGAACCGTGCATGTTTGGGGACTAGCCCTTGAGTTTCATTCTAAAGTAGTGCTAGGATGACACGTGGAGGCCTCCGCTCACTTTACATTTTACTTAGAATTTTCAATGGATAAAAGGAGAATTCTTCAAAGCATGACATGTGGTAATCTCCACTAAGCTTCAAGCATTCGAAAGACCTTGGCGGAACAGACACGTCACGAACCCACACTCGTTCAAGGTATCAAAATTTTGGAACCACCTCAAGATGCACCATGGTGACACATGGAAGTTTAAAAATTCAAAGAGGTAGGGAGGTGGGCCATTGGAGGTAATTTGGATTTTTTTCCCCTTAAAGGATTAAAATTTAAAAATGGCCCGCAAGCCCGATGATGGAAAAATTCAATGTTTTCCCCGGTCAATAGCAGAGGCACGGGCCCTCGGGGGAAATTTGGAGAATTTTCGTTTGGGAAAAAAAATTCAAAAGTAAAAAGGAAGTGCGGGTCCATTGAGTCATATTGGGACATGTGTCATGCTCATTTCCCAAGGATGGAGCTACAAGGAAAATTTGGAAAATTTTCCCTTTCCCAAAAAGAGAGTAAAATGGCATAATTTGAGTGCGGTTCCACTCCAATCATATTTGGACATGTGTTAAGCTCGTTTCTCGAGGGTGGAGGTGCAAAGAAAAATGTGAAAATTTTCCATTTTTGCCAAAAGTTGTAAAAATTCAAAGGATGCCCTCGGGTCTATTCCAAAGTTCAAATCCGCCATGTGCATGACCCAAATTCAAAGTAAAGATCAATGACAGCTGTGAGTCTAAATATAATTTTCCCCCCATTTCTCTTAAACACGTCTGGAAGTGCGAGTCTCCATGATTTCTTGGCCTTTTCTACATGCCAAGTAGAGAAGGAAGTTAATGTTGATATTCAAGTTTGGTGGGAAGATCGGAGGACGTCTTTTCCATTAAAATGGTCCGACTTCATGCCCAATCAGATTTTCTATTTTTCTTCTCCCAAGCATGGAAGGGGCCAGATTTGATAGATTAGGGAGGAAATGCTTAGAAAATTTAAGGAGTGATCTACCAAATCAAGGAGTTGAATGTGGGATGCATTCGATGAAATCTACCCCCTCAAGCACACAGGAGACTTTTACGAGATCTAATTTTGTGAATCACAACAGAATCAGGGCGAGCACTCATGCATTAAACATTTTTTTTCTTTTGGGAGGGAGAGGATCATTTGTAAAGGTTATAAGTGGAAAAAATTTCTCGTGCAAAAGGGTTAGGAGGCTAGAAGTTGGAGGTCAAAGAAAATTCCCAAAATGAAAATTTGACTAAGCTTGTCTTTTGAGAATTCCATTTGAGAATCTAGGTTATCTCTTTTTATATTAAGTTTTATTGTGTAAAGGTGGTTACAAGTGTACAACCATTGATGAGCTCTGAGATTGTTCTATGAAACTTTCCCCTGCTAATAGACTTAATCAAATTAGATTTTTTGTGTGTTTTCTTCAGCAAAATGTGTTGGTTTTATTTCTGAATGTATGTAAGCAATTTTTTCTTATTTCATTTGCAATATTGTATCAAATTTGGTTCAATCACACAGGCCTCAATCCTTGTGATAGTTTAGTGGCATCTGTAATTCCATTTCCCAGAAGATCTTTCATTTGGAGTTTGAATAAACGATTTACGATTACTTTTCTCTTATGTGTTGACAGAGAGATTGTCTGTAAGCCTTTGGGTGTACCTTAGGCATGGCTAAACCCAAATCTTGATGCTTTGTTGGGTTTTCTAACTCGATCCTTCATGATAGAATCTTAGAGATTGCGTGAAAGAGTGCTAATTTGGGCCTCCATTAAAGCACATATTCTAGTTGAAGAAACATTTTAGCTGTCTTGTAGCATTCTCGTGGTCCGACTTTCCATTTTTAAGGTTTCTTATAGATTTGGTGAATCTAGTTTTACACTACCCTATGTCCCACTAAAACTTCATCTAACAGTAATAAATCCTGCCCATAGTACCCTTGTTTGTCATGTGCATATACCAATGCACAATCCTCATCACCTAAACATGCGAAAGGCAGGTCTCAAATGTCTTTAGTAACCTTTGCCTTATTATGAAAGTATCCCCATGATCTTGAAGTGACAACTTGTGAGATTCGGATCTCGCTTTGTTGATCATATTTTACCCAAGGTCTTCTCTATAAAATCTATTCAAAAGAAAGGTAACTGTATCTCCTTTCATATAACAGAGGTTACAAAATAGGATCTCTTACCTTGGTTAAAAGGCACAACCTAAAATAGTTAGGATCAGATCACATCCTTTTTAATGTGTTGCTTTCTCCTTTTAAAGCCCGAGTGCCCACGAATAGATTGCTTCCTAGATGTAAAATGACATACATGATTGTTTATCTACTTCTCGAGTGTCCCGTCTAATCCATGATGTTGCTCGGACTTTGAAGGAGGTTAAATTTTGGTTCCAACATCATTGGTGCAACTCTCGGGGATATTGTGACTTTAGTTCAATATCAAGAACCAGTAAAACACTTTATTGTGTGCTCCAAGTGATGTATGTAGTTCTTTTAGTTTCCACACCTAATGCAATATCTTTCATTTGATAAATCTTGGTAAAGAAAGGTCGAATCTTTCCATTTCCAATTCTTACATTGACAAACATTTGACAGATCATATTTAGTGCATTTGCACAACTAAGGTGGAAATCCTTAGTGGCACCTACTTGTTGATCTGATTCTTAATAAGTACTAGTGTCTTAAAACTCTGTCAAAATCAGATTTGTTACTAATATTTACAAAGCTGGAAGGAAGAAGATCTTTATTTACTAAGGATCCTGCTAGGACATTGTTTCCAAAGCTAGGAAAAGCAAAATCAAAGGAAGAAAATCTTGGAGAGTTATTGGAGATCAATAGACAAGAAGAGGGATCTCCATTGATGAAATTGAACATCCTATCATTGAAGACTTCCATTCAAGTGACTTTGAATCAGCAGCCTCTTTGTGGAGGAACTGAACTCCCTAGTAGGAGAGGGGCCTTCATTTGATTTTAAAAGGTTTGCTTCACACTCTGCACCTGACTTTTCTTAGGTTTATTTCAAGAAGCTAGGCCTTTGGGGGATCTCCATTTTGAAAATTATACTTGTGTGTTCCACGGACCTTCAGCCCCTCATTAAATTGTCACCCCTCCAAGGTCACCTCCTCCAATCAATATGGCTCAACCCAGGCCTCCATTTGTTGTAAACACATTTGGACCTATAAATTTTGTGGGAATGGCTAGATATACAAATGCACGACCTCAAGATGTAAGGAACATAATGCCAAAGTTCCAGGAAATAATACTATCACTAGAGGTCAACATCTAAATCTTTTTATCAATATGATAAAAGATTTTGAGATTGAGCATGAAGATATATATATCAATCTATCTATCCATACCTTGGAAGAGGATGCTAGGGAGTGGTATAAAGCATTACCAGATAACTCTATTGATTCCTGGACTAAGATAAGTAATGCATTCAGATTGTAGTATGGTGATATAACTAACCCTAGGTTCCTTTTGAAAGAATTTGAAAACATCAAAAAGAACCCTAATGAGTCAGTACATGATTTCAACACAAGGTTTAATAAGACCTTGAGAATATTTCCTATTAGAATAAGGCCTTGTGATGAGTCATGTTTGATCAAATATACTGATGCATTTGATAAAAAGGTTGTATATTATTTAAGAGACAAAACCCCACAAATTTGATCTAGGCCTTCACTATGGCTCTGCAAATAGAGAGCAACATCAAGGAAATTAGAAAGCCTCTAAAGAGGGAAGGTGTAAAGTGGTTAACCCAAGAAAAACCCCAAACAAGCAAGGTTGTTGATTTGGAAGAAGTTGTGAAGACATTAGTAGGGGTTGTCGAGGAGATCTCCTATAAGCTAGCTCGAGCTAAGAAGGGAGTTGGGAAAAGTACAAAAGGTCAACACAAGTAAGAAGGCCAAGATAGGTTCAGAAATAACCAAAGATCTAATGATAGAGGCAAGGGACCTGTTGGATCTAGAAATAGACAGTCCCAAGCTAGAGAAAATAGAATGGTGCCTAATCCTTTGGCTGCTGGAGTTGTTGTGGTGGAAGAGATAGATGCCATTGATTGGTGTGACAAATTTTTCATGCCTCATGCTCCTTGTGAAGAATATCAGCAAGAAGAAGAGGAAGATGATGACAATGATGATGATTTATGCATGATGGGTTGTTCCACTAGCTCACAACAAGGGGCAACCTCAACTAAGGTGATAAGTGATAGAACTGCTGCCACTTTTTGGGACTGCATTCATAGGGTACATACTCTTCCCCCTTCTCATACTTTAGAAGTAGATAATGTACAAGCATTTGAATTTACCAATAACTTTGAATATCTTAGGGGTTTAATGATAAATAAGTATGATGGAGGAATCCCAATTGAGGAAGATACGTAGTTCTTGATAAATGTTGTGGTTCCTCAAGAGAAGGAATATAACACAAGAGGTAAGGTTGTCAAAGGGGCAGGGCCTCGAGGCCAAACCAAAAGATCCCTTACTCTCAAGAATTTCTAAAGATGCTCTTAGGAAAGAGGCATTTTCCAAAAGCCCCGTAGTTCCGAAAAAAATCATATCCCCCTCATGCCCAAGTTGTCAAAAATCTTATATGACCCGATACGTGTGTTGGTTTTCCTCCCAATGCTAACTTGCCAAGGAGTGTCCCATATGATATTTCCAAAGTGTAGAGTCAAATCAAATCAAATTTTTGAGTTGCTTAGGATTCCCGAGCACAAAAACGAGCATTTGAATACTTGGGGTTGAAATAAGAGAAGCCTGTCCTAGGTAGAATTGTAGATACTTTGTGGAGACTCCTCTAGTCATTGTAGAACCAGAAGCACAACCATCATCAAAAGAGCTAGATGAACCACCTGAGGTCTATTTGGGGACATCCTTGGTGGACTCTCAAATGAATGTGGATCCATTCTTCACCACTTTGATCATAAAGGATAGACTATTGCACAACTGCATGTTTGACTTAGGGGCATCATGTAATGTCATGCCTTTAGAAGTCATGAATGAGCTAAACATCAAAGTGACAATAGCATATGGGAAGTGCCATGGAATTTAGGAAGTGCCAGGGGATGTGTGAAGGGTTTGGTGGTGCAGCTTATAGCTTACCCAGGTAAATACTTAAAACTTGATGTTGTTATTGTTGACTACCCAGCCAAGTGGGGTATGTTACTATCAAGAAAATAGGCTTCAAGTGTTGGTGGGAGTGTCCAAATGGATATGTCTTATGCTACGGTTCCAATTGAGGGCATCCTTGTCGGTTGTATGGAGAGAAGAAAATGTTGCATCTTATTAAGGACCCCAACAATGCATCCTATGAGGTATTGTACACAAATGTTGATGTAGACAATTTTGTGGGATTCATCGATGGAAGAGAGCACAATATTGAGAAATTCAAATGCTTTGAACAAATAGGCTCTTCATGGACTATATTTTTTGATGGAGCTTGCTCCAAATTTGGGAATGGTGTTGGTATTGTTCTACTTTCTCCTAGTCAGGAAAAATTTGTTTTTTCTTTCAAACTCAACTTTGAATGCACTAATAAAATTGCTGAGTATGAGGCATTGTTGCTAGGTTTAAGAATTTCTTGGAAGTATGGTGTTAGGGACATTATTGTCAAGGGGGATTCAGAGTTAGTTGTAAAATAGGTCAAAAGACTATATGCTACAAAGAATCGAGTGAATGAAACAAGATAAACATGCGCTTTGGATCTTATTGAGTTGTTTGATTGCTTCAACATTGTGATCATGATAGGAGATTCAATGACTTAGCGAGACAAGCTTACAAAGTGTTGGGGTCTCGGTTTTAAAATTGTATAGTGTCCCCATATTGTGAGTATGAGGTTGAGGTATTGACAAGACCCTCTATCCCTGATAATATTAAACACTGGAAGGTTTCTGATGATGATGCTCAAATAAGAAGATTTCGTGAATAAAGAGAGTTTGCTGATCAATGCATTGATTTGGAGCCAATTGTATGTACCACGTAGAGGAAAAAGAAACCTTGTTTGCCAAAGTTATCATCTAGCTAAAGACCAATACCATTCCTAGAGGGTTGGTTGCTCTTGAGTACAATTTTGATAATGTTGATTGCATTTTTAATAGATGCATGGTAGCCCCAAGATATATTGAAGACCATGACCTTTAAACAAAGGAGAAGCCAAGGAAAATTTGGTTAGGCAAGTAATCTCAACAAGGAGGAGAAGTAGTCATACATCTAGATATTGAGAAAATACCAGGATTGCATCGCTTAGACCTATTCTACACTAAAAGTATATAGAGAGGACCTATTTCAGCATGAGATCCCCTTGGCGTCTAATGCAAAGCCATTCAGGCAGGAGCATGGTCCCATCAATGCAATCTTATCCCTCAAAATGCAAGAGGAAATGAAAAAGGTAAGAGATGAAGTGATTATCCAATCCACAAGGTATTCCTCTTGGGTTGCAAAACCTAGTGCAAGTGAGATAGAAAAATGGTGACATCAGGATATGTCTAGATTTTAGGAACCTAAACAGAGCATCAATGAAGGATAATTATCCTTTACCTAATATGGAGCACATGCTTTAGTTAGTGAATTTTTCGACTTGCTTTCCACCTTGGATGGCTTCTCTGGTTATAACCAAGTTGTGGTGAAGGAATCAGAAAGGATCAAGACAACCTTCACTACTCCTTGGGGGACCTATGTCTATGTTAGGATGCCCTTTGGTTTGATGAATGTTGGAGCCACCTTTCAAAGAGAAATGGATGTTACTTTTGCTAGTTACATCAATGAGTTTATCGCACCCTATCAAGATGATGTAACTATATTTTATAGAAAAAGAAGTGATCTCCCCGCACTTGGAAAAGATGTTGATAAGATTTAGAGAACATGGCATCTCACTCAATCCAAAAAAGTACCATTTTGGAGTGTAGAAGGCAAAGTTTCTTGGTCGATTATGTCACAAGAGGGATTGATGATTGATCCAGAAAGAGTAGAGGCCATCAGTAAGGTACCAATCCCAAAGACTAAGAAAGGAATTCAGTCTTTCTTTGGGAAATAAAACTTCATTAGAAGATTCATATCAAACTTTATTGATATGACCATTCCAATTAATTCCATGCTAAAGAAGGACTAGGTCATTAAATGGGAGGAGGCTACCATCCAAGCTTCAACGAGATTAAAGAGGCACTCAAACATGCACATGTACCGGTAGCTCCAGTTATAAGAAGCCCTTTCAAATGTTCTCTTTTGCTTGAGAGAACACTATTGCATCTGTCCTGCTTCTGAAGGATGATGAAGAGACCGAGAGGCCAATTTCTTTCTTCGAAGGCCTTGCGGGGTTGAACTCAAGTACACTATCATGGAAAAGAAGACATTTTCCTTGTTAAAAGTGATAAAGGTGTTCGGACATTATATTCTAAGTTCAAAGGTTGTTTCTTATATTCCCCACACCATGGTGAAGGACATCTCGTCATGAATGGAAAACTTCAACAAAAGATACAGGTGGGTGAACAAATTGCAAGAATATGATATGGACATCCAAACCACAAATTTGGTGAGAGGTTTGGGCTTGGCTAAGCTAATGGATTAGAGTAACTTGCAAACTATTTAGGTAAATGAGATAGAAGAAGAAACGGTGGGTGTATTTGAAAGGTTGATGAATAATGAGTGGTATAAAGATGTAATTTTTTATCTCAGACATCTAAACTACCCCGAGCACTTATGTAAGAACTAGAAGAGAGCCCTTCCGTTGGCTTCCCAAAAATATGTCATCACCGATTTTGGGTTAGCTTGGAAGAACCCAGGATGAAGTCCTCTTAAGGTGCATTATTGAAGAAGAAGCCCCCAAGATATTTGTTGATCTTCATGGAGGAGTTTGTGGGGAGAATTTTGCTACAAGAGTCACAAAATAGAAGATCATGAGGGCTGGTTATTGGTGGCCAACACTCTTCAAGGATGCAACCTTGGAGGTTAGAAGATGTGAAAGCTGCCAACACTTCTCTGGAAGACTAAAAGCTTTAGGCTCACTCCCTTTGCAACCTGTATCAATTGAAGCTCCATTCAAGCAATGGGGAATGGATTTCATTGGTGAGATTTCATACCCTTTAAGTGTTGGCCACAAATGGATTTTTTTATCCATTTATTATTTTACTAAATGGGTGGAGGAAATCCCCACAAAGAAGCCAACAAATGAAGTTGTCATGGACATTGTGTTGAACAATATCATTTGTAGGTTTGGGGTACCAGTCAAGATTGTAGCTGATAATTCCATGAGCTTTAGAGCTAAACCTTTGGTGGAAATGTGCAAAGAATATGGGGTCAACTTGACCTATGCCTCCAATTACAAACCCCAAGGAAATGGAAAAGATGAGTCCAGTAGTAAAAATATGTTGAAGATCATCAAGAACATTGGAGCGAGAATAACAGGAAGTGGGGTGAGCGGTTGAAGTTTGTTCTTTGGGAAGATAGGATCATTGTCAAGAGGGCCACTAGAAAAAGTCCATTTGAGTTTGTATATGGGACTCAAGCCCTACTGCCTCTTCATATGCAACTATCTTCATATAAGTTTATGAAATAGCTAGAATATCAAGAGGTAGGCCCTAATAATGCCCGCATTAACCGGATTATTGTGCTTGATGAAGAGAGGAGGGTATCCCACCAAAGACATATAAAGTTCGAGAGAAAAATAAAGAAGTTATTTGACAAGAAGGTCACTCCAAAGATTTTAATGTTGGAGATATTGTGCTACTATGGGACAATAGACATGATGATAAGGGCAAGTATGGAAAGTTTGACTCGTTATGGATGGGCCCTTACTCTATTGATATCGAATTGGGGAGCATATATTTTTCCTCAAGGACTTAGATGGTGAATGCTCTAGTTGCATGTCAATGGGAGACATTTTGAAGCATTTCTTGGATTGATCCCCTTGAATCAAGGCATGAATATTGTGTATAATGTATAGTTTGTTGTTTTTTTCCTTTCTTTTTGTGTTTTTTTAGTACAGTCCTCGGTGACTGTTTTGCTAGTTTCTCTATTTATTTTTAACATGGTTTTGTTTCTCTACTCTACAAGATGACTCCATTTCCCAATAGATATTTTGGAACTTGGTCTACTTTTGTCCTTGTGGCACTTGCAGGAGTGTCCATCCCCGAGTTAGAGCCGGTGTTCATGCTCAAAATAGTCTCGCCTCATTTATATTGTTGAAAATTTATAGATTTATGGCCTTTGTCATTTTCACCTTCCTCATGTTGTGCCCGGTTAGTCCTTCTAGCCATTTTTAATTAGTTCTTGGGTTACAAATATCTTAAGGTTTCGTATTTTGAGTCTCCCGTGCTTTGTTCCATCAAAAGCTTGATTTCCCCCATGTTTTCTATTCTCCATGGCCGGGATTTTTCTTCCCTATCTTTTATGCCCTAAGTACTAGGAAAATGAATGGATGTATCCTCAAGAATGTATTTAAGCCTTGTAAAATTCCTAAACTTTCTCTGTCCTCGAGAAAATTTCATTCCTAACTCAAATAATTGTTTTAATATTTTTACAACATGGGTGTTTCTTCCAAGTAAATTTACATCCTTGTATCTACGAGGATGTGGTACCTTTTGGTTGGGCGCAAATTTCACCTAAATACTTAGAAAAAATCATGAAAAATTCTGAACTCAAAATGTGTCCACGTGGAGGCACGACACTCGTTTGAAGATTTAATTTTTGGTTTTCCTTGGAGCAACACTAGGAGGACATGTGGAGGTGTCAACTGCTTGACCAGGGACACATGGTGATCTCACACTCATTCGGGTCTCTCTTTTGGGTACTATCTTGAAGTTGCACCATAGAGACACATGGAAGAAACATGCATGTTCGAGGACCGACCCTTGAGTTTCATTTTGAAGTAAAGCACCGGGATGACACGTGGAGGCCTCCACTCACTTTGTATTTTACTTAGAAATTTCAAAAACTAAAAGGATACTTGCTTTGGAGCATGACATGTGGTGTTTTCCACTTTGAGCTTTAAGCATTCAAATAGACCTTGCTAGAATAAGACACATGGCGAGCCCGTGCTCATTCAAGGTATCAAAATTTTCAGATCCCCTCAAGGTGCGCCATGGTAACATGTGGCGATTAAACGTCCAAAGATGTGGGGAGGTGAGCCATCCGAGGAAAGTTGGATTTTTGCCCCTTAAAGGATTAAAATTTCAAAATAGCCCATGCAAGCCCAAGGTGAAGGAAAATGTTAATGTTTTTCCCTCGGTCAATAGCAGAGTGTGGGCCCTTGGGGAAATTTGGAAAATTTTCCATTGGGAAAAGGATTCAAAAGAAAAAAAGGAAACGCGGGTCCACTCGAATCATATTGGGACACATGTAAGGCTCGGTTCACAAGGGCGGAGCTATGGGGAAAATTTGGAAAAATTTCCTTTCCCAACAAGAGAGTAAAATGGTAGAATTTGAGTGTGGTTCTGCTCCAATCACATTTGGAAATGTTTCAAGGTTGTTTCTCGAGGGTAGAGGTGCGGAAAAAAATATGAAAATTTTCCATTTTTGCCAAAATTTGTATAAAGTCAAAGGATGCCACTGAGTCTATTCCAAATTTTGAATCCTCCACGTGCACGTCCCAAATTCAAAGTAAGGATCAACAACAGCTGTGAGTCTAAATCTGATTTTCCCCCCCATTTCTCTGAAATATGTCTGGACGTGCAAGTCTCCATGATTTCTTGGTCTTTTCTACATGCCAAGTGGGAAAGGAAGTTAATGTTGATATCTGAAGTTTGGTGGGAAGATCTAGAGGACATCTTTCGCCATTAAAATGGTCTAACTTTTATGCCTGATCGGATTTTCCATTTTTCATCTCCCAAGCACGTAAGGGGCCGATTTGTGATTAAGGGTGGAAGTAGTTGGAAAATTGAAGGAGTGATCTACAAGAGTAAGGAGTTGAATACAAGAGGCATTCGATGAAATCTACCCCCTCGAGCACCTAGAGACTTTTGTAGATCTGATTCTGTGAATCACGAAAGAATCATGGCGAGCACCTTTGGTGCATTAACCATTTTTGGTCTTTTGGGAGGGAGAGGCTCTATTGTAAAGGTTATAAATGGCACAAATTTCTTGTTCAAAAAGGGTTGAGAGGCCGGAAGTTTGAGGTCGAGTTCTTGATGTAGAAGAAAATTCCCAAAAGGAAAATTTGACTAAGCCTGTCTTTTGAGAATTCCATTTGACAAAATAGGTTATCTCTTTTTGTATTAACTTTTATTGTGTCAAGTTGATTGTAAGTGTACACCACTCACGAGTTACGAGATTGTTCGGTGAAACTTTCCCGCTTGAGGTCTTTGACTGAGTATATGCACAATTGATATGAAAATGGATTCTGGATGCACAAACCAATAGTTTTCAGCAAAAAATTAAGGCAAACACTTGATGCATTGAGGGAAATTTTCACAAAAATACTGTTAAGATACACATGCACACTAATATCATGCAGAAATTACAAAATTTGCAATAGGGTAGGATGATTAACTAGGGAATTTGACATTCACAAGGATTATTAAACATACACAAGACTGCAAATAATTAGAAAGGAAGAATATACTTCTCATTCAAAGGGAAAAATTGGAAAATCTACTTCTGCACTCTTGTTTCTAAAAATCCTCCTCCCGTGTGCTTTATAATTGCACACAATTTATAGAAAAATTAATCATCCCACCCTTCCTAAAAATAGACTAAAATTTTTACTCACCCATGCATCCTATTTTTATCCTTTATCAATGAATAAATAAAGGAATAAAAATAAGCATGCTAATACAATGAGGCATTAATAGCCTTGGTTAAAAAAATACAACTAGTCAAACTACAATTTGACTATTCTATTTTTAATAAAGTTGGGTGAATAATTCTTCTAATAATACATCTTGCTTGACAAGCAAGCCTTCTCCAATGCATGAAATCTTTGTCTTTTTGCTCTTGGTGTGACATTTTCAGTTCTGATCCACTTGCCTCCTTGGATGCACATGCAATACACTATCCCTACAAATATAATACTTTTGTTTTATTCTTAATTCCCATGTAGCAACCACTTTTGATGTGCATACTTGACTTGCTCCTTTTCTACATGTTGATCATGATGTTTTGGCTTCAAGCTGTAGGGGTCACTTGTCCATGTATAAAGAAATATGCCTTCTATCCATGCAAAGGGTGATAAATGGTAATAAGGGGTCAAGCTAATTGTTGATGTTGACCATGTGATCTCGTGTCCTTATATTGGCTTATTTGGTTTCATAATACATGCTTTGTTTTAAGGATATGATTTAAACAATCATGACCACCTTTTTGGTCAATGGCATAGACAAAGGTCAATGATATAAAACTTTAGCTTATTGGTTAATAATAATCAAATTCTCCCTTGGCCATGTGGTCAGCCCCCTTTCGAATAATCATTATTAAGTATAAGGTTTCGAGCATTTGATTTTTGCAGCATATAGTTTTAAACCTTAATTGGGTCAATGCAATGATTTAATTTGATTAATTAGGCTCGCCCATTTCCATGGTGACTCGAACAATCCAATTTGTCGGTGGATTTAATTAACTACACTTTAATTAGGGTTTGATTCTTGGTCAACACATGGATGCTCCTATGAATTTTGTTATATTGTGTGTTTGTTGGGCTCCGCTTGATCACTATTTCGTGATCACTGATTTTCATACCTATTTCATTTTAAATGTTGATCTTTCTGACCTTCATTAGGGTTTTTGATTGGAATTTAATGTGGTTGGTAGCATCGGGAATGGTTTCTGACCGTCTATCTTTACACGGATTGATCTTGGCCACTGATGGTAACTTCAAGTGAGTTGGGTTGGGTATAATCTTATCAAGCTTTTCATTGGACCTCTGTCATTTGATCATTCATAGTTGCAAAGCCATGGAAAAATTTATCCCTCTTTTGCCATTTTTGTGTGCTCCTGAGCTCACTTCCTTCTACAAATTTTTCTTATTGTGAAGCTTCAAACATGAAACTTCCTTCCATTGTTTTTGTTTGAGCTATGCACATGATTTAATGGAGGTGGTTGCATTTGGTCAATTTGGACTCTCTATTTCATTTGATCTTGAGCTTGGGTGAACAATTCATGAGATGTCCAAGCTCTTTGTTCAATTGTATTTTCCTCTCTTAGCGCTTCTGAGCAAGATCTGGTTAATGTCATGGGACTAGTTTCAAGGTCTCTGCTTCATCATTTGCAACACGACCTTCGATTGTTCAAGAACTTTCGAGATGTGGAAATGGATTTTTAGTGGTGGCCGATGCTACTAGGAATTTCAAACTCTTCTTTCTTTGAGTCACTTTGCCGTGGACTTAGAAAAACTATGTAACTCTAATTGAGGTAATTTTTCTCAAAGGTCTACCTCCGATTACTTGGTTAGTAACTTGTTTTTCTCGGTCGATTCGTCTTTATTAGCACTAACACCATGAAAAGTTTTTGTTTATTTAAATTTATTTTTACAAACCTGATCTCGAGCTTAAAATCACCGGGTTGTTTAACTTTTTAACTTTGAATTTGAGGGTTTGTCTACTTCGACTCTAACTGGTGAGTTATGATCCATTTCAAATTTCTATGCAGAATTTGTGATAATCTTCCATAGCCATGAGAGAATGAATCATTTTCTTTTTTTTTTCTTACATATTCTCAAATTTTGATTCAAAATATTTATTTTTAACAATAACCCAGATATGGGTTTTCTTCTTTTTCTTGAAAGTACCTAGATCTGAAACTTTTGCTTAATTTGTAGTTTGATCTTTGAGATCTTGTAATGTTCGTTCTATTTTAAATGGTGATAAACCGAAACTTATAGGATTATTGACTTTGTTTACCCCTATGCTTTGATTTGATTGTTATGATTTGAGCTATCAAGATTCTGTGCAAACTTGTACATGACCACTATTGTGTTTTAGGTTGTTGATTTTTCTCCCTTCTGGTTCTCTAAACTAAATCTTGTATTCTAATAAGATAATAAAGTTTGAAACATTTTGTTTGAACATGGCTGCCATTCTACATTTCGATTTATTCTAAAATGGTCATCATTTCCTTGTTTCTTAGCTTGAAACCCTGACATTATACCTTAGGTGCAGGCTTTTATTCTGCATTCTTGATTTGATTACTGATGCTTTGAGCTTGTTTTAAAAAAAATGGAACTTGACATTTGATATAGTTACTGCTTTGATTTTTCTTTTCTGCTTCCCAATATTTCATGTATTGAAATTGTTCCTTGGACTTCATTGATCTATATTGTTCAATTAATCTGTACTTGACTACTACAATTTTATCATGATACTAAAACATATCCTTTTATGCAAGAAATGATTATTGAGATATGAAAGATTGTTTTAGTTTACCATGCTTAACTCTTGAAAACCTTGAAATTTTCCAACATTTAGAAATGGGATGCTTTTTTTCACTATGAATGTATGAGAAACTCTCTTTTAGTTGAATTTCCACCCTTTATCCTTTGGCATGATTGTACTTTATGTACTTGAACTTTTAGCTAGATGACAATAGATGTATATTATTTTTATTGTTTGTAATTTCAGGTATGCTTGTTGAGAAAGTCCATCTGTTTGTATTTTTCATTCTTTCTAAAATATATTCTGCTTATGAATTCCTTTTGTACATGATCTTGATTCAACTGTACTATGAGATGCTCTTTTCTCCTTCTAATAATAACACTTTGCTATTTGAAAACTTGACCACTAGGTTTGATTTATTCTATTGAAGTACCCGAATCATGCCTAAGTTCTTGCTTCCTTTTGATTGATACACTGATGACTTTATATTCATAAAATTGACTCTACTTTGCTTGTCATAGTTGTACTCCATTAGTATTGTAGCATTACTATAGCATTTCAAATGTAATCTAAATGTGTGTACTTGTAACTTGTCTTGCTTCTCTTGGATTCATACTTACAAGTTCTAAAGCTGGCTTATTAAGTGCAAGCTCAAAATCTGTAATATTATGATTGCTTACATGAACCTGAAAAAGCAATTTTCATGTGAATTGTATTCTTTATTTCTCAGTTGTATATTTGACTAAGCTTTAGCACTTATTTTCTTTGAGTTGGTCATTGTATCCTTCATCTATTGAATCATGGCTTGTTGTTGGAAGCTAAAATCTTGATAATTGTTATCTTTGACCATACCATGCATTATCTGTTTTCTACATTACTATTTGATTTATCTACAACTTTCAAGCATGTATTAGTTTGAAATAACATGATGGAAATATGTAAAATGTCCATTTTACATGGCGAAGCCTTGTCAAAATTTTCTCGATTTCCTTTTCCATTCTGTTTCAGCTGTAATCTTGTCTCATTCTAGTTAACTTCATCCTTTAGTTTGAACTGAAATAAATGTACCTTTCTTATTCGAGTTACAGAATGTATGACTTCTCTCTTCTTACATGTATCTTCACATTTAGACAAACTGGTTAGAAAACATTAGGCTTTTTGGCCTCTCTTTTATTCCATAGTTTTTCTCTTTCTTCTCTCTGAGTGAATGAGTCATGTATGCTCATGCAGAATAGTGCTTTTATCAGTTGTGCCTTTGATCCTCATGTAATTTATACCTCATGTTGTTAAGAGATTTACTTGCACAAATTTGGATAGTATAAAAAATGGATCAACCTTGAGCTCGTGATTGACAATCTTCACTTTTCTATTTTTAGGTACAGTGCCATTTACCATAGTGATGAGGAAGATGAATAAAAGATGGAGCTGCAAATGCATCAACAGAAATGAAAGAAACCAAAGGAAATGATGGGTTCTTTCATACTCCTCTATTTTTTTTTCATGCATATGTACCTCTTACTTTAGTAGTTGTAATTTAATTTTGAGTTACATCCCATGGTTTGTGAGGGAACATTTGAAATTTCTTATGAATAAAACATTTAATTCTGAAACTGAGTTGTGTATTTCTTTCTACATTTCATCTTTGTATATGGATTGTATGATCAATTAAATAACTCAATAACATAATTGAATGTATTTAATCATGAAGGGAAGAACTTTGAAATACATGTAACTTTTAGCAATGAACTTTGAATACATCGTAATCTGTAATTATGATTGTTGTTCAAAACTTAACACTTCATATATTCTTCACTTCATGTCTTCATTAATATAATACAACCGTCCTTCGGGGCTTTGTGTTCTTTTGCTAAAGATAATCATGAAATTATAGACTATGTGATCTGTTACATTTTTAACTACACACATAGCTACATATTTCATGTAATAATTAATTAATTCAATAGAAAAAACATTGAACTGAAATAATCTCCCTTAGCTTAGGTTAACTTCACTAATTGCATCCATTATGACGAAGTTTCGAGTTACACATTTTGCACAAGTGTAAAATTTGTCAACATTTTTGCAATCTTGTTGGGAAACGTGCACTCTTTAGTTTGTATACCAAAGGCCTTGCTCTTGTCCATTGGGCATGGATTCTAAAGGATGTAATCAAAGTCTACCTTTCTAAAGGTCCAACCCTTCCAAAAAAACTAAAAATGGGAAGGATATGGTAGTCCAAATCACATGCACAATGCACTTATTGAATTGAAAAAACATTACAATGTGCTGGAAATTCACTTATTGAAAGGGAAATCCTAATCTAAACAGGCACTGTAGGATTTTCAATAACATTGTTTGAGAAACATACCATTCACATGAATGGATAGTTCCTCTCCATTTAGCCTTGAAAGCTAAAAAAACATTATGTTCTTTACAAGCTGAAATCGTTTAAGAACCACTCCAGATTGTATTGAACTTCATGTGATTTCTTGGCTTTGCACGATCAACATCCCATTTCAAAATAATGTCTCCTTCATTGAAGATTCTAAACTTAGCCTTCTTATCAAAATTTTTCTTCATCTATTTCTAATTCTTTTCCATGTTCACATGATCTCGATCTCTCAGCTCTTGTAATTCCATTAATTTTGCATAATGAATCTACAATGGTTCATTCTCATGTAGCTCCATCTGATGTAGCAAATCTAATGTAGGTGACTCAACTAAAATTGGCATTATTGCTTCTCTTCTATAAACAAGATTGTATGGTGAATTGCCAACCGATGTTATAGGAGTCACTCACAACCCAAAGTTCTGAATTCAACACTAGATGTCAAGTTCTCTCGATTATCTTTGAGTTTTCTTTTGATAATACTTAAACAATTATTGTTAGTATTTTCAGCTAACCCATTACTTTGCGTGGGTAGTAATTAGATGACGTAGTTAAATAAATTCCGTGGTTGATAGCCCAATATGTTTCCTTTATACCAAGAAATGCTAAAGCATTATCTAAAATAATAGTTACCGGAACACAAAATCTACAAACTATACATTCATAAAAGGATAGTATAAAAGTTTCTTTAGTGTCTTTCAAGGCTATTGCTTCATCCGAGTGTGTAAAGTAATCGGTAGCAGTTGAAATCATTTTGTATCCTTGTGATGAATCTGGTTTTATCATGCTAATAAAGTCAAGACCCCACCGCATAAAAAGTTGATCCACTTTGAAATTGGTTGTAAGGGACAGCATAGCTAAACATTTTTTCCAACAAAGAAAGTACATTTATTACACTTTCTGATCCATTTGAAATGGTATTTGAATATGTTGGGCCAATAGTAACTAGCTTTCATAATTTTTAAGGTTGTGGTACATGTTGAAAAATGACCTCCTTCAGGTCTGTCATGGAATTCGGATAATAATTGCTGAATTCTATCATAACCAACACATCGCAGCAAGATTTCATTCATATCTCTTTTAAATAACACACCATCAATAAAAACATAAGGTACAGCTTGTAACTTGAAATACCTTCATTTATTCTTGTCCATACCTTCCTGGATAACTTCCATGCTATAGATAGTTAACTAAATCAGACATCCATCTTGATTCCTAAACTTCTTGGAAAAGTTCAGGTCATTGATTTTTTGGTTGCACTGTGCTATCTAATTGCTGATACATAACTTCAGCATGTTGTTCTTGATCTTCTAATTTTGCATCCTATTTTTTTCCATATCAGCAACTAGATGCTCACACAAGCCTTTACCTCGAACTATCTTCACAAAACGGGTATCAACATCATATTTCATGACTTTCGTTATCTAGCCTCCTCTCTTCTCATTCAATTCTTTATTTAATAAGAAAGCTTTTACAATTGGATGAGAAACAAGAACATGTATCTTGTTGTTTGAAAGTATGTACTTAAAATTATTTATTCCTCTGACTACTGAAATTTCTTATTTTTTAAGAAACGTGTACCTTGTTTCGTAATCATGCAAATTTTTTCAAAGAAATCAATTGGTTGTTCAATATTTTCATCATTAACCTAAGTTAATATGGATGAGATTTTTCAGCTCCTGCAAGTGCATACATTGTAAAATATTTATAAAAATTTGGATTTGCAAGAGTAGGAGCTTGAGAGATGGCTGTTTTAATTGCTTCAAACCCTTCTCTCCCTTTGCTAGTCCAGGAGAAAGTTTTTTCTTTCTTTAACATAGATGTCAATGGTTTAACTAATGCTGCAAAATCTCGGACAAATCTTCTAACATTTTTTTTTTTTTCCCAAAAAACTCTATAATGTCTTCTTGTGATGAGTAAATGATGGTTTTGATATGGCTTTAATTCTTAAAGGTTCAATTGCCAATCCTTTTCTAGAAACAATATGACCAAGTAATTTACCTTAAGGTACTGAAAAGATAGACTTTTTGGGATTCAAAGATATTCCAAACTACATGCACAACTAAAAGTCTATCTTAAATGTATTAGATGTTCATTTGAAGTTTTTGAAAATATGGTAACATCATCCAAACAAATCAGCATGAATTTATTTAATAATATACAAAAAAACCATGCCCATTACACGTTAAAATGTTGCACCATCATTCGAAAGGCCAAAAGGCATTCTTTTGTAACCATAAGTACCCCACTTAGTGGTAACAATGGATTTGTACCTATCTAATTCTTGGACTAGAATCGATTGTATCCACTATAACTATCCAACCGAGATAGTCTATCGGAACCAGAAATTGTTCTTAAAATATGATCCATATTGGGTGGTGGATAATGATATTTTAGTGAAGCTTTATTAAGATCTCTCGAAATCCATACATAATATGATATTTTTGAATTTTTAAAAGTTTGAAAAATAAAGTCTAAAAATTCTAAGGAAATCCAACCACCCACCATCCCTTGGCCAATTAGAACCCGCCACGTTGCCAATGCATGCTGAGGAAGAAATTGATGGGAAAATGACACCCGTCTGACCGTCAAAATACAGAAAATGCCAGGGATGCCCTAGAAATTGATTTTTTTGCCAAGGATGGAAATTTTTTGAATTGGAACCAGACAAAACATGATTATGAGCATTTCTTGACCTTGGGATTGAATTTTTGAAGGCATATATGTATAAAATGATCAATTTTGATTTTTCACGATCGGGAAAAAGGGAGAACACGACATAGCCCGCAGATTTGAAGAATTTAGGGAAAAATTAGGCAAAATTTGAGTATTCTTGCAAAATGGGGCATGTCAAATGATTTTCAAATGGACTAAGGCATGGGAATAGAGGCAACAACTTCATTTCACCCATTAAAATTGTAGAAAACATTTCAGGAAATGCAGAGTGAAAGGAAAAATAGGGAAAAAACATAGAGGATAAAAATGGACACCAACACCTCCAGGAGGTAACTTTTAAGCACGTCGCATCCTTAAAAATTATGAAATATGGTTACTATTGACCCAAGATATTCAAGGAATGCTTCGAATGGATCAGAAAGTGTAAGAAATGTGCTTTCTTTATTGGAAATGAACGTTTATCTTCGCTTCCCCTACATCCTATTTCATTGGATCAACCATTCTTGTAGTAGGATCTTGAATTTATTGGCGTGATAAACCTATTGATAATTTTTGCAATTCTACAAAAATGGGCAACTTGAAACTTTGTTATAATGGATGGTATTAATGGAATGGACCTAACTAGGGGAACACATTACAGTATTATCATGTTTTATCCTCAAATTCAATCTCAAAATCTTCCATCATATTGAAAAAAAGCTTTAAGTTCTGATCACCAGTAATAGCATTATTTCCTTGAAATTTAGGTAGTCTATTTCTAACATCTTGGGGCACAACATCTAGATATCCACCCATACCTTTGAAATCTATAGGACCAAAACTGTTCATAACAAAAAAAGGTCTGGGTGGGGGCTAGGCCATATTGTTTTGGGGAGATGATCTTATAGGAGAAAATGAATGATGAGGAGTGAGGGGTCTTTAGGAAAAAGAATGCAATTCTCAAAATGAATGTTCTCTAAAATATCTATTTCTTGGAAGATCCTATCAACTTTGGAAAACATAGGGACAGAATGAGACACAAACATTTCAAATACAAATGAAAGACCCTCTCAAGTTGGAGAATTCAGATCTACAAAAAGACTACCCGATTAAGAAGCACTTGAGGAAGTATGGCCAATGATAGGCTGATCTGTTTCCCTGAATTGATAACTCTTTTCTTGATTTCTAATCTCCAATAACTCTCTAGATTCTTCTTCCTTCCGAATTTTCTTTCCCAATTCGAAATAACCTTCTAGTACGGTCTTTGATGAAGAAAGATATTATTCCTTCCATCTTTACAAACATTAGTGATAAATTTCAATTGACAGAGGTTAAGACACTAGAATTTATCAAAAATTAATTCAACACGGAGTTGTCACTAAGGATTTTCACCTTATTTTTGTAAATGATCTAAAAATGGTCTATAAAAATGTCTATCAACACTAAATTCATGAAAATCTTCATAGATTCGACCTTCCTTTACCTGTATTTAACATTGATGATGTAAACTTAGTGCCAAAACCAACATTAACTTAAAATATTGCATGTAGAACTTGTAACTTTGCAAATCTTATAGATCTCAACAAAGGATGATGTTTAAATAATGTATTTGCACTTAGATCATGTAAGAAACATTACGGGGCCAAATATAAGAATTCCTTTCAAGATCCATGGAAACGACACAAAAATTGTGTTGGTATCCAAATATAGTCTCCTTGAAAGTTGAGGAGCATCACAGATTCAACAAGAAACTCGAGAGAGATGAATGATAGGTCATTTTGTACTTGAGGAAAGGATTTTGCTCTTTGTTTGTCACTTGGGTGCTAGAGAAAATGATAGCACCATATAAAGGATTTGATCTATCCTCACTACTTTAGGTGATGCCTTTTGACCGAGGTTAGAGGACCCATTTTGTAACATTTTTGGTGAAGGATAATGAAGATATCCTTCTTTGCACAAATTTGAAAGGAAACCTTGAGAAAATATGATCAATGCATCACAATTTAACTCTCATGAGTTTTCTTCTAAAGAATGGTGATATTTTCTAAACAAGGTTAAGGTTACTAAAGACATTATGGAATCATGATTTCTTACGCACATTTTAGCGGTAGAGAATCTATTCATTTTTGGACATACGGGAAAACAGGGTAGTTCGGTAGGATTAATTTTTTTAATAATATTTTGTGAGAAATTAAGTAGGATAAAATTTATTTTTCCAGATATTTGAGAACCTTCACAACAATTGGAAAACTAAATAACAGAATGCTTGAGAATAGCTAAAATATTCCTTCAAGCGAAGGTGTGCATCAATCGAGGCCTATATTTTCAAGGTTTAACATAATATCCAAGAATTTAACACGAAGGCTCAAGCTAAAGACTCAATTAAACATTAAAGACCCCTGGTTCCTCACGCCTAAGATACACTCAAAGGCTTACAGACAATCTTTATCAACAAAATGACAGTAAAGTGATTTTAAATTATTTATCTCATTATAGGATGAAGGCTCTTCTCGTAATGAAATTACAAATGCCACTAAAATATCATAGGGATGAGATCCTGTGTGATTCAAAGGGATTTTAAGACAAGATTGTAATAGAAACAAGAGATACTATTTGCAGAAATTATGAAATGAAGAAAACACAAATTTTCCCAAGATTAACACATATTAATTCGAATTTGATTAGATTCACAAGCAAGGGAAGGTATATTGAACAATCTCGAGCTTGTCAATGGGTCTACACTTGCAACCAATTTGACATGATCAAATCTAAAACATAAGAGATTAACAGGTTTCCCATATGGTATTTCTGGATGATGGGCTTTCTCAAATTTTCTCATAAGAATTCAACCCCCAACCATTTACATGACTAAAGCATGATTTTTATAACAATCAGTTTACATCCAAGCTTTCTCCCCAAGAAAATAATATTCGAGGAACCTTTGTTTGTTACATGTTTGATCATGATTTCATGAAAATTACGTTTAATGTGTTTACAAAAAAAAGTTACCAGTTGTTAAAAAAGGTGAATCATTACAAATATCTCCATCATTTTTTTAACTGGGGCACCCATTCATCTCCTCTGGCAACATTTTCATCCTTTTCGTTAGCAACTTCCAACATTTCATCCTTTTCCCATTCTTTCCTTTGTTACTTTTCTTTACATCTAGCTTATCTGGTAATTCACATTTTCCAAGTGCTTGAGTAATTCCAACTTCAAAATATCAACCTTCACATTCCTTGGACTCAAAAATTAAGCTTTAAATCCATTCAATTAAACTTTGCAGACAAAAATGACAAGGAATTTCATAGAAAAATGATGAAAAAAATGCATATTCGAATCTCAAGGAGTCTTGGAGCAAAATGGTGGTAAAATTAGATGAAATTCACATCAACCATTGATTATGCACTTTCTCATCTTTAGATTAGAACCGTCCATGTGGAAAAATCTTATTCTAAGTAGTCCTAGTGTTGCCTTTTGTATTTTATGATTTTTGGAGAAAATGCGTAATTTTCAATTTTCCCGCCCCTCCACCTTTTAAAATCAAGCTTGACATGTGGCTTAATATAGGCCTTTGATGGAGTCATGGCTCATTTCTACAATTTTACCCTTTTTAACAAAATGGAAAAAAATTCAATTTTCCTCTACTGACCCGCCTTCCTAATTTTATATTTTGATGTGGGCCTTAACGGAGTTGCGGAAGTCAATTTATAAGTTTTTACCTTTTTTACAAAAGGGAAAAAAACTTCAAAACACCCTAAAAACCCCTCTCCGCTTATAATGTTTAAAAATTCCACGTGTCCTTCTTCAAGGTCAAAGTAAGAATTTTTCCCTTTGGGGGTTATGGATCAGTTTATAACTTTGCTCCTTTTTAAAAAATGGAAAAAATCTTCAAAACGCCCTAGTGACCCACCTTCCACTTCTAAATTTTTAAATATGCCACATGTCCTTCTTTGGGGTCAAAGTAAGACCTTTTCCCTATCTCTTCATATTTTCTGGATAGCTAATCGAGATCTCGGGCCGCGGGGCCACTTTGATTTTTTTACAAGTGTGACCAAATTGGAAAATCTCACCAAAAAGACCCATCAGCCACATCAAATCACGAATGAACACATGTATCTGAAGATGGTGATATATAATTTGATGGGATAAACATGCCCATCAATAAAAGATGTAGGGGAACTTCACATTTACGCCTGAATTGAAATTTCCTTTAAGGAAAAAGAATTTCAAAATGATAGAAGGCCCAAATATGATCCACGACCATGGAGAAAGATCTTTAATATCATACAAATTAAGAAAACCTTTCATGCATCAATTTAGGGAAATAGAAAATATGACAGAGCCCGTAGATTGAAGAATTTTTAGAACAAACGGGGTGAGACCAAATTGAGCACCAACATCAGCTCTGACTCGGGGATGGGCACTCCCAACGAGTGCTAAAAGAACAAATAGCAGACCAAGTGCCAAAAATAAACCATTGGGAAATGGAGTCACGATCCAACCCTCTAGGAACAAAATGAGAAACCAAAAAAAAATTGCCACCAAGGACCAGGAAGAACTAAAACAAAAATACATGAAAGCAGAAAGAAACCAAAAGACTATACACTATAAAATGGTGCATACCTTTATTCTGAGACATTAATCAGAAATATTTCAAAATCAAGCAAAAATTTTCAATTCCCTATCTAGGTCTTTAGGAAGAAGGTATGTTCACCAATTTTAATGTCAATTGAATAAGAGCCCATCTAAAATACATCAAACTTTCCATGTTTTCCCTTATCCTCATGCCTGCTATCCCATAATAGCACACAATCTCCCACACTGAAAGATCTTAGAGTCACCTTCTTATTAAACTTCTTCAATTTCTCTTAATTTTACATGCCTATGATGGGATTCCCTTATTTCTTCATCTAAATAAATAATGTTATTGATGTGAGCATCATAGGGACTAACCTCTTGATCTTCCAATTGTTGAAGAAATTGAAATGAAGACAATTATATATGCAGAGTAGGGTAGTAGAGCTTGAGTTCCATACACCAACTTATTGGTACCCAAATTGATTCTCCCTCATAAGTTGAGCAGCATCACAGGTTTCATAGGAATCTTAGAGGTGATAAAAGCATGTAATGTGTCATTTTATATCCGGGTGAAATGCATCTTGCTCTTTATCACTCGGATGTGTAGAAATGGTTAGCACCATCAAGAGGATTGACCTATCCTCACTACTTTATGGTTGTGCTTTTTAACCAAGGCGAGAGGACCCTTTTGTAACCTGTTGTTTATGGAGGAGATGGAGATGTCATTCCTTTTGAAGTATTAAGAATACCATGAAGAAAATATGATTAATGTAACAAAACCTAACTCTCATGAGTTATCACTCTAGATAATGGAGATATTTTCTAGAAAGGTTTAGCCACTAAAGACAATGAAAACCTAATTGTTTATGCATGTTTTGGTAGTAAAAATTATGCATTTGTATACATACATGAAAAAAGGGTATTATGGGTATGATTATTATTTTTGAATGATTTTGGTAGGAGATGAAGCAGATAAATTTGATTATACTAGACCTTTGGAGGGACTTTACAACAAATGAGTAAATTTTCTTCAGAATAGTCAAGACATTCCTTCAACAAGAAGGTGTGCTTCAATGGAGACCCAAATCAGCACGTTTTCACATAATCTTTAAGACTCCAATACAAAGGCTTGAATTAGAAGACTCAATTAAACACTATAGTTTCTTATTAACCACACCTAAGGTACACCCAAAGACTTATAGACAATCTTTATCAACAAATGATAGTGAATTGATTTTAAATTTTTTTATCTCATCCAAGATGAAGGATCTTCTTGAAATGAAATTTGAAAATACCATTAAACTGTCATAGGGACAAGATCCTATGTGATTTCACAAAAATTTAGTGTAAGATTGCAATAGGAATGAATAAAACTATTTGTAGACATTCTAAAACAAAGCAGACACTAATTGCTTAGAGTCAACATAGAATAACTCAAATTTGATTAAACTTATCAACAAGGGAAAGTTTATAGAACATTCTCAGAGCTTTTCAATGGCTGTACACTCATAACCACCTTGACACGATCAAGTTTAACACAAAAGAGATATGTACGGTTTCTCAAATATCCCTCTAGAAAGACGGGCTCTATCAAGATTTTCTCTTAGAAAATCAGTTCTAACCTCTAACACTCCCACATTCCAACCTCTAACCCTTTTTCACAAAAAAATCATGCCTATTTTAAAATTTTACCACAGAGTTTCCCCACCCCCAAAATATAGACATTGAGTGCAACAATGCTCACCATGATCCTGATCGCGATTCCCAGAATCAAATATGTAAAATGTTATCATGTGCTGCTCGGGGTAGATCTCTTGAGCCTCTCCCATTCAACTCCCTCTTTTGGTATATCACTCTTCCTTTTACTTTCCAACCACTTCCACCCCTAATCTATCAAATCTAGTTTCTTGCATGCTCGGGAAAAGAAAATGGAAGATCGGATCGAGCCCAAAAATCAGATCTCATCTTAATGGTAAAAGACCTCCCCATTATCAAACCTAGATTTCATGTCTTTCACGTGCAAAGTAAAGAAAATTGGGCCAAATCCATAGTCGGATTGCATATTAATGATGAAATACATTTTACAAACCTTCCCCACCAAACTAGGATACCAAATTAATGCTCCTCTTCATTTGTCATGTAGGAGACTCCAATAAATGATAAAAAACCATAAGAATACGCATCCCTAGGAGCTCTAGAGTGAAAATGGTGGAAAAATTAAATACATAGGCACAACTATCATTGATTTCTATTTTGAATTTGGACCTTCCATGTGGGAGATTTAATTTAGAGTGGGCATTCAGGTTCCCTTTTTCCTTTTACAACTTTTGGAAAAATGTAAATTTTTACATTTTGCTCCACACCTTTTCCTTTGAGAAATGATCGTGATATGTGTCCTAAGGTGGGTCCCAAAGGAACCATGGACAAATTCTTCTAGTTCACCTCTTTTTTGGAAAAGGAAAATTTTCTAAATTTTCCCTACATCTCCGTCATTGATTGGGGAATTTTTTGTCTATTTCCTGCCGGGTTTGGGGCCATTTTGATCTTTTAATCCTTTTGTAATAAGAGATGAAAAATCCCAAGTTTCCTCCAATGGCCTGCTTCCCCACCCCTTTGAATTTTCAAATCCAACCTTGACCTCCCTTTTGTCGGGCTTGTGGGCCATTTTGATATTTAAATCCTTAAGAGGAAAAAAATCCAAGTTTCCCTCGATGGTTTGCTTCTCCGCCTTTTGACTTTTCAAACTGCCATGCGTCACAATGGCACATCTTGAAATTGTCCCCAAAACTTGAGATCTTGAATGAGAACAAGCTCACCATGTGTCATGGCATGGAAAAAATTGTTTGAAGGCTTAAAGCTCAGCAGAACGCACCATGTGTCAAGGTCCGAGGCAATCTCCTTTGGCCATTGAAAATTCCAAAAAAATGTAAAGTGAGAGGAGGCCTCTAAGTTTCCTCCTGGGGCTTATTTAAAATGAAATTCAAGGGCCATTCCTCAAACATGCATTGTCCATCCACATGTCCCATGCCTCTCAAAACCTTTTTTTGAAAAAACTAAGTATGGGAATCTCCGAGGAATCCTCCACATGTCCTCTGACACAGCTCTAAAACCAAACAAAAATGAAAATCTTCAAATGAGCATCATTCCTCCACGTGGACCAATTTTGGATCAAGGAAATTTATAGAATTTTAGAGTGCCCTACTGAGTTGTGTAGAACAAAAAGAGGCCACATTTCTGTTGATGCAAAGATGTAAATTTGACCCCGAGAAACGCTTTGTCAAACCATAAAATGTGGAAAAACAACCATTTAATCCCGGAGATGAAGTTTTCTCAAAAGGAAAGAGAACTTAGAAATTTTACAAGGCTCAAATACATTCCTCCGAGCTACATCCATTCATTTTTCCTCAAGTATTTAGAGAAAATGACAAGGACAACAAATCTTGATAGTGGAAAATAGAAAGAATGGGAGAGCCCGAGTTTTTAGATGAACAAAGAACAAGGGACCCTAATAAAATACCTCTTCCAGATAAATAAAGAAACAAGGTAAACAACTATGGATCCATACGTGATCCTCGGCCCAGGAAGGATTGGTTATGGAAACAAAGGAAGGAAAAGACTTCTTAGGCACAACACTGAGGGGATAAAATATGGAGGATACTGTAAATTGATAGACCTTAATGAAAAAATGGGGCGAGACTATTTTGAGCACCAACACAACTCAAATGGAATTTTTTGAGTAGCTCTTTTAATAGTGATTCTATCAGCCCAAATAAAAAAATTCAACTACTCACCCCATTTCCTTTTGTTCAACTCCAAAGTCCTTCTAATTATCTTCAACAAATTTTTATTGTTGGACTTTGCTTTTCCATTTCCTTGGGGATTATAATTGGAAGCATATGTAAAATTGATCCCATATTCATGACACATGGCCACCAAATGTTTATCCTGAAATCTCATGGCATTATCAACAACTATCTTAGTAAGCACTCCAAACCCGTAATGATATGATTCATAATGAAAACCATGAAAATTTGGTGAGTTACTTTCTTGGTGGGGATATCCTCCACCCACTTTGTGAAGTAATCAATTGGCTACTAAAATCCACTTATGGCCAACACTTGAAGAATCTAAAATCTCACCAATTAAGTCCATTTCCCATTGCCTAAATGGGGCTTCAATTGATATAGGCTTTAAAGGAAGGAGCCTAAAGCTTTTCAGATTCTTCCAAAAAGTGTTGGCAACTTTCATATTTTATTACCAATAGAGTTTTATCTTTGAAAATATTTTTCCACCAATAACCATCCCTTAAGATCCTATGAGATGTGACTCTTCCAAAAAAAATTCCCCCACAAACTCCTCCATGGAGATCAACAATTATCTTAGGGGCTAAATCTTCAAGTAATGCATCTTAAGAGAACTCCCTCATGTTTCTTCTAAGCTAACCCAAAATCAGTAATGACATATTTGTGGGAAGCTAACTTAAGTGATATTTTCTGATTCTTGGTTAAATGTTCAGGGCACTGTAGATGTTTGAGATAAAAAATGATGTCCTTGTACCATTAATAATTTATTAGTTTTTCAAGGACATTCAACCTTTCTTCTTCAACTTCATTTACCTCAATTGTCTACAGATTGCTCTCTACCATAAGTTTTCCAAGCCCAAACCTCTGACCAGTTTTTTTGTTTGGATATCCATATCATAATCTTGCAATTTGTTTACCCATCGACATCTCTTCCTTGAAACCTCCATTTTTGATAAGATATATTTCACCATGGTGTGGGGAATATAAGCAATGAATTTGGAACTCATAATATATGGCCTAAAGATATTTGTTGCTTTTACCAAAGAAAATGCCTGCTTCTCCATGATAGTATACTTTATCTCAGATCCTTGTAATGCCTTATTGAAAAAGGAAATTGGTCTTTCACCTCCCTCATCATCATCATCCTTCTGCAACAACACAGATGCAATAGTATTTTCTAAAGAAATATAAAACATTTGGAAATCCTTCTTATAATCTTGAGCTACTAAAATATGGGTATTCTTTAATGCTTCTTTGATCCCAACAAAATCTTGAATAATTACTTCTTCCCATTTGATACTTTGATCTTTCTTCAGCATGTTAGTGATTGGGATAGTTAGTTCATAAAATTTGGAGATAAATCTCCTAATAAAATTAATCTTCCCAAAAAATGATTGGATTCCATTCTTGGTTCTTGGAATAGGGACTTTGCTGATGGATTCTACCATTTCAGGATCAATCATGACCCCTTTCTTTGACACAATGTGTCCAAGAAGCTTTTCTTTCTGAACTCCAAAATGGAACTTCTTGGGATTTACGGAAATACCATACTCCTCCGCATCTTAACAACATTTTTATAAGTTTTTGCAGGTGGTCACCCTTTTTTGCTAGAGAAAGTAGTCACATCATCTTGATATAAAATAATGAAATCATTAATATAGCTAGAGAAAGCTACATCCATTACTCTTTGGAAAGTGGCTCTAGCATTCATTAGACCAAAATGCATTATGAAATATACATATGTTCCCCAAGGAGTGGTAAAGGTAGTCTTGATTCACTCTGATTCCTTCACAACTACCTGGTTATATCCATAAAAACCATCCAAGGTGGATAAAATTTTGAACCAATAACAATTATAACATATTTTCCATATTTAGTAGATGTATTTATCCTTCATTGATGTCTATTCAAATTTCTAAAGTCCACACACAACCTTATATCTCCATTCTTCTTTCTGATAGTTACCAAGTTTACAACCCATGATGAGTACCTTGTGGGTTGTATGATTCCTCCATCCCTCAACATTTTCAATTCTTATTACATATTGTTGGAAAGGAGTGGATTTATCTGCCTTTGTTTCTGCCTAAACTGCTTGGAAGAATCTTCCAAGGGAATTTCATGCTAGAAAACATCCTCCATGTATGTTTTCAGTTCAGAATAATAGCATGCTATGCATTCCTGGTATTTCTTCACAATTGGACATATGACTACTTTTCTTCCTTTCTCAAATTGCTACCTAGCCAGATCTTACATGGTTTATCCTTCATGCCCAGGTCGTGCTCTTCAACATCCCTCGAGGATGACATGTGTCTATTGACAATGCAATCAACATTCTCAAATTTTATTCAAGTGTTAAAACCTATGAGAAGAGTATTAGTCTTCAACTGAATGATGTATTTGCCAAATAAATTCTCCTTTTCATCATCCACAAAAACCATTAGCTCCCAATATATACATTGATTGGAAAAAAATTATCTTTGGTTCTACAAAACCTTTTCACCGAGAGTCATCTTCATACACTTGACAATGTTTAACATTGTTAGGAATAGATGGCCTAGTTAATATCTCAATATTATACTCAGAATAGGGGGATACATTACAATTTTTAAATTTGGACCCCAATATGGCCAATTTTTCTACTAGAGTATTGTACTTCCTATCGTGATGTATTATGTTGAAGGAGTCAAACATTTCAATGAAATATCAAACTGCATGCTTATACTACTTCATTCTCTAATTTTTGTTGCATACAATTTTATAACCTTCTTGACAATTAGCTCCGAATATCGTTTAACAATGATGTCTCTAACACCATATTTCCAAGCAATTCTTAAACTCAATAACATTGTTGTATATTCTACATTATTGTTAGTGCACTCAAAGTTTAGTTTAAAATAAAAAAAAACTCTTCCCGGCCTTGAGATATCATAAAAATACTAGCACCATTTCCAAATTTATAGAAATCCCCATAAAACAACAAATTCCAAGGAGAACCTACTTGATTAAGAGACTTTAATTGATTCAATTTTTTGCTCTTTACCATCAATGCAAATCCAAAAAGTTATCATCATTAATGTTAGTGAATAACATTTCATAGGAAGTATTATTGGGATCCTCAATGAGATGTAACATCTTCTTTTCACCATAAAACTTTACAAGACTTCCTCAATAGGTATAGTGCGAAAATACATATCCATTTGCACACTCCCACCCACACTAGCAGCCCATTTTCTTGATAAAAATTCCCCATTTGGGAGGGCAATCAACAATAAAACATCTAGTTTTAATTTCTTGCTGTGTAGGCTGCAAGTTACACTATCAAACCCTTAACACATCCAAACCAATGGAACCTCTCTGGAATCCATGGTAGTGCACTTCCCATAAGATTCTTTTACTTTGATATCTAATCCATTCATGACCTCAAGAGGAATAACATTGCGTGATGCTCTAGAATCGAACATACAGTTGTGTAACACTGTCCCTAATAATCGAGTAAGTGAAAAATGGATCTACATTCCGTTGGGAATCAAACAATAATGTTCCTAAATATACTTTAGGTGACTCACCTAGTTCTTCCAGCACTTAGGGTTTTTCCAACTCTGCAATGGTAGGATGAGTCTCAAGATTGTTTACATTTCGCCTTGGGTAATATTTTCTTCTTTTAATCCCAAATACTCAAAGGCCCTTTTCTTGTGCTCAGGAATCTTAAGTAGCTCAAAAATTGTAATAGAAATGTTGATCTAACTCAATACTTGGGAAATGTCATAAGGAATGTATTTAGGAAAGACAATATTTGGAGGAAGAATGACAAAATCATCTAACAACAAAGGATTTTACACAGTCTAAGCATGGGTAGGGATACCAATCTATTTAAGAAATAAGGCCTTTTCCAGATGTATCTTTCTTAGGGGTTTCCTTAGGGATACTGGTAAGCACTAGAATTTTTGGTTTGGCCCAAGGCCCTACCCCTTTGACAACTTTACTCTAAGTGTTATATTCATTTTCTTGGGCAACCACAACATTCATTAACAACTACCTATCATCCTCGAAAGGATTCCCCATCATAATTTTTAATCATTAATGTCATTAAGTATTCAAAATCATTATTAGGAAATTCAAAATTTGTACCATATCTACTTTAAAATTATGAGAGGGAGGAATGGGTAATGCCCGGTGAATGCAATCCTAGAAATCTATAGTAGTTCCGACACTCGATTAATTTAGTTGAATTTTCTCCTTATCGTGAACTTGTATAACATGCCATCATACACACATCATCATCGATGTCATCATCAGCTTCCTCAACTTATTTTTATTCATCACATGGGGCATGTGGTAAGAAACATTTTTCACACCACTCAATTTCATTGGCTTCTTCCACATTAGCAACTCTAAAAGTCAAAGGATCAGGCATGATTCTATTTTCACGGGCTTGGGGCTGTATATTTCTTGACCCCATGGGTCCTTTCCTCTGTCATCAGATAACTGATCACCCCTAGGATGATTTGAAAATATTTCTTGACCTTGTGATTTATGATGACCTTGGGAACTTTTCCAATCCCATTCTCTTCTTTTCCCAGTTTATAGGATATTTCCTTAACAGCTCCGGCCAAAGTTTTACAACATCCTCTAGATCCATAACTTACTTGACTGAGGCTTCTCTAGATTGATCAACTTGATACCTTCCCTCTTAGGAGGCTTACCAAATGATTTGATATTGTTTTCAATCTGTAAAGCCATGGTGAAGGCCTACCTCAATTTTGATAGGTTCTTATCCCTCAAATAATAAGAAACCTTCTTATCAAAAGCATCATAGTATTTTATTAGACATGAAACATCACTTGGCCTTAAGATTACAGGTAGCCTATTCAGGGTCTTATTGAAATGAGTATTGAAGTCATGAAAATAGATTCATTAGGATTCTTCTTAATATTTTCAAATTCTCATAAAAGAAACCTAGGGTTTGTTATATATCCATACTACAATCTAAAAACATTCTTCATTTCTATTCATGAATCAATGGAGTTATCTAGAAATAATTTATACCAGTCCCGTGCATCCTCCTCTAGAGTATGAATAAACAATTTTATGTACACATCCTCAAATTTGATCTCAAAGTCTTCCATCATATTGATAAAAATCTTTAAGTGATGATCACAAGTAATAACATTATTTCCTTAAAATTTAGGTAGTCTATTTCTAACATCTTGGGGCAAACATTTGGATATCCAGCCATAACTCAAAATCTTTAGGACCAAAATTATTCACAACAAATGAAGGTCTGGTGAGGAGGATGGGCCATATTGTTTTTGGGATGTGATCTTATAGAGAAAAAAATGATGAGGAGTGAGGGGTTTTTGGGGCATAGGAATGCAATTCTCAAAATGAATGTTCTCTAAAAACTATGTTTCTTGGAAGATCCCATTAACTTTGGAAAACACAGGGACATAATGAGATGTAAATTTTTCAAATTAAAATGAAGGACCCTCTCTAGTTTGAGAATTCATATCTATAAAAATAATACATTCAGAAACACTTGAAGAGTATGTAAATCTTAAATGCAAGGCTGATCAGTTTCAACAATTGATAACTCTTTTCTTGATTTCTGATCTCTAATAACTTTCTAGATTCTTCTTCCTTCAGAATTTTTCTTTCCCAATTCTAGAAACAACCTTATAACAGGGTCTTTAATGAAGAAATATCTTCTTCCTTCCAGTTTTTCAAATATTAGTGATAAATTTCAATTGAAAAGGTTAAGACATTGGAATTTATCAAAAATTAATTCAACATGGAGTCGCCACTAAGGATTTTCACCTTAGTTTTGCAAATGCACTAAAGTTGTTCTGCCAAATGTCTCTCAACACTAAATTCATGCAAAGCTTCAAAGATATGACCTTCCTTTACCTGTATTTAACATTGATGATGTAAAATTAGTGAACAAAACTAACAAAAAATGAGAATATAGCAAGTAGAACTTGTAACTTCACAAATCTTACAGATCTCAACAAAGAATGGTGTGTAAACAACGGATTTTCACTTATATCATGTAAGAAACATTACCAAGACCAAATATAATAATGCCTTTGAATATATCTGGAAATGGCACAAAAAATGGTGTTCATATCTAAATTGATTCTACCTTGGAAGCCGATCAGCATCATAGATTTAACAAGATATTCAGATACAAACAGATCATAAGTCATTTTAGTAGCCAGGGAAGGGATTCAGCTGCCTCTTTGTCACTTGGGCACTGGAGAAATGGATAGCACCATATAAAGGATTTGATCTTTTCTCACTCCTTTAGGCCGTGCCTTTCGACCAGGGTGAGAGGACCCATTTTTAACCTCTGTTGGTGAAGGAGAATGAATATATCCTTCTTTTCATAAATTTGAAAGGAAAGCTTAAGAAAATATGATCAATGCACCACAATTTAACTCTCACGAGTTTTCCTTTCTAAAGGATGGTGGTATTTTCTAAACAAGGTTAAGCTTACTAAAGAAATTATGGAATCTTATTGCTTCTGCATATATTTATGTAGTAGAATTTATTCATTTGTGGACATATAGGAAAATAGGGTAGTTCATATAGGATTCTTTTTTTTGAATAATTTTTGGTGGGAGATTATAGGATAAACTTGATTTTGTGAGATGTTTGAGAACCTTCACAACAATTGGAAAAATAAATGATAGAATGCTTTAGAATAGCTAAAATATTCATTCAACCAAAATTTGTGCATTTATAGAGGCCCATATTTGTACAATTTCACACAATATCCAAGAATTTAACATGAAGGCTTGAGATAAATACTCAATTAAACATTAAAGACCCATGGTTCCTCATGCCTAATATACACTCAAAGGCTTACAAAATAATATTAACAAAATGACAGAAAAGTGATTTTAATTTTTATCTCATTACAGGATGAAGACTCTATTCGTAATCAAATTGAAAATGCCATTAAAATATCACAGGATGATAGATCCTATGTGATTCCAGGGATTTTAACATAAGATTTCAATAGGAACAAGAAATACTATTTTCATACATTTTGAAATAAAGCAAACACAAATTTTTCTTAAGATTAACATAGATTAATTTTAAATTGATTAGATTCATCAAGGAGAAGGTTTTTGAACAATCTCGAAAGCTTTTCAATGGTTTTACACTTGCAACAAACTTGAAATGATCAAATCTAAAAATAAGAGATTAACATGTTTCCCGATGGTCTCTCGGAAGATGGGCTTTCTCAAATTTTCTCATAATAATTCAACCCTAACCATTTGCATGAATAAAGCATGCTTTTTATAACACTCAATTTACATCCAAGATTTCCCCCCAGAAAATAATATTTGAGGAACCTTTTTTTATTACATGTTTGATCATGATTTCTAGAAAATGACATTTAACTAGTTTACAACAAAAAATTGCTCAGTTGTTCAAAAATGGTAAATCATTTCAAATATCTCCATCATTTTTTTAATTGGGGCACCTAGTCATCTCCTCTAGTAACATATTTTTCATCCTTTTGTGCTGCTGCAACCTCCATCATTTCACCCTTTTCCCATTCTTTCCTCTATAACTTTTCACTTCATCGAGCTTCTCTGGTAATTCACATTTTTGCAAGTTCCCAAGCAATTCAAAGTTCAAATAATCAACCTTTACATTCCTTAGACTAATAAATTAAGCTCTAAAAACATTCAATTAAACTTTGTAGACAAAAAAACAAGGAATTTCATCAAAAAATGATGAAAAACAATGCGTATTCGCATCTCCAGGATTCTTGGAGAAAAATGGTGGAAAATGAGATGCAATACACAAAACCGTTGATTATTCCCTTTCTCATCTTTAGATTAGAACCTTCCCGTGTGCAAAAATCTGATTCAAAATGGGCTTGGGTTTCTTTTTATATTTTATGACTTTTGGAGAAAATGTGCAATTTTCACATTTTGCCCTACCCCTCCACCTTTGAAAATCGGGCTTGACACGTGGCTTAATATGGGCCTTTGATGGATTCATGGCTCATTTAAGAAATTTTACCCTTTTTAACAAAAAGGAAAAATTTCCAATTTTCCTCCACCGACCCACCTTCCCGATTTTATCTTTTGATGTGGGCCCCAAGTGGAGTTACGGGTCAATTTATAACTTTGCTCCATTTTTAAAAAAGGAAAAAAATTCAAAATGCCATGGTAACCTGCCTCTCACTTCTAACTTTTGAAATATGCCACGTGTCCTTCTTCGGGGTCAAAGTAATCCTTTTTCCCTGTGGGGTTACAAAACAATTTATAACTTTGCTCCTTTTTACAAAAGGGCAAAAAAATTCAAAATGCCCTGTGACCCACCTTCCACTTCTAACTATTGAAATATGCCATGTTTCCTTCTTCGGGGTCAAAGTAAGACTTTTTCCCTGCCTCTTCATATTTGTTGGATAGCCAATCAGAGACTATCTGGGGCCTGGGGCAATTTGATAGTTTTACAAATGTGACCAAAGTGGAAAATTTCACCTAAAAGACATGCCAGCTGCATCCAATCATGAATGAACACGAATGAAGATGCTAAGATATAATTTAAAGGGAAAACATGCCCATCGAACAGAAGATGCAAGGGAACTTCACCATTTATGTCCGAATTGAATCTTTCTTTAAGGATAAATAATTTTGAAATGATACAATGCGCAAATGTGAGCCACGACCATGGAGAAGGATCTTCAACAACATACAAATGAATAAAACCTTTCACGCATCCATTCGGGGAAATAGAAAATATGATAGAGCCCGCAGATTGAAGATTTTTTAGAGAAAATGGGGTGAGATCAAATTGAGCACCACCAATATCAGTACAAGAAGAGAAAAAATGACAAGAAAAAATTATTATAGTGCTCAAAGATAACCACGGCCTTACCTCCTTCGATCTCATGTTACATATCAGAAAAGAATGAGCTCAAAGTTTCTCATAATGGTGGTTGAATGTGAATTTATCAAGCATAGAGTTTTAAAAGAGAAAAATAAAATAACATGAAATCTTCATTTTGATATGGACCTCTAAAAAGCACTTATTAGAGGCCCAAGAATGATAAACCCACAGACTCAAAAGAATGCCCAAGACTCAACTTGAAAAATCAAATAAAAATAAAGTACAAATCTACCATCACCTAAACCACCTCCATCAAATTATGCTAAGAGGTGAAACAATGAAAACGGAAGGAGGTTTCATGTTCTAGATTCACAATAAGATGGAATCACATAAGAAAATTGAGCTCGAACATGTAACAATGGCGTCCTAAAGGAAATTTTCTAAGGCTTCTCCCTTCAAAATAAAGATTGCATGTAAAAATGATCAAATTTAGGATATAAATAAAATTTTGCTCTAACTATTCCATAGTAACCTAACTCAACCTAAGTTAAGGATCAATGGTGCTAAATCAACCATGTAGAAAATCAACGATGCTTGATCATAACCCAAGACAACTACCAAGTGACAAATCAATGGTTTGAGATCCACAAAGTAGCAAGACCAATGGCCAAAATCAATTACAGAGTCAATTAAGCAACAATCAATCAAAGTCAGATTCTCAGAAGATCAATGGTGCTCAGTAAACCCTAAAATTAACTAGGATTAACAAGTAATAAAAATGTTGAGCCACAAGAAACCCTTACTAAATCAAGGGATAACAGGCCACCGATAAAAGGAAGGGTCATGTCATCGTGTGAAGAGGGGACATTCCCATATTAATCAAACATAAATCATTTCTATTGACTGATAAAAGGTCCAAAGGCTTAGTGATTTTCAAAAGAATCAAATCCCGACACCATGATAATATTAAAAGGGGCTGATATCTTATGACTAATGATGATATAGTGATGAAACACATGTTTTGAGCTTATATAGTTTCAAGAAACTTCAAGATAGAGTAGAAAAGGAAACCCAAAATATCATGTTACATGTTATAATGAAGCTAGAATCATAACAAGGAAAGTATGTTATAGAACATAATACAAGTTATGCATGTGGATGAGGAAAACAGAAGGAAGGATTACAATTCGGAAACAAATTATTACAGATATCCTACAAGTTTTGAATAAATGACTAGTTACTCAGGTACAAAATAGATACATTCAACAAAATTTTAGTATGGAGCTTGTGAGGTTAAGAACTCTAGCTTCAATAAAACCTTGAAAATGTAAGAAATGATAGATAAAAAATACACACTGTCTCTAGAAATGAACTAGAAACAAGCTTTGTAGCACACAAAAATTACGGTCTGAAGAAAATTTTCCATGGCTTGGACCTCCAAAATGGGCATGCAAATGAAATGACCAAGTTTAGGTTACAAATAAACCTACTCAACAACCAACCACGGTGTAGGAAAACCTAAATGGGGTTAAAGATCAATGACCAAGATCAAATCGTGCGATGATCAAAGAAACAATATTCTAATTGCAACCACCTACCGTGTTAGCCGTGGTTTCTTGATTAATGGTTTAGGTTCGAGAAAGGATGAAGATTAATGATCGAGATCTTCTACCAACTCCTAGTAATTTTTCATATTTATTAAACAGGAGATCAATGATCCACATTTGTAAGTACTGAAGATCAATGGTTAAACATAGCACCAACCATATTAATTACAAAGTCAAAACCCTAACAAAGGGTACAAAAGGATCAATGACCGCGAATCAATAACTACCAAGATCAACGGTCCTCATCAAAAGGAGGAAATCCAACCATGGTCATAACTTATCACAGTTAAGTCAAAACCCACCGAAAAAGTTTATCATGGGTCAAGCCATCGTTAAAAGAGGGGACCATCCCCATAATAAGCCAATAATCATTCACATTGACCTATCAAAAGGTCCAAAACTATAGTCTAACCCCATAATCAAATGTCGACAACAATAATTACTAAAATGTGGAAACTTCCAAACCTTATGATATGTTATTGTCTCGAACACCTATACAATACATTATATTCCAAGGTGCTTGCCAATGATCATAGATTCCATTCTTTTGAAATCAAGTATATGTGCCAAGGGTATAATAATCAATTGATTATTATTCAAATTATCATATGCCATTTCACACGGTCAAAGAAGGGCCCATGATGGGGCAGATAAGACCAAGAAAAAATGAGTACACAGAGTATTTTACCTTAATCTTGCCAAAAGTATCATACCAAAGGATTTGAAATCAAAAGGATGCATTACTTTGCATGTGCACATGTGGTCCCCATTGGTGAAGATAGAGTTTTGCTAAGTATTTGGGATTATTGGAATTATTTTCATTTGCACAGGATTCAATTTTATATGTGACCACAAGAAGACAAAGGAGATGTCAACATCAGAACTTACAAGTGGACCTCAAAGTAGATGGAATACATGGATAATTTTTGCAAAGTATTGCAAATAAAGTAATAATTTTTTTCTCACACAGAGAGGTTATCTTTGCATGTTCATCCAGGGCGAAAAATTAAAGAGTACTAAATTTATCAGTGAAATGGATCAAATTTCAAGTGTCACATCAAGCACTAGAAGACAAAGATTTCATGCACATTCGAGGAGACTTACACAACAAGAAAATTTTATTATTATCCAAATTATTCATCCAAATTTATTTTTAAAATAGATCATCAACCATAGTTTGAATAAATGTATTTTTGTAATCATGGCTATTAATGTCTCGTTGCATTAGCATGTCTATTTTTATTCCTTTATTATTTTGTGATAAACCTGTAATATTTGCATGCATGGGAGAGTAACAATTTTAGCCTATTTTTAGGATGGGATGGGTGAATAATCTTGTTATATATTGCATGAAATTTCAAGGCATAAAGAGAAATTTTTGACATAGGAGTGCTGAAGTAAATTTTTCCAGTTTTGGCCCTTAAATGAGAATTGATTTCTGCCTTTCCAATTATTTATTGTGGTGTGTATATCTCAATAATTCTTGTGAATATCAAAATCCTTGATTAATCATCTTTCCTTGCTACAAAAATTAGTATATGCTGCATAATATTAGTGTGCATGTTTGTCTTATTGTATTGTTGTGATTCATTTCCCCAGTATAGGTCAAGTTTTTCCTTAATATTTTGCTGAAAACTATTAGTTTGTGTATCCAAAATTAATTCTCAAATTGATTGTGCATGTACGTAGTCAAAGCCCTCAACAAGTTTGGTGTATCACCCCTTTTCAATTTTAGTTACATACATCTTTTTACCCTCAAAACCCCTAAAAATTAGTTTAGGATACATAAAAATAAATTGGCCTTGATACGGAGACTCACCTCAACAATAGTTATACCCAAAGACTTAAGGTGTTTCCATTTTATCTACAAAATCAAGATATCCATAGCAAGCTTAGAACCTCTCCGTAATCATCTCTAACAGGGTTCACTTTTGAGAGATAACATCACTAATTAATCTAGTTATTTTACCCATTTAAAAACTTTTATTTTTATTAAAGTTTATTTCTTAAGTTGATTTAAAATTTACTTCCCATATTAACTTAGTATTCATACCCTTCATTTAGTGATTTCACTATACATTTTACTTTCAATTAATTTAATCATCTTAGATCATTAACTAAAATGCTTATGCACAACATTTGTTATTTAACCAATAATGATATTTATTTCATTTATTCATTGATCCAAATAAAAAGGGGGCACAACTTATTCTAACCCACTAAGTTGCCTCATTAGCTAAATGCAAATACATTTTTATTTAAATCCTAATCCCACAAATTTCCTATCACTTAAAAAAATGTAGGGTTAAATCTGCACCATTACTTCTAATCAATGAGGGCCCTCGGATCTAGGGTTGACCCAAAATCCAAAAATCCTTATCAATATTTTTTATGCACCGCTTTAACCCTAATTTCTTTTCATTTCAACATTTTTGTGTTCAACATTGGATGAGTGAAGGCCGATGAGCTAAGGGAACACTCTGGAGTCCTAGCTTTTGATTCAAGATCTAGGAATGAGAAAGATACTTTTTCGCCCATTTTTCTCCATTTTAAATTTTTTTAGGGTTTGTAGTTTCACACACACACACACACACACACACACACACACACACACGCACACGCCGCCTTATGCGCACGCCGCGCGCGCGCGCGACGCGCGCCGCAGCGCCGCGCCAGCGCGCGCCGCATATGCCGCCGCAGCGCCGCGCCACGCTGCGCCGCAGCCATATATATCATCCTAAGCGCCGCGACGCACGCCACCGCACGCATGCACGCACGCACAACACACACACACACACACACACACACACACACACACACACACACACACACACACACACACACACACACACACACACACACACACACACAATCCTAAGCTCCACTCCGCAACAATTGAATTGCATTTTTTTTCTTTAATGTTTGGGGTTAATGTTTTGGAGGGTGGGGCCCTCTGTCTCACTCCCCACTCTACTTTCTTTTATTAAAATGCTAAGCCGCAAATCCCATATGGGCGTCCGAAACTTTAAACAATGTTTTTAATTTAGTGTATACTTTGTTTCAATTAAATGTGCACGGGTCGATTAGTATAATTTATTTCTTTTTTCTTGATTTTATTTATTTATTTAAAATTCCAATGTAGTGGGGGTTCGGGCCCGACCCAAATCAATAAAAATAAATGATTTTATATTTAATAAACCCTTTTTCAAAGGATTCACACAAACTCGAATCAACTATAGTTACAAATTTTTAACATAGATTTTTTTTGTTGTATTTGTTAATATTATAAAATAATGTATATTTGTTTATTAATATAAGATTATTTATATGTGTATATTATGTATATTTCTAAATATATAATTATTTTTTTAAATACACACACATTTATATTTATAACTTATCTAAGCATATCTAAATTTGTATATTATTATTTTTTCACTATTTTCAAATGATAATAAACCTATTTTTTTATATTATTGAATATATAGGAGTACTAAGTTTACTATGGTTTTTTTTAGAAGAAAAGTATTAGTTATTTTCTTCTTCTTCTTTTTGTTAAATTCCTAAACCATTCCCTTCACAAAATTTTAAATAAGATGCAACTACTAGTAAAAAAATTTCAAATTTTAAAAAAACTAGAAAGGAATAGGACAATAATATTGAGAAGACAAAATTTACTAATTTCTTTCTCTTTCAAAATCAAGAGAGTTTGGAAATATTTCCCAAATAAGACATTCATATTTTATAGTAATTCTAGATTTTTTTTAGGACAAGTTCACATTGAAAAAGAGATACAACTCACAAATCTATTTACAATTTTAAGGGAGATACATTCCCAACCAAATGACATCCACAATTTGTCTTTTTCTTAACTAAGTACTTTACATATTTAATCAATACATTTCATAATTAAAAAGGTTCCATAACAATGAGATTAACTTAAAATGCAAGTTGGAAAAGCCTCCCAAAACATGGAATCAACATCTAAAATTTTTACAAAATAGATCTCTCTCTAACCATACATATTTCCAAACCACTTTTACAAATAATTTTGAATAATAAATTTACAAGAGTTCCATTTTTATAGTACAAATTTAAGGTACTCCACATAAGAAGGAATCAACACTAAAAGCGTTGCAACACTTTCACTCTCTTTTGGTCTCAAATACAAATGTCTAATTCCCATGAACAACTAACAACTCCATAATATTTTCCTTCATCTTTACTTACAATAAAAAGGAAGCGGGAGTAGGCAATGCTCTCCTTCCAACCTACTCCAATTAGAAGGAGAATCCACCCTTCTCATTGGGCCCCGAGCCTAATAATAGAGAAAGAAAGGACATTAAAAACCAAGGAAACTTAAAAAGGATTGCAAAACACAACAAACACACAAAAACACTTTGCATACATAGAAGAACATAATGAAAAAAATTAATTTACAATTTTTTAAAAACAAAAGGGCTTCCAAAATAATCTAAAAGGAGAGGAAAACTTGGTGTCATCTCCTTATACCTCTTATGTGGGATTGAGGTCCACCAAAGCCTCAAAATGCACTTTCACATTCACTCACAACACCTTTTCTCTCACAAATAAAGTATGCAAATTTGATATATAAACCTTTTACCTACATATAGGTGGAGCACCCCACCCACACTCCCTCAAAAAAATCCTCACAACCTCCATTTTACCTCCAAAAAATTAACTCCACTTCCCTCTCCCAACACCACCTTAAGGTCAATATCTACTTAACCCATACAATTCAAAAACATGTACCAATTTACAACACAATAATATCACAACGCTAAAATAAGAACAAGAATGAAAGGAAGTGTCCCTACATTTCCATATCAAAGGATTTCAATCTTCAAGAAAAAAACCTTCAAATTATAAGACAAAATCCAAAAGTAAGCTTTCAAGCTCTCATGTGAGAATTCTAAGCAATTTTCTAAGAGCATGCAAATGTAAAATGAAAACAAGTAACCCCTAAAACTCTTAAATGAATTCAATAAATAGGAAAAGAGGAGAGGGTGGTGAGGTGGATCCATGTCGGATGCCACATCACTCTTCCTCCAATCCACTTCACGTGTTCAAACAAAAATACCAAGACTCATAAATGGGTGGGTAAGGGTATGACGAGTTCCTTTTACACTCATAAACATCCACTCCATACTTTAAAAGGACACAATAAAAGAGTTTGTAATAAAGTGCAATTATTTACCTATTTTTCCATCAAAAGCATGTAACGAGAGATAATTTTGATCCCTTACACCATAAGTAAGGTTAGTACGTGCATTTAAGAGGCACGAGACAAGCATAACTTGTCCCAAAAGCATCCAAAAGTGGCCCCCAATCCCAAATTCGAGATTTTAAAGATGGGGTTGAGTACACAACTTAAGATGAATAAAATCCATTACAAAAAATCAAAGAGGTATCAAGGATTATCTAACACATTAAATTCCCATATAGTCACATCTCAAATTATCTTAATTAGATGGTTAATTAAATAAACCAAGCACATTTCTTAATAAATAATAAAGTGGGAATTACATCACAATAAATGAATCACATACGCAACTAAATAAATAAAATAAAACATCCCCCAAAACCCTTGTCACACATGAGGTTACCCCCACGGGAAACCTCCTAACAAACACATTTATAAACATGACACAAGTCTCCAAGGTGACCTTGTTGTCAATCTCCACTATTCCTTCATTGTTAGAATCCTAGCCCTTCTTGTTATTGTGATATAATTTCCTACAACCAATCAAGAAATACCCCTTGAACTTCAAATCCACATCAAATACATCAAGAGATGAAACACACATACATATCATCCAATCAACATCATACATGTAGCTATATCATCATCATCAAAGTTAGGAATTTCTATCAATTATTTACAATCACTGAACATCTCAATTTTGATAAGTCATAACATCAAGAAGATCATAAGGTCATTCCAAACATCCAAACGTAATCATCATCGTCAAGAATCTAAAACATCAGTATATAACAAAGTAACATCTCTAGATCATCATCAAATACTGAAATATCTATCCACAATATGAGTCACAACATATCAATAATCAAGATGTCCATACTGGCTATCAACATGCTAACCAAAATACTATATATAAACATGTCTCTAATCAAAGATAATAAATATCATAGTAAAATAAGTGTCGAAGAGGAGTGGGAATTAAATCCTCCTCACTTAGATTTAACTTCATCCTAGAATTCAAAAAGAGGGAGGGAAACAATTCAAACAAATATAATTCTTGTCTTTTGTGGGGTTTCTTTACTTTAAAGCAAAAGTGTGTCCCATGGACCCCTAGTTTGGTCTAACACTATTGTAAAAGGAGAAGGGAAACTATTAGTCATATATACTAAACCTCCTCCAAACAATATGTCTATCATCCATACCTTCAAAATAATATCTATGAGATTAAAAAACTTACAACATAGTATATTTAAATAGAAATTGTTGAGTTGTGGAGCTTCAATTACTTCAGTTTAGCATGAAATGGAAAATTGCTGAAAATACAAGAACGAAATCGGTTAATGGGGAACCGATTCGTCACCCATAACCGGTAGTGGTTAGGTATAACAAACATCGGTCAAGAAAGCAAGGAACCGATAGTGGTTAAGGCTAACCGACATTGGTTACTGTGCGAGGATTTTTAATTAACTCTAATTAGATCTATTTTTACCATTAAAGTATTTCTATTTATTATAATTACATGGCTAAGTGCCCTAAGTCTATAAATAACTATATAAGCATAAAAGCTAGGGTTTAGAAGTAAGAAAGAAGATGATTAAAAGAATTAGAAAGTAACTTGCAAAAAATTTGGAGAGAGAGAATTCTTTGTGATGGAGAAATAGCTTGAGGGAAATAAAGTGTTGTACATCTGAGAGGTGTGGAAGATTGCAAATCTTCATTGTATATCTTGTCAAAGCTTTGGATAATAGATTGGCTTGTTTCTTGGTGGATTTAGCACACACTAGGTGAACCACATTAAATCTGGTGTTGATTTATATCTCTTGTTTTGTATATTTATTATGGTAGAATATCCACTTTTATTTACATGTATGCTTAGATCTGATATATTGTTTGTACAACCGGTGTGCTAACCCCAAAATTGGTATTAGAGATTTGTTTGAGAGTTTTTTCATTGACATATTTTCTCACGAGAGGGTTTTTGATTGATTGGGAGCTACAAGAATGGAAAAATATAATAAATACAAGGTAGAGAAATTTGATGGACCGAAATTATCAATTATGGAAGATGCAGATTGAGGATTATCTCGTATCAAAGAGATTTGTATTTATCATTGGATAAGAATTCTAGACCTACGAAGATGATTGATTAAGAATGGAAGATTATTCATAGAAAGCACTTTGTGATCTATAAGATTGAGCCCCGACAGCATGATCCGTGGCTTCCAATATTACAAGTGTAACTTCTATAGTAGAATTAATGAAATATCTTGCTAATTTATATGAAAAACCTAGTGCTTAAAATAAAGTTTATTTTATGAAGAAACTATTTAGCTTTAAGATGCATGAAGGTGAATTTACCTCTAGTCATTTGAATGATTTCCATTCTATTATAAATCAATTAAAATCGGTTGTTATACCATTTGATGATGAAGTAAAATCACTTTTATTATTATGTTCTTTTCATGATAGTTGGGAAAACTTGGTAATGGTTGTTAGTAATATTTCATCTGCTAATAATATTTTGAAGCTTAATGATGTGGTTAGTAATAATAAGAAATTCAATGTAGAAAGAGCAATCATCATCCTGTAAATTCTTTGAATGACGAAGGGAAGGAAGAATGGGTATCAAAGAGTAAGAGAAATGGGAAATCAAAGTAAAGGGATAGTAGATCTAAATCTAGAAGTAAGAGAATTACTTGTTGGAAATGTGGAAAGAAAGGACATGCAAAGAAAGATTTTTAGTCAAAGGAAAAAGAGAGCAAACAACCAAACAAAGGTAAAGAAGCAAATCTTGTTGCATCGAGGTAACACAAGATGATCTTATTCTTTCTTTAGATAGTAGAATTGAATCATGGGTTTTAGATTTAGGATATTCTTTCCATGCAAATCCTAATAAGGGTTATTTTAGAAATTATTTCCATGGAAATTTTGGGAATATTTATTTGGGTGATGATGAACCTTACAATAATATATCTTTGGTAAAATGGGAAGTTCATCTAAATTACATAATGAAATACATGGGTATTGAAATATGTGAGGCATGTGACATGCCTCGGGAGGAATCTTATTTCTGAAGGGCAACTAGGTGAATCTAGTTGCATGGTTAATTTTACAAGAGACTCTTAGAAAGTCACCAAGGGTATTTTTTTGTGGCAAGAGGTAAGAAGGTAGGAATGTTATATTTATCTACTTGTATTACTGATTCCTTATCTGAATTATCTACTTCAGATTCAGATGCATGCATGTGGCATAATCGGTTGGGTCATATGAGTCAAACAAGAATCTAGATATTAAAGGCTAAGGGTAAGTTATCAGATTTGAAAGATTTAGATCTTAATTTCAATGAGCATGTATCTTTGGAAAGAAAAAGAGAGTGATATTTCTCAAAGTTGGGGAAACTAAGAAGGAGAATAAATTTGAGCTTGTACACTCAGATGTGTGGGGACCATTTTAGGTACCTTCTCATGGAGGATCCTAGTATTTTGTTACTTTCATTGATGATGCTACAAGAAAGGTATGAGTTTATTGTATTAAACGTAAATATGATTTTTTTGAGACTCTTAAAAGATGGAAATTCCTTGTTGGGAATGAATCAAATTATAAGTTAAAGTGCCTTAGATCTTGATAATGGTGGTGCATAATTACTATACAAGGCTTTCAATGATTATAGTTTATGAATGGGATACATAGAGAATGAACAGTTCCAAGAACACCATAGGAGAATGGTGTTGTAGAAAGAATGAATAGGACAATCATGGAATGTGCTAAAAGTATGATGATACATTATGGGTTCCCTTGCATTTTGGGTAGAAAGTTAATGTAGTGGTTTATTTGATTAACCATGGGCCTTCAAGTTCACTAGATGAAGGAATACCAGGAAGGCATCTTGGACCGAAAAGAGGTAGATATTTCTTTTCTGAAATTTTTTGGTTTAGAAGATTTTTGTGCATGTTGATAAGAAAAATAGGAAAAATTTGGATGCAAAATCTAAGAGATTCACTTTCATTGGTTATGGATCTAGTGATTTTGGTTTCCATTTTTCGGATTTAGAGATTCCTAAAATTATTAGGTTCATGATGTTGAATGGAATGAAAAGAGAATATATAAGGATCAAATTTTGGTACCCAAGGATGAACTAGTTGATAAGTTTGTGAATGAAAATGAACTCTCGATTTTAAATAATTAGCGACATCGGTTGGTCTACACCAACACCGGTGTGGTTGGCAAACCAATATTAGTCACAGAGGATCCCAATCTTGGTTAGTAGAAACGATCCAAATCAGCCTTGGTTAGAGGTGACCGACATCGGTCACTATCAGATTTAGATAGGAATGTCCAGGAGGCCTAGATTGAGCCTTTGGTACTCCAAACTCATGTGAGAAGATCACAAAGGGTAATAAACATTCAAATATTTACACCTTATATATTTTATTTATTATTGACTGATAGTGATGAACTGAGAGATTTAAAGAAGTAATGCAGGATAAGACTCATGTTCAAAGTGGGATCATGGTAAGGATGAGATGATGGACTCGTTGGAATAGAACCAAACTTGGGATTTGGTTAAGTTGCCACCAAGTAAGAGAACATTGTAGAACAAGTGGGTTTATAGATTAAGGAAGAAGAAGGGGGACAAAAGGTACAAGGAAAGGATTGTAGTAAAGGGATTTTCACAAAAGTAGGTATTGAATTTGGTGAAATATTTTCTCTTATTATTAAGATGAATTCTATTCATATTGTATTGAGTTTAGTTGTAGTATAATATTTTCATTTAGAGAAACTAGATGTTAAGACGAATTTCCTTCATGGTGATTTGAAGGAAGAAATTTATATACAACATCTACTTGGGTATGAAATCAAGGGTAAGGAGAAATTAGTGCGCATATTGAAAAGAGCCTATATGGGATCAAACAAGCTCCAAGGCAATGGTACATGAGGTTTGATAGTTTTATGCATGAGCATGGTTACTTGAGATGTGAATCTGACCATTGTGTTTATTTCAAGAAGCTTGAAAATGGGAGCTATATTATTTTGTTACTTTATGTGGATGATATGCTTATTTCAAGATCTAGTATGTAGGAAACTTGGTGAGCTTAAGAGAAAGCTAGCTCACACATTTTCTATGAAGATTTAGGAGCTGCAAAAATAATCCTTGACATGTAAATACATAGAGACAGAAAAAAAAGAAGTTGTATTTGTCTCGAAGGATTATATCTACAAGGTGTTAGAAAGGTTCAACATGTAGAATGTAAAACCTATTAGCACACCTATGGATTGACACTTCAAATTGAGAAAAGATCATTTCCTTCATCACATGAGGAGGTCAAATACATGACATGAGTACCATATGCTTCATCAGCTAAAGTCTCATGTATGTTATGGTTTGTAAAGACTAGACATTACACATGCAAAGTGGGATTGTGAGTAGATATATGGCTAATCTAGGTAAAGAGCATTGGAAAGAAGTCCATGGATACTCGGTATTTGAAAGGGACATCTAGCATGAATTATATGGTATGGAGATTTGGATGTTTCATTATGTAGCTATATTGATTCAGGATATGGTTGAGATCTAATGGTAGAGGAGCACTACTAGATATATTTTCACATTAGGTGGAATGATAGTTAGTTAGATTTCAAGACTGCAGAAAGGTTATGGATTTTTCTACTATATAGGTAGAGTATGTTGCATAGAGGCTAGCGAGAGATGATATGGATGAGTAGGTTCATGGAAGAGTTGGGGAAGGAGAAAAGTGTTTTAAACTATTCAAAGGTGATAGTTAGAGTGTAATTCATTTGGAAAACAACTCGGTGTTTCATTTGAGAATGAAACACATTCAGATTGAGTTATCACTTCATATGAAAAGTATTGAAGGATGGACAAATTGAATCTAAAAAGATTCATACGAGCAAGAACCCTACGGATATGATAATGAAGCCATTATAAAAGGAGATGTTGGAGCTACACTCCACTTTTGTTGGTCTTTGAGTTTGAGACTTGAAGAGGAAGAAATAAAGATAAGGAAGAATCCAAGAATGATGTTGTATAGGTATGGTGTAATAATTAATCTCCATGTGGGAGATTATTGAGTTATAGAGCTCAATTAATTTAGTTTAACATAAATGGAAACATTCTTAAAAATAAAGTAACCAACATCGGTTAAGGGGGAACCAACATCGGTCACCAAGGACCGGTAATGGTCAGTATAATGGGCATCATCGAAAGGAAGGAACTAATAATGGTTAGGGCTAACCGGCATCGGTTAACTTTGTGAGAATGTTTTACTTAACTCTGGGAATTAGATCTATTTTTAGCATTAAAGTATTTCTATTTATTGTAATTTCATGGCTAAGTTACCTAAGTCTATAAACAACTATATAAGCATAAAAGCTTATGGTTTAGAAGTACGAAATAATATTATTAAATAGAATTATAAAGAACTTGCAAAAAGTTGGTGAGAGAGAAAGAATTCTTTGTGATGGAGCAAAATCTTAAGGAAAGAAAGTGAGGTACATCTAAGAGGTGTGGAATATTTCAAATCTTCATTGTATATCTTGTTAAAACTTTGGATAATAGATTGACTTGTTTCTTGGTGGACATAGCCACACCGGGTGAACCATGTTAAATTTGGTGTTGATTTATGTCTCTTATTTTGTATATTTCTTCTCACATAATATCTATTTTTATTTGCATGTATGCTTAGATTTGATATATTGTTTGTACAACTAGTGTGCTAACCCCAACATAAATTGTTGATGGGATCCAAATGAATGAAAACTAAGGTCCGTGAAGAATATGATCATTCATTTACACATTTTATACCTAGTACATGGTGAAAAGGAAGATAAGACTTCCACTTAGATTGGATTACAGTTTAATGTTTGTTATTTTAGACAAGGTTAACAAATACCAATCATGACCTTTAATTTTTCTTGAGAAAACACACCTAATCATAGACCTAATATTTTTCAGACCACAAAAGATGATTTTTAACAATAAGGAGGACACCTAACTTAGCAAAAGTGTTTACAAGGATGAAGAATATTCATTAGAATTACTTAATTTGATACTTGAAGAGCTCACTTAACTTTTCATGGTGAAACTAAGCATACTCTTGGCCACAAGGTTTCCATAACTTGAATGTATACCTAAATATCACAACACATAAAAATAATCTTATTTGAATAATGCAATCAATTAGACTACTATTCCTTTTTTTGGTGATAGAAAATCTTTTCCCAAACAATCATATCAACACAATGGGTACCATTCTCTCTATATAATAAAACAAAATTTAATAATTTTAGATCTACTAGATCAATTAATCTTGAAATGAATAAAATTTATTCATATAACACATAGAAACACTTAAGTGAGATAGAGGAAATAGGTAAAGGAGAGGTCTAACTAATAATTTACGAGAGAACACACAAAAAATCCTTGTACACACTTACAAAAATACATTCCCCTTCTTTACCCCAAATGGAAAGGGGGATAACATCATAGTTTTCCAAAAGGAAGGATTATTCCAAAATTCCTCCACATCCTTAACATATGTTTCTTGAGCTTTCCCATGAGCCTAGGTCACCAATGTCCTATTCCAAACACAAGGAGGGTGCCTCTCTAAAAAGTAGACATATGGACTTACACCTAAAATATAACAAATCATACACCTATCTAGATAAGAGGAAAAAGGCTATGATGACCCAAAAGGCTTCAATAAGGAGAAATTACACACATTTATGTTTAGGAGTAAAACACAACTAGAACTACACTCAATATGGTTCTTCATTCTTAAGGGTAAGTGAACAAATTTAATGGTTTAAAAGTTACCTCCATTTGAAAATATGGACTTAGGACCCACCAATATGAACATACTCATTAATCCATTCTACAGGTGATAAAATCATTATGCATACTTCTAAAAATTTCATACTAACTAGTGAGAGCTCCCAAAATGACCAGGTATGTAACTTGTGTTATAAACACTATACATGTGTTTTTTGTTTTATATAAAAAGGAGGTATAATCATTTTATCATGTCTTCAACTTTGAGTTCATTATGAAATTTGTACTGAATTTTTATACTTTTCTTTATATTTGAAATGACTTATTCTTTCATGATTTATAATTTTGGTATTATATCACGTACTAATTACGGTAAAATATTAGGATAATTTTAAAATGAAAACATAATATATGTTATATTAAGGCTATATATATAGTACAATTTAATAATATTACAATCTTATTTGTAACTCACAAAATCTTAGGGTGCAATCAAGATTAAATACTCATAGAGTAGCTCAAGGGAATCTTTCAATTATCTAAACTATTTAAATTGTGTCCTCTAGAAATTTTAGGGCATGCAATAGTATTATATACAATTAAGTTTTCTTATTTTACATATAACTACTTGTGTTTCATCCCATAGATGTATTCTTCTCATATTCCAAATTATAAAACACAAGTTGTAATTATGTTTTCCAAGCATATTTCTTATTAGTTTTCTAGTTAATGCATTCCTTATATTATTATATCACATATCTTGTGTCATTAGGGATCATCACCAATTTTTGTATGATATCTCACCATTTTATATAGGTGGAAAAAATATCATTCTACTTCTATGGAAACTATAAGAGGTTTCTTGCTATTTTTCACATAGTTTTATTTCTTCTATTAAGCTACTAGGTTAGAGTAAGGAACCATCTTCCTAATGTACCAATTTACTTATTAAGTTTCAAAATTCCAAGCCTCCCAATTAGAGATATAATACACTCAGGTTTATCACATTACCAATATAATTTTAATGAGTAGGAAGAGCCAAGCTTATCACATTATTAAATTCATAGAAATAAGAGGTCATTAACTAAAATGGAACACAATAAGTTTACAAGAGTTTTCCAAAAAGTTTACATGCATCACCGATGCATTCTAGGTGAGTCTCCACAAGTGTCGATAAGAGATACAATGAAGATATACCTTATGAAATTATAAATTTTCTTTTATGATTTCAAGGATTTAGATAAGTGTGAGGTTAAAAACAATATTTAAAGTTTATATTCAAAATAGGTTCACTATAAAAGAGAGAGAGTTTACCAAACAAATATTATACCTCAACAGGATATCATCAACTAAAAAATAAGGTAGAAATTGAAAAATTACCTCATATACACCACACTTACTCACCAAGAGTACATAAAATAATAAGTCTATAGTCAATGATTTACCCAAAACATAGCCTCTAATTGGTGAAGATTTATAGCCTTGGATAAAAGAGCATGAGATAAACACAACCAAGGTTAGAAACTTAATACCTATAAAACCAAAAATATCTAACCACAAGGTCCAAAGGATTCCAAGGAATCCATATCTATCTAAATGTAACTCGATAGTAAAAGGATTACACTATGGTATAACCTATATAAAATAAGATATTTAACACTAGCATATATCTATAAATGGATCCTCAAGATTAAACACCATACTTATTTAAGCAAAAATTTAAGGACTTGAGTATAACCATCTTTACCAAAATAATTATATTCCAACATGCACAATATTATTTAAATAATACAAACAAACCGAGTAGGACTCCAAAAACCTATAATTATCTAAGAGTTAATCCATCCCCGATATAATCCATAAGTTTACACTAAGTGTCACATCTATCTTGATAATGAGTGAAATTCATACTAGGGTGCAAAAAAGAACATTATCACTATAAAATCTACCAAATATCATACATGACACAAAGATCCCTCTCCCTAGGAAAATATGAATGATGAAAGGGTTACTCCAAGGTCTTAGGCACAATAATTTCCATCACTCCAAAACCAAAGCCATGATCAAGAACTAGGATGACAATCAAATACCTAGGTGTGTACCACCTTGTAACATGCGAGAACATAACAAAAACACCATAGAACTACCTTTCCAATAGAAAATATGAAAACCATGTATCATTATTGATGACATTTAGCCAAGTGGCCTTCGAGACAACCAAGCTCTAGATACCAATCAAAGGTAAAATCCAAGAAATATTTGTAATAAAAGGAATGACTAAGTAGTCGTATTTTAATCCTCTAAAATATCACAATAAGACAAAATTAATAAGATGAGTCTCAAAGTTTCTTAAAAAATCACTAAAATAAATATTGATTCTTGATAATAGAATTCAAGTTCAAAATATAAAACACATGAAATATTCACATCACAATCACTTCACAACCATTCATGGGACATTGATATGGGTACTTTACATCGAGCTCACATCTAAGGATATACAAATAAACATGTCATGATATCTTCTCTCCCATAATAGCAATATGTCCTCAAAGCGATGAACAATCACAAAATTTTGTAGCCACCGACAAACCATAACCATCTTCCTAACCACTAAGAAAAAGGGGATTTATAAACAATAATAAATTTTTGGATCTCCTCCAAAATCACCCCCTAAACTTCACTATTGAATTTTTTTCACTTGTGCAAAAATGGGAAACTCAAAACTTTGTTTACAATGGAAGGCATTGATGAAATGGACCTAAGTAGAGAATGCATTACAATTTTATTTTGTTTTTGTTGCACTAATTGATTAACTACATCTAATTTGCAGTATATGTGTTGTTACAAAATGTAATACCTCACATAGAATTCCATTCCATGTTTGTCTTTAATAAGGAAAAAAAAATCCTCGAAGGACTAATACATTTCCTTTATGAATGCGGAAATCACATTTTAGGTGAAATGTTAAATCTAGAAACAACAAGAAGAGTTGTAGTTTATATGAAAGTGAGTTCATTATTAAGCTACCAAGACATCAAAATTATTACTTTTTCATGTTTAAATACATTTAATTATGTGATTGAGTTATTTATTTCATTATACAATCAATATTCATATTAAAACATGAATACAAAAAATGTATACAACTTAGTTACAAAAATTAATGTTATTTGTTCATAAAGAGATTCAATGTTTCCCACAAAATCCATGGGATGTAACACATAACTACTAGAAAATTAAGTACATGTGCATGAATTTAAAATTAAAAAGGTATAGAAGATACCCTTCATTACCTTAGGCTTTTCTTCTAATATTCTTGTCTTTAGTTCCAGCTTCATCTTTCATCCAACTCTCCCGACAGCCACAATGTACCTAAAAAATAAAAAAAATGATATCAATATTGAGATCAGGGTTTGATCTGTATTCATGTACTATTAAATGACATGCAAATGGATTCTAAATATCAGAAGCATACGGTACATTAGAGATAGGTATAGAACTAATAAAGAGGTATTCTATAGTAGAACATATGATTCCTAGAATCATTATAGAAGAAGAAATAGAAAAGAAAAACTATGGAACATAAGAGAGGCCAAAAAGCCTAATTATTTTCTAACTATTTTCTTAAGTATGCAGGTCCATGTATTTAGATGAAGAAAGATAAAATATTTTGCATAAATGATTACCGTACTAAAAAGAAATACTTGCTGAAAGAATCTAGATGGTATAAGTTTAGAGCTTTTCCAGGAAGAAGGAAAATTCAAGCAGAAAACAAAGTTTTCATCAAAATATTTCACAAAATTATAGTCAAATCTAAGGTACAAAATGGGTATCAAAATCTACAACAACTTCTCAAATAAGGTATGATCCATAGAAAGGAGGCATTGGAACACCAAATCAGAATTGAGAAAGTAGAATATGAGTAATAGTGCTTGTTTTTTTTAACAAATTCTTCATCAAAGAATAGAAAATAAGCAAGGGTATCTTCGTTTTTTCATTAACAAACCTCTAGAAGAACCCATGAAGAGGATAGTTACAGGAGATACCAAAAATTAGAAAAATCTAAGGATTTAGATGAAGGAAAAGGATAAGTTTAAAATAATAGATGAAGTTTACAGCTCATGATATCAGTAATGCAAAGTACATTTTTCATCATAATGAAAATAATGCAAGTTCCAGTTAGATGAAACAAATCAATAAATATTCTACTTGCAACTTATGGTTTCCAAAAGAAAGAGTACATGAAGCCAATCCTCAAAACAACAGACTATATGCTTCAATCAAATGCAAGAGTTACAACATGGATTAGTTTAAGGAAAATCATAGCCACTTTGAAAGGTTTTCCATGAAAGAATTACATAAATACATTCCAAAATTATTTAAGGAATGTGACAAAGAGTTATTCATTCAGAATCTCAAGTAGTCATAAATTATAGATTTCAGAGCTTGCACCCAAATGAACCAACTTCAGAACTCATAAGTTTGAATATAAGAAAAGGAAGATAATCTATGGATACTAATTATTTATGATGTAATTTGCAAATGATTCATACAAACTTTCCATTTGAAGAATCATAAAAGAACAAGAAATGAGTTGTGCAATAACATCCATCATCCGGTAATAGTTGTCAAAGGAAACATATTGTGTTTGAAAGGGTGACATTTCCAACTTAGAAACATAGATAAATGATCAAAGAAAAGACTCTTCTACAAGATTAGACTGAAGAGACAAATATGAAAGGATTATAGCCTTAAAATTTTCCAACTATTACTTCAGATGTGTAGGAACAATTAGAAAGTAAAGAGCTTTGATTATGCAGGTTATATTTTCAAGGTATACTTTTTGCATCTATAGACCACCAGAATTTGAGAATAGAATTTCTCTCAAGTAAAGATAATAAAAACAAAGTTCATTCATCAAAGAAAATATATTATCATTAGATTTCAGGCATATGAATCTCAAGTTTCTACATTAGAGAGCTAGTGTTTTTAGTTGTCCAAAGATAGAAAGCTAAAACTCACAAGGAAAAGCTCAAATATGAAACATACATATATAATCAAATGGAGTTAACCAATTAACATCCTGAAAGCACAGAAATCTAGAGGTGTAGAACAAATAGAAGAATTTAGAATTAAGGGTTCAGTTCATTAAAAAACATCAAGAAAAGTATAGGTTGACGAATCGATCTATACAATGAATCGAGTAAGTTTTACTATCAATCAACTAAAGAATGAAATAAAGCTAGAAAATTTCAAGAAAGATACAAGTTATTTATTTTTCAACATTCATGCATAGAAAGGTAGCTCAAGGGTAACGTAGATCTTTGAAGTAGTAATGGTTACATATAGAAGAGAAGATTAAAAAGAGCTCAATTTACGAGAAAAATGGTGGTGTTTAGATTAGAGAAAAAAAAGTGCATTAAATCCAAATGTGAAGAGATTCAAATTTCCAATTTCAGAGCGAAATGTTTTCATTTTCACATTCCACGTCCATCCCATTTTACAATTTTTGCATGAAACTCGAAGACAGAAAGTGATGTCAAAATAAAAGAATTTCAGGTTCAAGCTAATTCGCAAAAGCTAAAATTCCAACAACAAGAACCAAACCCAAGAGAAACCAAACATCAACAAGTTTGATAAACTCAAATATCATTTTCTTAAAAATTCATCAAACACATATCACGTAATTGAAGTTAAATAAACTCTATAGACATAGGTTTAAAGAATTTTTATGAAAAGATCAACGCCATTTTTACTATATAGAAATATTATAAGTCTACGAGCTCGTACAAAGATTTAGTAAAATGTTAAATTAAGAAAGGAGTTTTAAATTAATACACAAGGCATAGTCAATATACCCACAATATTTGCAACAGATGCAAGGAGGGTGAATAAACTTACCACTCTTTAAAGCAAGTCGTCGAATCCTCTAAGCATCAAGGTAAAGATAAAGATCTTAAATACCCGAAATCACTTTTCTCTAAAATGCTCTCAAAATTTTCACAAAGCCAAGAATCTAGAAATCATAAAAGTTTCAAAGAATTTTTAGAATATTGTCAAGGAGAAGAAAGAAATAAAGGAGTGATAGGTCAAAATCTTGAAATATCTAAGAATGCAGCTCGAAATAGAGTTCAAATGTCGCCAAGTGATTTCAAAAAGCTTCAAAATGAAAACAAAATACAAAAGGACTCAAGATACCTACTCAGAACATACGCCAACATCAAGGTTTACATCGAATCTAGCTCAAGAGAAAACCGACAATAAAAATGGAGTGCCCGCAAATGCAAAGAGCCACAACAAGCTAGAACTGTATAGATTTTGATGATAGCTAGCAATAAAAATGTCAAAATCAAATCTCGTATCATGTTACACGAATCAAAGAGATCAAACCAAATATGGCCAACTCTACCATATTTATCCCGAAGCTTCAAAATAGAGAAAGAATGACATAAAATACAAATATTCGAGAGCGAGAGGACCATTTTGTAGAGGAAAATAAAGCTTGAGATCAAACAACAATGGCGGTGACACATTTTCAGAGCTCAAAACAGAGAAAAAAGCATAAAATGTATGCATTCATCAGCTATAGAATAAGAAAACAAGCTTGAAAGATCATTAATGATGGTGAGAATAAAATCAGAAAGGGCTTCATCACTCGAAATGAGAAAGAAATAATGAGAAAATGAAAAGCTCAACCATCTTTTAATTAGACCTAACTCATTTGAGTTAGCATCAATGACCACGATGGCCTTCGTACAAGGTCAAACGAAATTTGAGGTAAAATATAGCAATCCTAAAATCTAGTCAAAGTGGATTTTACTATCAACGGTTATAGATCAAAATGGTGTAGAAGATATATGGCCACAATTCAGTCGCCATGATCAAAGAAAACTAAAGCCATAACCATGTCCAACTCCAATCATGGTTTAAAAAATTGATGGCTCATATCAAGTTGTACAAGGAAAATGACGTAACAAGCACCAAACACATTAATTACAAAGTCAGAACCCTAATCAAGGATACATAAGGATCGATGATTGAGAATCAAGTAGTAAAAGCATCAACGGTCCCCATTAAAAGCAAATAACTCAACCATGGTCCATATCCTCACAATAGTTAAGTGAAGCCACCAAAAAGTGTTCAAAGTATTATTCATCATAGAGAGGACCAGCCCCATGTTTAAAAAAATCATTGCCATTAAGGATTAAGGACCAAAACCATGCCAATGCCAACATGATTATATAAAGAGGTAAATTTTACCTAAATATTATGAATGATTATTCAAAATACTTAAACTATTAAATGACATGGTGGTTGACATATATTCATCAATGATTATCAAAAAGGTAGGGTTACCTTATTATGTTATGCAAGGGGTCTAATCAAATGAGACCAAGAAATAATAAAAATATCAAGTCAAACAAATTTAGCCAAGAAATGGATGGTCAAAATATGTTTTAAATCCCATGATTACCTTATTTTCCTTGAAGTTACCTTAAAATTTTCAAGAATCTCATGCTCATGGAGATAAATTAAAAGAAAGACATGTATCTTTTACATGTGAAAAAAAGGTAACAAGGTATTATCATGTAGATTAAGGCAAAAGAGTGCATATATATAGATGTCAACATCATATTCATCACATGGATCATGAAAGGGAGTATGTTTGGCATGTCATGTACTAGAAGACAAAATATCAAAGAAGAAAAAAATTGTCAAATTAGAGATCAAGAAGATCCTTTGACATGTTTATTACCTTATTTTTTACAAATAAGGGTATTATTAGTGTGCACATGCATGAAGGTGGTCCCCACACATTGGGTGAATATTTTGCAAAGTATCAAGGACAAAGGTATTATTTTTTCTCACACAAGAAGATCAAGTTTTACATGTGCATCCAAGGTGGAAAAATAAAAGAAATGCTAAAATTTTCATTGTAAGTGGATCAATTTGCAAGTGTCAAATCAAATAGAAGAAGAAAAATATTCCATGCACATTGGAGAAGACTTACATGGAAATCAACGACTATTAATAGCCAAATTATTCATCCAATTTTACTAAAAATAGATCCGTCAACTGCACTTGGACTCAATTTTATTTTTAACTAAGGCTATTAATGCCTAATTGTAATCAACATGTCTATTTTTATTCCTTTATTTATTCATGATAAAGGGGTAAAATTAGCATGCATGGGAGAGTACAATTTTTATCCTATTTTTAGGATGGTATTAGTGATTAATCTTACCATATATTGTGTGTAATTGTAAGGTAGAAAAAGGAATATTTTGGACCTAAGAGTATTGAAGAAATTTATGCTAGTTTTGTCCTTGAATGAGAACTGATTTCTTCCTTCCTTTCCAATTATTTTTAGTGGTGTGTATCCCTTTATTAAGTCTTGTGAATGTCAATTCCTGATTAATAATCTTACCTTGTTGTGAATTTTGTAATATTTGCATAGTATTAGTGTGCATGTTTATGTTAATTTTGTTGTTTTGATTTATCCCTCAACACATAACGTGTTTTTCCTTAATATTTTGTTGAAAACCATTGGTTCATGCATCAAAAATTCATTCCCAATTTTATTGTGCATATACTCATTTAAAGCACTCAATAAGTTTGGTGTATCACCCATTTAAATTTTAGTTACATTCATCTTTTTACCCTCAAAACCCCAAAAAAATAGTTTAGGATACATCAAAAAGGAACATGCCATGATATCGGTGACTCACCTTGATATTAGGTATAACAAAAGATCCGAGGTGTTTCCATTGTATCTACGAAAGTGAGAGATTCAAAACAAACTTAGAACCCCTGTTTTCATCTCTCAACCAGGGTGCACTTTCAAGAGATAAGAGTTTTTGGCACACTCGGTGGGACCACAAATTAGATTTACAGTGGATTATAGCAATTTGGAATAGATTTACACCGAAAGAAAGTCATTTTTGGAGAAACAAGCTACAAAAATTTATTTTAAAGATCAAAATATTTATTTGATGACTCTGTAAGGCTGATTTCAAACTTTTTTTTCAACATGTTCCATGCCTAAAGTTACTACAAGATCATTAGTAACAGGAATTCCTGGTGAATTTATTTCTTTACCTCTGAATTATGCTAGAATAAGAAGAGTTAGAAATAACTTACCTTATAATAGGCTCTAGTTTTGACAACCCTCCTCCTAATATTCCTTCACCATGTATTAATCTTGTTGTTAAAATCCTAGTTATTTCGATGGCTATTCAACCACCTAGAAATCTTGTAACCTTTACTAATGGCAACCCTTTAGTAATTCAAGTTTATCATGATATACCTACTGCTGCTTTGAAAATTTTATCTTCGTTCACCGGAGAAAATCCGATTACTCCTATAAAACACATTAAAGATGTTGCATCCCTTTGTGTTATCCATAATATAAATTATGAAGATGTAGCCTTCAGACTTTTAACTACATGATTGAAATGAAAAGCTTTGCAATGGTACAAAACCTTCGATATAATGAGTATAGAAACTTGGGATGAGCTAGAGAGAAACTACTTAAGAAATTACAAGACCATTTTGATCATTTATCTCTCATGGAATAGTTGTCTATCATAAAAATAGATCCTCATGAATTTGTTGCTAGTTTCAACATCCGATGTGCTAGAACTTGCGAAAGAATTCCAACAAGTGTTAAGCCTCAAGTTGATCATGTATTTCTATATTATCTTAGATCTTTAAATAGTGACATTTCAACCATGATTCATTCTATGGAAGGAGAGACTCTCCTAATAGCTTACGATATTACCATTAGGGCTGAAAACAACCTTATTCAAGTTGAAAAGTGAGCACTAAGGCCTTTAATGCAAGTTATAGAATATTTTTCACCTATTCCACAACCTATTACTATTATATAGCCTACTATTTTAGCTCCATCAGATGATGTATTCAAGGATTTTCAAACTATAGGAAATAAGCTAATGCCAATTGAGAATAAATTAGCTTAGCCTAATAGGCCTTATCAAGCTCCTTATCAACAAAATCAGCAAAATTAGTAGAATAGGAAACCTTATCCACAAAATAAAAATTATAGACATCCATGTCAGCTAAGGTAATTTGACCTAAAGGTTCCTACTTCATCTAGCGCTCTTGTTTTAGTCAATATGGTTTTAAGAGAATGGTTTCAACCTTAAAATGCATTTGTGCCTATAAACCTTGTTGTACAACCTCGGTATTAAGCATTATTCAACCTGAAATGGAGGGTGGGCAGCAAGAATCTCATATTCAAAACCACTAGATTAGAATCTAGTCAGCTCTGGAGAGGAAGATTTCATTGCAGTCACAACTAAGTCTCAAGAAAAGGTTTATGAAAAAGAAAAAGAACAAAATAGACCTATTTTGCCTACAATCAATGATAAAACAACAAGTGCAGTCAAAAATTAGAAAATAGTTATGTTTTTCTTAAAGAAAATCAAGCAGTTCAACTCAAAAAGAGTAGCAAAATTAATTACATCCTGATTCTAGAAGATTATTCATACCTCGGATTTCAAAGGTTGCTGAAGCAGAGTTAGTTTTTGCTAAAGTTTAAGATAAAAATGTAGAAGTTGTTTCAAAAATGGTCGCTTCTTTTAATATTGTTGAGGTAATGAAAAAGCATAATATTAATATCTCATTATGGGATTCTCTAAGTATTCCAGGACAATAGGATTTACTTTCACATGAGCTTGCTAAGTTATAGATTTCATTAAAACCAACATAAAACGAAGCTCAGAAAGAAGACATGGTTCTTTGAAAAATGGAGCAAGAATGCATGAAGGAGGTCAAGTGGATGGTTATGAAGGTTTTGAATGCTCATGATATCAAGAAACCGCCATCTTTTTATCTATCTCTAATTATTGGAGATCATTTAGTTCATAACGGCATGGTTTATAGTGGTGCAAGCAACACAGTTATGCAAAAAGCAATAGTAGAAAAATTGGCCCACATTATGAACCTATAGAGAAAAGTGTGTTGCAGCTAGATAGTACAGTAACCAACATAGTTGGCATCATCAAAAATTTGGATTAAAATTTACATGTTTTTCTAGATGTTAGTATCTTAAAGAATGTTTCTATTGTAGATTTACCTCCCTACTTTTTCTTATGTTTTCCAAGATATTTTATAGCAAAGATAGGAGGTTATCTTTCTTCGGATCATTCATTTTTTATCTTTACTACTTGATATGGAACTAAAGTTACCATGAATTCAGAGCCTCTGGCTATATTTCATATTGATCCGCATGCTTCAAAATTTGTAGTAGATTATGCAAATTTTGATCAATCTAATTTTGATGTTACAACACATGTTTCTACATTAGATGGTCTGTCTAATCTGTTTATGGATGAAAATACTCAAGAAGATAATGTTTATGACCTCTTCAAATAACAAGAGGAAGATTTATTTTATGTTTATTGCTTACATGAAGAAAATACACCAATTCCCTTGTCCAAAATAGAAAAAATAGTAGAAGGTGTTATCCAAAATTCACCCCCAAGGTAATTTTGGTAACATGCATCAAATTCTTTAGTCCCAAGCAATGATATTGAGTCCGGGAAAAAAGTCATGTTTCTAGGGTCCCCTCGTATTTTTTTTCTAACTCCCCTATCTAAGAAGAAGAGAGCAAGTTCTGAGGAAATGTGAAAAAATTGCAAAAACAAGCTCGGGCTAGGGAAAATCATGAAAAATGGCTAAGTCTTAGTCCTTGCAATAGTCGGGACATGAGGACATCTGTACGCGAACCAGCCAAAAGGCCATTAGGCGGTCTGTGCAGCATTTGGGACAAGTGGGACAAAGGGACGCGTGGGACAAGGAAATCCAACCGCCGAGAAGTTGAAAAAATTGACTAATCTGTTGAAACACGCATGCAGGGGACCTCTCGGGCGATTAGTACGCGAACCGGCCGGATCGGCCGAAATAAGTCAAGCGCAGCTCAAACAGTTGGACCAAGGTACACAAAGTATGCGAACCGCAGGATCATCTGAAATGAGAACTTTCGATCCTGGGACGCGTGGGACAAAAGGGCGCGAACCGCCAACCGGCGAATCGGGAAAATTTGTCCCAAACGGCTGAAAGCAAATGGGACATCTGGGCCGCGAGTACGCGAACCGGCCGGTTCGGCCGAAATGGGAAATTTCAGCACTGTGCCAAGTGGGACAAAGGGACACGTGGGACGCGAAAAGCCGAAGCGGCCGAAGGCAGAGAAGAAAAGTCAACGTTTGGCCCGTGAAACTTCAAACGGCCATAACTTTTGACTCCGAGCTCCGATTTTCACAAAATTGGACTTTCTGGAACAAGCACAATGTCCTCTACGCCACAAAATTGGAATTTATTATTTTTAATGAGGGTAGATATATTTAAATAAAAGAAACATATTCGGCTCCAGTCAGTCAATGCTCATTCCCGTCAAATGACAAAAAACACCTACCAAACCCAAAATAGCTGCCCGCACTCAGAAGGCCATAACTTTTGCATTTCTCAACAAAATCACACAAAAATTGTACCGTTGGAATCATGGTTCCGAGACCGATGCATAGAAATCAAGAAATCCCAGATTTTATCAAAAATTGATTGATATTTTTAAGAAAATGTGACCGGGATCATAACAGTGTTTTATTTGGTAGTTGGGAGTGCAATTAAGAGGCATGGTCATCATTCTTTCTCTGCTGCAGCACATGGGACAGTATGGGGAGCCTTTTTCAAGTAATGTATAACCATTTCACTCAATTTAATTCCTCTTACAGGTGGTTGAAGGACAGATTTTGGGATTTCCATTTTCCCTTCTCTTCTCCTTCTCATTTTTCTATAAATTGGAGTGTTGGGCTCATTGTAAAGAGAGAGTTTTGGGTAGCAAAGCTCTAAAATTGCTTTGTGAAGCCGAGTGTGTTGCAGGCCTTTGTAGTGGAATACTTGCATGGTGATCCAGTGCCCTTATCTTGTAATAGATTGAACTGTGCATATCATGAAGCAATAAAATACCAGGTTGTGGATGTATCTTCCCCTGCTGGGTTTTCTTGCATTCTTCTTGCCCATTTGATCTTTCTATAAGAATATTGTGTCTATTTTTATGTTCTTTCAGGGATCCATTATCATTGTGTATGCTTGGAATATCATTGTGAATGCATTTTGCTAGATTATGGAGAACTGTCATCACCTCTTCTAGTGTGCACTTTGCCTCTGTATTTCACACATTTAGAGACTACTCTCACACCCTCCTTTTCTGGTGTATCACCGCTTTAGTGTAGGCTTTCATTCTATGCATTCTCTCTCCCTGGTCCCTTGGAAATTTAGATTAGAACAGTTAGCTTATCCTGCATTAGAGTAGATTGTGGCAGGTAGTTTAGGAGCAAGAACCAGCTTTCTCTGGAGGTCTATCTCAAGTAGCAAGTCCCACAACTTGGAGATAGTACCCATGTTATCCAATCACACTGTGAGTTCAAGTATATGCACAGGGGTGCTGTGATTCGGTGATAACATAAGGGCTTTGGAAGATTTATTTTGATGGAGCCAAAAATAATAAGGGACAAGGTGCAAGTTTTATGCTCACTTCCCCTATAAATGAAAGGTATGTTTTACCTCTAAGTTTGTAATTTTCATGCACTTGTAACATAGATGAATACTAAGAATTAATTCATGGCTTACAATGGGCTAGAAAAAGAGGTACCTAGGATTTGTAAATTTTTGGTGATTTAGAGTTAGTGATTAATCAATTGAAAAAATTTAATGCCTATAAGAATTCATTGTTGAAATCTCACAAACATAAATTTTCAGACTTAATGGAAGATCTCTATGCTATTAACATACAAGTAGTTCTAAGAACTGAAAAGAAACATGCGATAGATGACTTATAGAAGTTGGTGCTAGCTTTTATGTGCTAGAACAGATCAAAAAAATTAAATTACAGCCACATATAGAGCTGGTTTTAGACCTTCAAGTACTAGATAATAAAGAAAATTGGAATTTTTTTGAAAATGATGAACAAATCTGCAGATTTCTACATCAAGAAGCTGAGTTTTCTGCGGTAAATCGGAAAAAAATCCACATTTATATGGTGAACAAATTTTTCAATTAAAGAAAAACAAGTTGCTTCAAAGATTGGTCACACTAGAAGATATTTTCAGTTCTAATGATCATTTCAAAAAAGAGAAAGGAAATATTTCAACTCATGCAGATATAATTACCAAGAGATCTTGGTGGATGATGAGAAGACACTATTTATAAGAAATTTATGTTCCTCAGTTGAAAAACATTCATTTATCAATTTATGTAAAGAATTTAGGGATGTTTTCTCTTGGAAACACCAAGATTTGAGAGTTTTTATCTCATTTTAGCTCATCATACCATAGAATTACAGTCATATTCCAAGTCAGTAAGGCAAAAAATAAGGCTTGAAAATGAATCTTGAACCATTGATGAAAAAAGAGTTATCCAAACTTATCAAATAAAGTATTATCATTACAATTAAACATTCAAGTTGGGTAGCTATTCTGGTTTATGTTCAGAAAAAGAATGGATAAATCCAACTATGTGTGGATTTTAGAGATCTTAATCAAGCTTCATTAAAGGAACATTATCCACTACCCAATATGGATCGATATTAAGAACAGCTTTCAAGTTTAGACAAGATGTCCCTTTTGAATGGTTATAGTGGATAAATTAGATTCTTATGTAAGACGAAGACATATATAATACAACCTTCACTACAAATTGGGGTATTTATGCTTACAAATGAATTGCTTTTGGACTTTCCAATGCCAAGTCTGTAACATTTCAATGTCCAATGGACATGGCTTTTCATACTTGTTAAATAAATACATATTGGTTTACTTAGATGATGTTAATGTATTTTCAAATAATTATGATGAACATCTTATGTATTTAAGGCAGATTTTTCAGCTTTGCAGTCAGTTTAAAATATCATTAAATTCCAAAAAAACCATATTTTAAGTACATCAAGGTAAAGTACTTAGTCATATTGTTCTAGACAAGGTTTAGCTATTGACCCTTTCAGAATTGAAGCTATTTCACAACTATCCTTGCCTCATCATAAGAAGGAACTACAAAGTTTTCTTGGAAAAATAAACTTTTTTAGAAGATTTGTTCCATATTTTGTAGCATTATTCAAGCCATTAACAACCATGTTAAATAAAGATAAGACCTTCTTTTAGACTAACGAAGGGAGAAAAGTATTTGAGGCCATCAAGTTAGCTATTTCACAAGATCTTACTCTTGCAAATCCAAATTTTAATAAATATTTTACGATGTATGCACTTACGAGATGAGACTATTTTAGCCATATTAACTTAGGTTAATGATGAAAATAATAAGCAACCAATTTCTTTCTTTGGAGAGGCAAGGTAGATTTTTCTTGAGTTTGCATGACTACGAGACAAGGTAAATTTTTCTTAAAAAACAAGTACTTTAAGACGTTAGAGGATTAAAGAAATTCAACTACATGCTTTTCATTAATAGTTCGAGGAAAAGGTTTGTGTTAAGATCTAGTTCTTAATAGGGAAAAACAACAAGCTGCACAATTAGAAAATTTATAACAACATACTAAAATCACATATCTACAGTCATACATCTTGGTACATCCAGAAAATCAGCAACTAGAACTTAGCCAAGAAGTTTAGGAATGAAGATGGATGACTGATTTCATTAACTACTTGCATTACATTACTTATTCTGGAAGGTATGGATAGGAATAAATGAAGGTATTTCAGGTACAATTTGTACCATATGTTTTCATCAATGGTGTGCTTCTCAGAAAATAAATAAAGGGAATTTTTCTAATGTATTGATTATGATCGAATTAAACAACTATTATCCGAATTTTTCCGCCATGAAGGATCTGCAGGAGGTCACTTTTTCAGCACGTACTACATCTCTAAAAAATATGAAATATGGTTACTATTGGCCCAACATATTCAAGGACTATTTTGAATGGATTAAAAAGTGTAATAAGTGTGCTTTCATTGTTGGAAAAAAATGTTTAGCTTCACTTCCCTTGCTTACTATTACATTGGAAAAACCATTTATGCAGTGGGGTCTTGACTTCATTGAAATGATAAATCAACCTTCATCACAAGAACCCAAGTGGATCTTGACTACTACAGATTAATTTATACGCTGAATTAAAGCAATAGATTTGAAAGAAGATAACGAGTCTTCAATCTTATCATTTTACGAAGGTATAGTTTGCAGATTTGGTGTTCTTGCAAATATCATTTCAGATAATGCTTTATCATTTAATAGTGCAAAGATAATAGATTGGGATATTAAGCATGGAATTTATTTAAGTAATTCAACTAATTATTACCCATAAGGTAATTGATTAGCTGAAAGCATTAACAAGAATATTTTGATGTTCATTAGAAGGACACTCAAGGACAACAAAAGAGCTTGGTATATAATGTTAAATTCATCACTTTGGGATGATAGATTGACTCCTAAAATATCAGTTGGCAATTCACCGTACAAGCTTTTTTATGGACAAGAGGAAATAATGCCTATCTCTGCTTAGTTACTCACATTGGATTTACTACATCAAATGGAATTACTTGAGAATGAACATTTGAGTTCAATTTAGAATTAATGGAGCTACATAACTAAATAATGGAGTTGTAATATCTAAGAGATCAAGAAATTTTTTGATAGGAAGGCTAAATTTAGAGTCTTCAATGAAGGAGATATTGTGTTAAAATAGGATGTTGATCATATAAAGAAATGAAACCACATGAAGTCTTATACAATATAGAGTGTTTCTTATATGATTTCATCTTACAAAGAACACAATGCATTTCATCTTTCAAGATTGAATGGAGAGGAACTTCCCATTCCTGTGAATTTTATGTTTCTTAAACACTATTATTGATAATCCTACAATGTTTGGTTAGAGTAGGATTTCCATTTCAATAAGTGCATTTCATACACATTTCATTTTTTTTCAATTCAATAAGTGCACTTGTACATGTGATCTGGTTTACTGGATCCTTTCCCAGCTTTAGTTTGTTTTTTGGAGAAGGTAATTTTTTTGTTTTACGCTTTAACTCCATGCCTAATTGACAAGAGCATGACATTGGTTTATAAGCTAGCAGAAGCTTTCCCCATAGGATCGTAAGAAATTTTGACAATGTTTGCACTCCTGCAAAAGTGGGAACTCAAAACTTTGTTTATGATGGAAGGCATTGATGAAATGGATCTAACTTGGGGGTTGCATTACAATTTTATTTTGTTTTTCACTTGCAGAAATTGATTAATCTACATCTAATCTACAACTATGTGTGTTGTAACAAAATTTAACACCTCACATAGACTTTCATTCCATGTTCGTCTTTATGCGGAAATAAAAAATCCCTGAAGAACTAATGCATTTCCTTGATGAAGGTGGGCATCATAGTTTAGGTGAAATTTTAAATCCAAGAACAACAAGCAGAGTTATAGTTTACATAAAATCGATTTCATTATTAAGTTATGTACATTAAAAATCATTACTTCTTCTTGTTTTAATATATGTAATTATGTGATTGAGTTTTTATTTCATTATACAATCAATATCCATCATAAAATCTAAATGCAAAAAGTAGGATGCAATTCGGTTACAAAAATTAATGTCATTTATTCATGAAGAGATTCAATGTTTCTCACACAAGATGTGGTATGTAAATCATAACTACTAGAAAAATAAGTACATGTGCATGAAGTTAAAAGTAAAAGAGTATAGAAGAAACCCATCATTGCCTTGCATTTTTCTTCTAATCTTCTTGTCTTTAGTTCCAACTCCATCTTTCATCCAACTCTCCCGGAAGCCATAGTGTACCTGAAAAATGAAAGAAAATAATATCAATATTAAGCTCGGGGTTTGATTTGTGCTCATGTACTATTTAATTACATGACAATTGATTTCTATATATCAAAAGCATAAGGTACATCAGAGACAAGTACATAACTAATAAATCGGTACTCTAGAGTAACACATATGATTCCCGAATCATTACGAGAAAAATAAAGAGAAAAGAAAAACTATGGAACATAAGAGAGGCCAAAAATCCTAATTATTTTATAACTATTTTCTTAAGTGTGCAGGTACATTTATTTAAATGAAGAAAGCAAAAATATTTTGCATAAATGATTACTATACTAAAAAAAAATACTTGGTGAAATAAGTTAGATGGTACATGTTTATGAGTTCTTCCAAGAAAAAGGAAAACAAGAAGAAAATAATTTTTCATAAAATCTTTCATCAAATTATAGTCAAGTATAAGGTACATAATGAGTATTAGAATCTACAACAATTTCTCAAATAAGGTATGATGCATGGAAAGGAGGCATTGGAACACTAAATCGAAGTGAAAAATTAGAATTACAAATAATAGTTTTTTTTGGAACAAAGTATTTTAAAGCATAGAAAATAAGCAAGGCTATCTTCCAGTTTTCATTAAAACAAACTCTATAAGAACCCATGAAGAGGAAGTTACAGGTGATAACATTAAATGAGAAAACTATATGGATTTAGATGAAGGAAAAGGATACGTTTAAAAGAACATGAAGTTTATAGCTCATGTTATCGGTAGTGTAAAGTACATTTTCATCATAATGATAACAATGAAAGTTCCAGTTAGATGAAACAAATAAATAAATAGTCTATTTACAACTTATGGTTTCCTAAAGAAAGAGTACAAGAAGCCAATCCTCAAAACAACACACTAGATGCTTCAATCAGATGCAAGAGTTACAACATGGCTTAGTTTAATGACAACACTATCCACACAAAGATTTTCCATGAAATAATTACAAAAATACATTCTTGAATTATTTAAGGTGAAAAAAGTTATTCATTCAGTATCTCAAGCAATCATAAATTATGGATTTCAGATCTTGCACCCAAATAAACCAGCTTCAAAACTCATAAGTGTGAATCCAAGAAAAACAAGATAATCTATAGGTACTACTTATTTAAGATGTAATTTGAAAATTATTCATACAAACTTTCCATTTAAAGAATCATTAAAGAAGAAGAAGTGAGTTGTGCATTAACATCCATGTCAAAGGAAACAAATTGTATTTTAAAGGGTGACATTTCCATCTTATAAACAAAGATAAATGATCAAATTATATACTCAACTACAATGATTCAGTATCTCAAGAATCATAAATTATGGGTTTCAGAGCTTACACCCAAATGAACCAGCTTCAAACTCATAAGTGTGAATCCAAAAAACAAGATAAACTATAGGTACCACTTCTTTAAGATACAATTTTGAATGATTCATACAAAATGTCCATTTAAAGAATCATAAAACAAAAATAAATGATTTTTGTAATAACATCCACTATTTGGTAATAGTTTTCAAAGGAAAAAAATTATATTTTAAAGGGTAACATTTCCATCTTAGAAACAAAGATAAATGATCAAAGTTCAGACTCAACTACAAGATTAGACTGAAGAGAGAAATAGGAAAGGATTATAGCCTTAAATTTTTCCAACTATTACTTCGGATGTGTAGGAATAGTCATAAAGTAAAGAGCATTGATTATGCATGCTATATTCTAAAGGTACAATTTCTTGCATTTATAGAGAAGAATTCAAGATTATAATTTCTCTACGGTAAAGATAATAACAAAAAAGTTCATTCATAAAATAAAACCAATTATCATTAGAGTTCATGCATATGAATTTCAATTTTCTACTTTATAAAGTTATAGTTTTCGATTTTCCAGTACAGAAAGGTAGAAACTCACAAGGCAAAGCTCAAACATGCATCATACATATATATTCAAAGCGAGTTAACCATTGAAGGTCTTGAAAGAAAAAAATTAGAGGTGCAGAAAAAATAGAATAATGTAGAATTAAGGGTTCATTTCATTAAAAAAAATCAAACAAAGAATAGGTCGATGACTTAGATCCCTCTAATGAATCAGAGCAAGTTGTACTATCAATCAACTTAAAAATGAAATAAAGCTAGAAAAATTCAAGAAAGATATGGTTTATTTATTTTTCAACATTCATGTAAAGAAAGATAGCTTTGAGGGTAACACATATATTTGAAGTACTAATGGAAACATATGAAAGAAGAAGATCAAAAAGAGCTCAATTTACCAAAAAAATGGTGATGTTCATATTAGAGAAATAAAGAGTGCATTAAATCCATACATGAATATATGTGAATTTCTAGTTTCAGAGAAACATGTTTTCATTTTTACATTCCACGTCCATCCCATTTTTACAAAGTTTTACATCAAACTAAAAGAGGTAAAGTGACATCAAAATAACAAAATTATAGGTTAAGGATAATTACAAAAGTTAAACTTCCAACTACGAAGAACCAAGACCAACAATGAAATAAATGTCAATAAGTTTGATAAAATCAAATCTCATTTTCTTAAAAATTCATCAAAAATAGTATCAGGTAATTTAATTCAAATGAACTCTATAGATATAGGTTTCAAGAATCATTAGGTAGAGATCATTGTCAATTTTTATTATACAAAAATATGAGAAGTCTACGAGCTCACAAAAATATTATGTATAGTGTTAAATGAAGAATGGAGTTTTAGATGACTACAAAAGGCATAGTTAATATATCCATAAGATTTGCAATAAATGCAAGGAGAGTGAATAAATTTACCATTCTTCAAATCATGTCTTCGAATCCTTGACACATAAAATTAAATATGAAGACCTCAAATACCTAGAAATCACTTTGTTTTAAAACACTCTAAGAAACTTTCATAGAGCTAATAACCTCAAAATCATAGAATTTTCAAAGTATTTTTAGAATATTGTTGAGGAGAAAAAATAAATAGAGTGACATGTCAAAATCTTGAAAGAGCCAAGAATGGATCTTGAAATAGAGTTTTAGTGGTTCTAAATGATTTTTAAAAACTTCAAAATGATAGCACAATACAAAAGGACTCAAGATACGAGCTCAAAAATTACAACAACATCAATTTTTATAGATAATCGAGCTTGGGAGTAAAAATGACAATATTAACAAAATACCCACAAATGCAGTTAGCCATAACAAGCTAGAATAGTATAAAGTTTGATGATATTAATAGCTTAAAATATCGAAATCAAATCTTGTACCACATTACATAGAACCAAAGAGATTGAAAAAAACTATGGCCACCTCTACCATATTTTGCTTAGAAGATCAAAACAGAGTAAAAATTACGTAAAATATAGATATTAAGAGCCTTAGAGAACCATTTTGCAGAGGGAAAATCAAGCTCAAGATCAAACAAAATGGCAATCACACTTTATCGAGCTCAAATAGAGAAAAAACCATAAAATGTATGCATTCATTATTTGCAGAACTAGAAAACAAGCTTAAAATATCATCATGGTGGTGAGAAGTAGAAAAATGGGTAGGGCTTCGCCACTTAAAATGAAACAATCAAGAATGATAAAATGATAAGCTAGGTTTTCTTTTAATAAAACCTAACTCATATGAGTAAGCATCAATGACAATGATGGCCTTCGTATAAGATCAAATAGCATGAAGGTAAAACCTAATCCAACCACCCAGTTAGAGTGGAGTTTACTTCAATGTTATATCTCCAAATGGTACAAAAGATCAATGGACCACAATTTAGTTGCCAAGATCAAAGTAAATTCAATCACTAACCACGTTAAACTCCGATCATGGTTCAAAAAATTGATTTCTCAGATCAAGTTGTACAAGACCAACGGTGTAACAATAACCAACCACATTAATTAAAATTCAATACCCTAACTAATGGTACATAAGGATCAATTCTTAACAATCAAGTAGTATAAGCATCAACGGTTCCCATCAAAAGTGATAACTCATCCATGGTCCATATATTTTTCACATTTAATTAAAGCCAACGATAAAGCATTAAAGGGTGATTCATCATTGAGAGGGGACCAACCCCATGTTTAAACAAAATCATTATCATTGACCAATTAAGTTCCAAAACCATGCCAATGTAAACATGATTATCAAAAGGGGGAAAGTTTACCTTAAGATTATGAATGATTATTCAAAATACCGAAACTAATATATGACATGGTGGGTGACATATATTCACCAATGATTATAAAAAATTAGGGTTTACCTTATTATGTTATGAAAGGGTTCTAATCAAATGAGACTAAGAAATAATACAAAGATCAATTCAAATGAAGGTGGCCAAGAAATGGATGGTGAAGATATGTTTTAATTTCCTTGATTACCTTATTTTCCTTGATGTTACCTTAAACTTTGCAAAGAATCTCATGCTAATGGAGATAAATTAAAAGAAAGACATCTATCTTTTGCATGTGAGTAGAAATGTAACAAGGTATTATCATGTAGATTAAGGCAAAAAACTGCATATATATGGAGATGTAACATCATATTCATCACATAGATCATGATAGGGAGTATCTTTGGAATTCATGAACTAGAAGACGAAATATCAATAAAGATAAATAAATGTCACATCAGAGATCAAGAAGACCCTTTGACATGCTAATTACCTTACTTTTTTAAAAATAAGGGTATTATTAGTGTGCACATGCCAAAAGGTGGTCCCCACATATTGGGTGAATATTTTGTAAAGTATAAAGGTCAAAGGAATTATTTTTTCTCACACAAGAAGATCAATTTTCATGATGTGCATCCAAGTGGGAAGAATTAAAGAAATGCTTAAATTATCATTGTAAGTGGATCAAGTTGTAAGTTTCACATCAAACAGAAGAAGACAAATATTACATGCACATTGGAGAAGATTTACATAACAAGTAAGGAATATTATTATCTAAATTATTCATCCAATTTTACTAAAAATAGATCAGTTAAGTGCACTTGGACTGAATTTTATTTTTAACTAAAGTTATTAATGCCTCATTAAAATCAACATGTCTATCTTTATTCCTTTCTTTATTCATGATAAAGGGTTAAAATTAGCATGCATGGGAGAGTGTAATTTTTATCCTATTTTTAGGATAGGATTGGTGATTATTCTTGTTGTATATTGTGTGTAATTGCAAGGAAAAAAAATGAATTTTTTTGACATAAGAGTTCTGAAGTAATTTTCATGCTAATTACCTTTTTTTGAATGAGAACCGATTTCTTCCTTTCCAATTATTTATGATTTGTGTGTATCCCTTTATTAAGTCTTGTGAATACCATTTTCTCATTAATAATCTTACCTTCTATGAATTTTAAAGATTATCTTAGTATTAGTGTGCATATTTATGTTAATGTTGTCGACAAATATTTTATGATTTATCCCTTAAAACATAAAAGATGTTTTTCCTTAATATTTTGTTGAAAACCATTGGTTTGTGCATCAATAATTCATTCCCAATTTTATTGTGCATATACTCATTCAAAACACTTAGTAAGTTTGGTGTATCACCTCTTTCATGATAAAGGGATAAATTTCAGTTATAGTCATCTTTTTAGCCTATGTTTAGGATGGGATTGGTGATTAATCTTGTTGTATATTGTGTGTAATTTCAAGGTAGAGAAATGATTTTTTTGACATAGGAGTGCTGAAGTAATTTTTACCACTTTTTCCCTTGAATGAGAATTGATTTCTTCCTTTCCAATTATTTACATTTGTGTATCCCTTTATTAAGTCTTGTGAATATCAATTCGCTAATTAATAATCTTACCTTGCTGTGAATTTTATAATATCTGCATAGTATTAGTGTGCATATTTATGTTAATGTTTTTGTTGTGATTTATCCCTCAACACAGAACGTGTTTTTCCTTAATATTTTGTTGAAAACCACTGGTTCGTGCATCAAAAATTCAATCCCAATTTTATTGTGCATATACTCATTCAAAACACTTAGTAAGTTTGGTGTATCACCTCTTTCAATTTCAGTTACAGTTATCTTTTTACCCTCAAAACCCCAAAAAATTAGTTTAGGATACATAAAAAAGTAACCAACCTTGATATCAGTGACTCACCTCAATAATAGGTATACACAAATATCTGAGGTGTTTCCATTGTATCTACGAAAGTGAGAGATTCAAAGTAAGATTAAAACCCTTATTTTCATCTCTCAACCAGAGTGCACTTTCAGAGATAATAAAAGTCACCTCTAGCAATAATTCTCAAGAGTAATACTAATGAAAATAGAAATCCGGATAAGGGAGGGTCTCTATGCGGTCAACACCATCACACAACCGTAACCAAAGGCTAGGAATCCATTGAACAACATCTTCGTAGAGAACTATATACCTAACACCCATAGGAAAGTCATAATATATCAACTGAATTAGCATTTCTCATTAGGCGTAGGTAGACAAGATGCCCACTTAGGCAAGCACACATTCCAAATGGGTTTTATTAACGTTATCATTATTTTAAATTCAAAGGTTCAAGTTTCCTAGGTTTAGTTTCCACTAAATGGTTATTGTGTTCCCATGTCCACTAGGGTCCAAGCGTTAACCCATGACTTTGACACCAACTATTACACTCACTAATACGACACACAAAAACAATTTCAAACCTCATTAGTTACCTAGGAAAATTTCAGATTTTTTTATTTTTTTTAAGTTGCAAAGGGTGATAAACCTTATTTTCAATATCTTAAGTTCCCATTGATAATTTATACACATTCATAAGTTGGTCGAATTTAAATTAATAATAAAAATTGTTAATTAAATGCAAAAATCATTTTATGATTTAATCTTCTTTAAAGGTCTCCATTAATTTTTTTGTTTTAAAAGTCATCTAATTAATCTCATTATTTTACCCATTTAAAAACTTAAAGTTTATTGAAGGCAATTTCTTTGATTTAAAATTTACTTTCTGTGAACTTTCACTTCATTTAGTGATTTCATTATCCATTTTACTTTCAATTAATTTTATCATCTTAGATCATTAACTAAAATGCCTATGCATGACATTCATTATTTAACCCAATAATCAAATTTAATTTATTTAATTTTTGATCCAAAAAAACCATGGGCACAAATTATTCTAAATGACTAAATGGCCCCATTAGCTAAACACACATACCTTTTAATTTAGAGTCAAATCCCATCCAATTCCTATCACTTAAAAATATATATGGTTAAATCCTCACCCTTAGATCTAATCAATTAGTGCCCTTATATCTAGGGTTGACCTGAAGAATCCCTAAAATCCTTATGGATTTATTTTATACACTTTTTAACCCTAATATATTCTCATTTGCACTTTTTGGAGAATGAAGGCCATGGAGCCAAGGGAAGACAATGGATTCCAAGCTTTTGATTCAATATTTGGGAATGAGGAAGAAACTTCTTTCTCCATTTGTTCTCCTTTCTATTTTATCGTATCTTAGCATCTGTAGTTTCTCATTTCAAAATATATTTAGTTAAGGGAATGTGACCATATTACTAGTTGTGGGTATCCATTTACTCTTATTTTATCTTTCTCTAGATCTGAGTATTGCAAGTTTGTGAGGATATTAATTTACACACACACACACACACACACACATTATGTTTTTATGTAAAAAATGCGCATGGTTTTATATATAAAATTTGTGGCCTGAGAAATATGGCGGATAATTTATATTTATTTATAAAAAGTGGTTCATCCTAAGCTCTAGTGTGCAACATTGAAATGGCCTCTGGTTTTATTTAATTTTTGGGGTGATGTTTGGGTGGGGTGCGCTCCACCCACTCCCACTGTATAATCTTATATTAAAATGCTTACCACCAATCCCATAAGGCCTCCAAAAATTAAAAATGTATTTTTATGTTTTATTGTATACTTTGTTTCAATCAAAAATACAGGGTCCGATTAGTAAAAGTTATTAGATTTTACTTGATTTTATTTATTTATTTATAAGTACATTGTGGTGAGGGTTCGGTCCCCACCCAAATCGATAAATTTTGTTTGATTTTATATTTTATAAAGCTTTTTCAAAGGCTTCACACAGCGAGAATCAACTATGATTAATAATTTTTAACAAATGTACTTTTTGGTTATATTTCTTGGCATTATAAATAATATATATTTGTTTATTAATATAAGGTTATTTATGTGTGTGTGTTTATGTAAATGTGTGTGTGTGTGTGTGTTATATATATATATATATATATATATATATATAGCTTATGTAAGCATATATATATTTATATATGATTATTTTTTTTGACTATTTTTAAATGATAGTAAACCTAGTTTTTTATATGAATGAATATAACAAAGTACTAATTTTAATTTATTTCTTGTTTAGAAGACAACAATTAGTTATTTGCTTCTCTTTTTTTTTTTTTTAATGCCTAAACCATTCCTTCACAAAAATTGAAATAAGATGGAACTAATAGTAAAATTATCTCAAATTTTGAAACAATTAGAAAGGAATATGAAAAACATACTTAGAAGACAAAATTTACTAATTTATTTCTCTTTCAAAAGCAAGAGTGTTTGGAAATCCATCCCAAATAAGACATTCATGTTTTATAGTAATTCTATATTTTTTTTAAGGAGAAGTGTTGATGTAGAATCACAGCACCCCTGAATGTCTACAACTCGATGGGTGGAGACTTTTAGTGTGATTACATAACATGGAGCATCTCTCAAAGTGTGGAACTTTTCAAATCAGAGATATATTTGGATGAAGAATGGTTCCTATTCCTCTATTCAGGTGCACACATTCATATTTTAGAGGATCTACTCTAAAAGTTACTCTAACTTGCCAAGGAGACAGGTTAAGGAAATGCAAAAACTAAAACCTAAACTAACAAGGGTGATGCACCAAAGGAATGTTGAAACACCTTTTTTCAATAAACACAAACCATAAAAATTGTAATACAATCACCATGCACAAATAACTAGGACTACAATGAGAGATCATAAAGGAGACAATGAATGCAAGAGAGGGTTAAAAATTATCCACAAACATGCATTATCACTCCAAAATTTGATACAGTGCATTACAATGGCCAAGAGGCACAAACTTGCATTACAATTTGAATGGGAGGCTTGAACTCCACAAATCCACTTACGGGAAAGAGAAGAAGGGAGGGTGCAGAGAAAAAATGTCTAACCCTTTACAATGAGCCAAGATCTTACCTTTATAGATGAAGCAAAGAGAGGAGAAAAAAGGAGATGGGAAATCTGATTTGGAAGCTTAGCCACCAGCCATCAATGCCCCTACAAATCCACCTACAATCTCTCAATTTGGTTTCCACATGGCAAAAATAAAATCAAATATGGGTAGTTGAAGCAATCGATCATACATTAATGGCATGAAAGACGTTTTCCTATTTTTCACCCACCTAACCTTGCCAAAATTAAAATTTCAGGATTCCATGGCATAGAGGATGTCGATACCTTTCCAAAAGTCTTCTCTTTCTCAAATCCAAGCTTCCAGTCAAAAGATATGGCCGTCTAAGATTTAACTGCAATTCTATAAAAAATGGCCCGAGAGTCTAAGAGCTCCGAAGGTCCAAAACCTCAAAGCAGGCCTGGGGATGCTTTTCTACATTTTATGCCACTTAAGGATTGTGCACTTTTGAACATTTTGCCCACCCATCCACTTCTGATAAGGGCCTGACACGTGGATTTTCTGAGCGTTGACATGGAGGTGTGGGCTACTTTACAATTTTATACCTTTTCAAAACAAAAGCCAAAAACCCAAAGCTCCTCCGATGACCCACCTCCCACTTTAACTTTGAATTTGAAAAAACTCCATGGGCTCGTGGGCCCATGCACTTGAAAACTACGCCATTTTGTGAAAAGTTTCAAAAGTTCCAAAATTCCCCGTAGACCCACATCCAAATTTACACTTGGGCAAAATTTCCTCCGGCCCCGCATATTCACTTAGCAAAAGAAATCATCCCCAGGCTTGTGGACCACAATTGTAACTTGTGCCTTTTGTGAAAAGTGTCAAAATTCCAACATATCTCCTCTAACCCGTAAACCACAATTTTCCCCTTTCATGAAAAGTCTTCCCTAAGCCCACAGGTCCGCATTTGGCAAAAAATCCTTCCCAGGCCCGCCAACCTAAACTTGCAAAATATGAAGAGTTAGAAGGACTTCTTTACATTTTCAGAAAGGGGAAGAAATTTCCTATCTGATGAAGATGTTTTAAATAGAAACCCTAAGTGCTTAAAATATATAAAAAAATCAAATTGAAGCACAAAAGGGTGGAAAAGAGGGTTAGTTGACTAAAAAATAAGAGTGAGCTTATTTTAGACAACAATTGGTGACTCATGGGGGCATCTTCTGCTAGATGGAAAGATCAGTTTCCTATAGCAATCCATTGGGCATGGAGTCGTAATTGATAGCTTGATACTGATCTTCACCTAGAACTTGAACCCAATTCTTGCATTCTATTGATCATGAACTTTCCTTGCCTTTTGTACTCTCAATTTTCATAAGAAAATCTTAAAATGAAGTTTGTGAGAGTAGGAAATTGTTTTGACCTGGAGCATTCTCCCGATTCTAGAATGGACTATTACAAAATTCACCTAGAGACACTCTGAACTATATAGTGATACAACCTTGAGCAACAAAAACTTGTGCCAAAGCACTTAGGGAAATGAAACCTAGACTACAACAAGATAGTGTGCATACGCACTTAGAGGAATTGAAATCCTAGGCTAATATTTACAAGGGTGAAACCTTTCTTTTTAGTAGCAATGTTTAAGATAGATTCCATTCACTAGAATCTACAATTCTTCACCATCCAATGTAGACAATTGGAAGGCATTACTACTTTTACATCTTGTGACCATGTAGGGGCCACTCCAAATGGCATCAAACTTGGAATGCCTTCCTAGGTTTTTCCCGATCTGCATCCCACTTTAGAACTAAGTCCCCTCCTGAAAGGTCCTTGTTCTTGATTTCTTATCAAACCATATTTTGACTAAGGCTTGATCTTTTTCCATGGTCTACTACATGTTCTCTTGCTTCTTCTAGTTCCATTAACTTTGCATACCTGATTTCAATGGGTTCAAACTCAGACAACTGTAAATTGCTTCATGAGTTCTAATGTGGGAAGCTCTAATGATATAGGCAACACTACCTCTTTCCCATAGACCATCTTGTAGGGAGAATTACCTGTAGATCTCTTGGGTGTGATCCTATCAACCCATAGAGCTGATTTGAGCTTTGTGTGCCAAGTTCTCTGATTTTCATCAAGATTCCTTCTGATAATTCTTAGTAGGTTCTTGTTTGTGGACTCTACTTGGCCATTACCTTGAGGGTAATAGTTTGATGAAGTGCTGAGGTATACACCATTCTTGATAGCCCATTCAGTGATCCTTGTACCAAGGAATGCCAATGCATTATCTGATATGATAGTGGTAGGGACTCCAAACCTAGTGATTATCCCTTCATAGAAATCCAAGATATTGGATTCATTTTCCTCCTTAAATGCCACTGCTTCAGTCCACTTGGTGAAATAGTTTGTTGCTGTAAGTATCCACTTGTGGCCTTGACTTGAATTTGGGTTAATCACTCCAATGAATTCTAATACCCATTACATGATTGGTTGATCTACTAAAATTGATGAAGGGGCAGGGCTGCTAACTTTTCCTTCCTGTGAAGAATGCACACTTCTTGCATTTCTTGATCCATGAGTAGCAATCACTAAACACCGTAGGCCAATAGTAACCAGCCTTCATGATTTTGAGAGTTGTTACTCGAGGAGAAAAGTGGCCTCCTACTTCTCTATCATGGAACTCATGTAATACCCTCCCCACTTGACATGTTCCAATGCATCTTAATAGAACACCATTTGTGTCCTTCTTGAACAAGACACCACCAATAAGCACATATGGGATGGCTTGTAATATAAAGTATCTCCTCTTTGCTTTGTTCCATTCTAGAGGGCACAAACCTGTTTGGAGATAATGCACCAAGTCTTGAGTCTAACATGGAATGGGTGCATCATTAGCTGGCTACTCTTGATCATTCTATAGTATCGGACAACCTCTTTTTCTCCTTTTGACTCATCATGTGGTTTAGAAGCAAGCTGCTCACACAAACCTTTGCCATGAACCAGTTTGGTCACTTTTATTTCAATGTCATATTCCATTACATGGGTGATCCAACCTACTCTCTTCTCATTCAAGTCCTTGTTTAGGAGAAAGTCCTTGACACCAACATGAGACACTAATAGTTGGATCTTTTTGTTCGAGACCAAGTGTCTGAACTTCTTCAAAATCCTAATGACAACAAGGACATGCTTTTCAATAAAATAATACCTTACTTCATAATCTTCCAGGCTCTGACTGAAGAATGCTATGGGCTTTTTGATCCTTCTCTATTCAGTTGTACCAAGATAGCTGAGATTGTGTCTGATCCTCCAAAATCATACAACATGAAGTCCTTTGAGAAGTCTGGGTTGATAAGAGTTGAGCTTGTGATATTGCATGCTTGATGGCCTCAAAACTATCTTTTCCTTCTTTTTCCATTTGAATGCAAGAATCTTCTTCAACATCATTGTCAAAGGCTTCACAAGAGTGGAAAAATCAGCACAAATCTGCAAACAAAGTTTATTCTTCCCAAGAAGCTTTGGAGAGATTTCTTGTGTTGTGGCAATGGAAGTGTTCGGATGGCTTCAAATCTTTCAGGATCAATTGTTAACCCTTCTCTTGAGACAATGTGGCCCAACATTTTTCCCTCATGTGCCAAGAATACACACTTCTTTGGATTCAATGATACTCCAATCTTCTACATCTTTGAAATAATTTCCTAAGGTGAAAGAGGTGGTCTTGTTGTATTCTTTGAGAATATGGTGATATCATCTAGATACACTAGCACTATCTTGTTGATTAAGCCTTTGAATGCCATATCCATAGCTTGCTGAAATGTTGCCATGACATTTGACAGTCCAAATGGCATCTTCTTGTAAGCATATGTACCCCATTTCATAGTGAAGGCTGTCTTGAACTGATCTTCTTCTTTCACCATTATCTGGTTATAGCCTGAGTATCCATCTAACAATGAAAACCTTTCAGAACCAGCTACAACCTGCAAGATTTGTTCCATTGAAGGAAGTGGATAGTGATCCTTGAGTGATGCTCTATTTAGATCACGAAAGTCTACACACAATCTGATTATCCATTTATCTTTCTCACCGGCACCAAGTTTGCAACCCAAATTGAATGTTTGATAGGAAGATGATGCTAGCCTCAATCATCTTGTTCAACTCCTTCCTCATGAGAGGTTCAATGTGAGGATTCACTAGCCTTTGCTTCTTTAATAGGCTTGGATTATGGACCCAATTCAATAGTATGTTGTGCCAACTTTGGGTTGAAACCTCTTAAATCTTTATAAGTCCAAGAAAATACATCTAGGAATTCTTGACAAAGTTGAACAAATTCAAATTTCTCTTGTGGGGTACTTACTTTGCCAATTTGCAATGTCTTGCCTTCATCTACTAAAATGGGCTTTGAATCTTCACCCTTTACTTGAATGTTTTCCTTCTCATTTTTGAAAATTTTCATTCAGGTTGAAGATTGACTCTAAGGTTACAAGACATTTGGTAATTTGTTGGTTCTTAGCTGCACCACTTGGTCACCATACTATTGTTCCAACTTGTCTTGGTTTCTAGTAGAGAACTCAACTTCTTCTTGTAAAAAATTGACAATTTGTTGATCATTCTCAAAGACCTTCCAACTTGTATTGTTATCTGAATAGATGGTCTTATAACCACCTTGATATGAGGCTGAGATTTATCACTTTTGATACTTTCTACAACATCAAATGCTACCCCAATTGTTGCCATTCTATATGTTGCTTCATTCTTCTTCCTTGGGATGGAATTGATGCTAAAAGATTCAAAATCTTCAATGAGATCCCATACCCTATTTTTGTAGTTCTTCAAAATCATTCTTAGTAGCATTTTTCCTCTAACTTGATTCACAATCATCTCACTATCACCAAATACTTGCAAGTTTTTATACTTCTCTTTCTTTCCCAATGCAATCCATGAATTAAGGCTTCATACTCAACTGTGTTGTTTGAACAAGAAAACTGAAATGGAAAGTTGAGTAATACTTTGTGCCTTGAGGTGAAACAAGCATAGCCTCCTCCTACACCTTTTATCTACTTCTTGAGCCATCAAATAATAACTTCCATACCTCATTATCATCCTTGTGGTCTGGCTTAGTGATGCTAGGGAGAGGATGATTCTCTTCATGCAAAGCAATAGACTCCTAATTCAGATTCTTCCATTTCTTTGTAAGGGTCAAAAGCATGCCTCTTGTTTTCCCATTCATCAAGGGTCAAGTATGGAATACATCCAACCTTGGTATCAGCTTCATGGGTGCTTGGATAATCCTCTTGATCAAATGCTAAACAATTTGCATTGATTGGACTCAATGTATGAGGCTCAATATGGAAGTTTGCAATAGGCTCAGATTTGATTGTAGCCTTAGCTCCATACCTTGTTCTGAATAACATGTGTGACCAATCAATAGACAAATAACCTCCAATTTTAGCAGTGAAGTCTCTTGACAAACATAATGCAAAGAGTGGTGGCAAGTCTATGACTGATACATCTTGCAAGATGGTCACATTGGGACATGCATGTAATGTGAGGCTCAAATATTTGATTACTCCAACCATTTTTACTATTGTACCATCCAATTGTACCAAACCTTTGGAAATGAATTCATATTGAAGACCCAGCTGATCAATTATTTGTTTTGGCATTACAGAGCTACTTACTCCTGAATCAATCATGAAATTATGCACCAATTTATCTCCAATGATCAATGAGATATAGAATGGTGGGGCTTCAAATTTTACCTTGTTTATCCTCCATGATTTCCTTCATGATGAGCTGTATTGGTAAGCACTTTCTCTTGTTGATTGGGTGGTTGATTTGATGTTGACCAATTTTCCATAATAGCTTGCAATAGGTCAATTTGTCCTGGGATAGCCAATGATTCCCACATTGATATGTTTACATTGGTTTCTTCATCTTCTCAATGATGTTGAATGGAGATGAACCATCTCTTCATTTCCCTCTCTTTGCACATTCTTCTCTTTCACATGGGCTATTATAGATGGCATTTGAGCTGGTCTAGAAGGTGGCTTGGGTTGCTCCTACACATTGGGAGCTGCACTTTGATTGATAACACCTTGTGGAGTGATGGAGGGTTGGATCACTTAAATTTTATGACTTTCCTTCTCTAATGTTCCTCCTCTTGGACCATGTGTATTAGCTACTACACTTTGAGAAGGTGCTTGATTCATACCACAGAAGTCTTCAGCTTGCCAATTTACAAGTGTGGTCTCATTTGGAGTTACCTCTTGTTGAGATGCTCCCTGTTGCTGATTTACTTCTTGGCCTGTTTCTTGTTCTACACCAGTTGTTTTCACCATCATAATCTTGATTCAAAGCACCATTAAAACACATTGACTGGTTATGAGGTTGATTGCATGGGAAACACCAGTCATATTCCTGAGCCATGTTATTTTGCACTGGTACTAAAGCTCTAGATGTGGATGCAACATTAGGATTGTAAGGCTAGAATGGTCTATTAGCAGGAGGCTTGACCTGTTCTGATTTATGTTTTGAATGGGTGGCCTATTAGGCTGAATATGGTGGTCTATTGGGTTGAGTTTGAGGTTGATATGGAGGTCTAAAATTTTGAGCTTGCTTGCCTCTTAAGTGTCACCAACTCATTACCCAAATTTTGCATTTGCTTCATGACTTCTTGGAGCTCATTTGAGGCACTAGAAGATGAAGTAGAAGCTTTAGTTGAATTCTAATTTCTTGGAGCAGGAATGGGAGCTAATGTGGGTGTTTCACTAGTACTTAGAGATCCTAATTCTAGATATAGAGGCATAGGGGGCCTAGGTGCAAATTTACCAGCTTCAATCAAGTAATTTTCAGCTCTAATAGTAATGCTATAAGATGCGGGTAAAGTAATACCTCCTCATGGATTGAATCATCATAGAAAATTAGAATTTAAAGCTTTAAGAAATTATAGGAAAGCACCTTCATCTGTTGGCTCACGGCCAATGGAATCCTATCCAATGTCCTTTGAAATCTGAATTTGAAATATGTCAACTATTCATTAGGATCCCTCTTAATGGTTGTCAATTGTTCCAATAGAGATAGGTTATCCCCTTTTCTCCAAATTGATTGTGAAGAGATGTGCACAGATGGTCCCAATTCTAAATAGAGCCTGTTGTTAGACTCCTGAACCATTACAAATCTTTACCCTTAAATGAAGAGGCTAAAAATTTGACTGCAATGTCCATCTCAATGATTTCATGAATTACACAAACATTTTCAATGTCTTGAATGTGGTCACTAGGAGTAGTCTGGTTTTCTCTAGTGAAATATGGAATGTTCTTCAATGTTGTAATGGAACTGGATTTTGTGCATTAAGAGCAAGTGGGCTGCTACTAGTGAAATTGACATAAGGATTTGGCTATGCCATCTTGATTGATCAGCAAAACTCTAGTTGATTAAATGCAAGGCCTACCTGGTGGAGGTGTTGACAAAGTTCTATTTAGTGGAGGTGTTGAAAAATTTCTATTATGTGGAGATGGATACCTTTGAGATCTTCTTCCTCTCCTTTCTCTTACTGTCTATCCGGGGACAAGTGCACATAGACAAATAATTCTTCTTCTCTAGTTCTTGATCTAGATTTAATTCTTCTCATGAATCTTCTAAGCATGGGCTGCTAAAACCAAGGACTCTATCCTCTTGTGGAGTCACCAGCCTGTGTAATTTCAAGTCATCAAATGAAAACTTACAACAAGTGCACATTAATCTTGAAACAATAAAAATGAAGACCTCTTGGTCCCAATGAGCATGCTAGAACTATTGATGGAGAATCACAACACCCCCGAATGTCCACAACTTGATGGGTTGAGACTTTCAGTGTGATTGCATAACATGGAACATATCTCAAACTATGGGACTTTACAAATCAAGAGAGATCTCTAGATGAAGGTTGGTTCCTATTCCTCTGTTTAGGTGCACACATTCATATTGCAAATGATGTACTCAAAAACCTACTCTAACTTGCCAAGGAGACAAGGTTAATGAAATGCAAAAAGTAAAACCTAAACTAGCAAGGGTCATACACCAAAGGAATGCTGAAACACCTACTTTACAATAAACACAAACCAAAATATCTTGCAATACAATCACCATGCACATATAACCAGGACTATAATGAGAGATCAAAAAGGAGACAATGAACGCAAGAGAGGGTTAAAACATATCCATGGACATGCATTATCACTCCAAAAGTTGATACAGTGCATTAAAATGGCCAAGAGGCACAAAATTGCATTACAATTTGAATGGGAGGCTTGGAACCCCACAAATCCACTTACGAGCAAGAGAATAAGGGAGGGTGTAGATCAAAAATGTCCAACCCTTTACAATGAACCAAGCTCTTACCTTTGTAGATGAAGTGAAGAGAGGAGAAGAAGAGGAGGAGGGAATTCTTATTTGGAAGCTCCACCACCATCCATCAATTCCCCTGCAATTCCACCTACAATATATCAATTCTTGTTCCCCATGGTAGATCAAATCAATCTTGGGTAGTTAAAGCAATCAGATCATACATTAATGGCATGAAATACGTTTTCCTATTTTTCACCAACCTAACCTTGCCAAAATTAAAATTTCAGGATTTAATGGCATAACGGATGTCGAGACCTTTCAAAAAATTCTTCTCTTTCTCAAATCCGAGCTTTCAGTCAAAATATATGGCCATCTGAAGATTTAACTTCAATTCTATAAAAAGTGGCCCGAGAATCTGAGAGCTCTGAAGGTCTGAAAACCCAAAAGCGGGCCTGAGGATGCTTTCTAAATTTTATGACACTTAATGACTGTGCACTTTTGAACATTTTGGCCCTCCCATCCGCTTTCGATAAGGTACTCGACATGTGGCTTTTCCGAGCATTAATGGAGGTGCGGGTTGCTTTACAAGTTTATACCTTTTCAAAAAAAAGCCAAAAACCCAAAGTTCCTCCAAAACCCACCTCTTGCTTTGCTAATTTGCATTTGGTAAAAACATATGTGGGCTTGCAGGCCCGCACTTGAAAACTATGCCATTTTTTGAAAATTTCCAAAATTCCTCATGCAGACCCGCCTTGGATCAAATTTACACTTGGGCAACATTTCCTCTCGCGGCCCCGCATATTCACTTAGCAACAGTAAATCATCCCAAAGCTTGGGACCCGTAATTGTAACTTGTACCTTTTGTGAAAAGTGTAAAATTCAAACATATCTCCATCCAACCCGCAAAAAAATTTAGCCAGTAATTCTCCCCTTTGGTGAAAAATCTTCCCCAAGCTGCCCGCAGTTCGGATTTGGCAAAAACTCCTTCCCGTGCCCATTGGCCCGTAATTTGAAAAATATGAATAGTTAGAAGGACTTCTTTACTGCTTTTGGAAAGGAGAATAAATTTCCTATCTGATGAGGATTTTTTAAGGAAACCCTAAGTGCTAAAAACATATCTTTAAAATAATATTAAAGCACAAATGGGGGAAAGGGGGTTAGTTGACTAAAAAATAAGAGTGAGCTTATATTACACAACAATAAGTTCACATTGTAAAGGATACACAACTAATAAATCTATTAATAATTTTAAGGGAGATGCATTCCTAGCCAAATGACACCCACAATTTGTATTTTTTTAAAACTAAGTACTTTACAGATTTAATCAATACATTTCAGATTTGAAAAGATTCCATTACAATGAGAATACCCTAAAATGCAGTTTTAAAATCCTCCCAAAACATGGAATAAACATGTAATTTTTTTAAAAAAATAACTCTCTCTATCTAAGCATACATATTTCCAAACCACTTTTAAAAACAATTTTGGGATAATACATTTACAAGAGTTCCAGTTTTATAGTACAAATTCAAGGTACTCCACACAAGGAAGAAACAAGACTAAAATATTTGCAACACTTTCACTTTATTTTGGTCTCAAATACAAATTTCTCCATCCCATGAACAACTAACACCTCGATAATCTTTTCCTTCATCTTCACTCACAATAAAAAGTAAGGGGAGTAGGAAACGCTCCCCTCCCAACCTATTACAATGAGAAGGGGATGCCACCCTTCTCATTGTCTCTGAGCCAAGAAAATAGAGAAATAAGGGACATTAAGCAACCATGAAAACTTCACAAAGGCTTCCAAAACACAACAAACACACAAACAACACTTGCACATACATATAAGAACACAATAACAAGAATCCATTTACAATTTTCCAAAAAACACAAGGGCTTCCAAAATAATCCCAAAGGAGAGGAGAACATGGAGTCATCTCCTTATACCTCCCATGTGGGATGGGGGTCCACCCAAATCCTCCAAGTGCACTTTCACATTCACACACAACACCTTTTCTCTCCACAATCAAGTATGTAAATTTGATATATAAACATTTTACCTCCACATAGGTGGAGCACCCCTCCCACACTCCCTCCACAAAATCCTCACATACTCCCTTTTACCTCCACAAAAATGAACTCCACTTCCCTCTCCCAACACCATCATAAGGTCAAGATCTACCCAACCCATAAAATTCACAAACATGCACCAATTTACAACACAATAATATCACAATGCAAAAATAAGAACAATTCTTCAAGGAATAAACCCTACCCTGCCATATCAAAGGCCTTCAATCTTCAAGCAACAAAATTCCAATTCAAATAAAAAATATAAAAGCAATCTTCAAATCTCTCAAGTAATAATTCCACATAATTTTCCATGAGCATGTAAGTATATAATTAAAACAAGTAACCCCCAACACTCAAAAATGACTTCAATAAATATAAAAGAGGAGAGGGTGGTGAGGTGGCTCCATATAGGATACCACATCACTCTTCCTCCAATCCACTTCACTTGGTAAAACAAAAATAAAAAGACTCATAAATGTGTTAGTGATGGTGTCACAAGTTCCTCTTACATACACAAACATTAACTCGATACTTTCAAAGGACACAATAAAAGAGTTTGTAAGAAAGTGCAATTAATTACCTCTTTTCCCATCAAATGCAGATCATGAGAACTAATTTTGACCCTTTACACCATAGGTAAGCATGGTAGGTGAGTTCAAGAGGCATGGGGCAAGAATAAATTTTCCCACAAGCCTTCAAAAGTGGCCTCCAAGCCCAAATTCGAGATTTGAAGGATGGGGGATAGTACACAACCTAAAATCAATAAAATCTATAAAAATAAATTAAAAAGGTATCAAGGAGAATTTAACCCATTAAATTCCCATATATTCAAATCTGAAATTAAATTAATCACATGGTTAATTAACTAAACCAAGAACATTACTTAAGCAATAATAAAGTGAGAATTACATCACAATAAATGAATCACATACCCAACTAAATAAATAAAATAAAACAAATTAAAGAATCACCCAAACCCATTTTTCACACATGAGGTTACCCCCCCATGGTAAACCTTATAACAAACACAATAATAGACATGACACAAAGTTTCCAAGGTGACCTTGTTGCCAATATCCACTATTCCTTCATTGATTGTCTCCTAGCCCCTTCTTGTTATCGTGATATAACTTCCTGCAACCAATCAAACAATACCCCTTTAGTCTCAAGGCCACATCAAATACATCAAGAGATAAGACACACATACATATAATCTAATCAACATCATACATGTAGCTATATAATCATTGTAATGCCCACTTAGACACACAGAAGGACAACAAGAAAAATATCAAATAATTTTTTTTACTTGCTTGAAGTTTATACGACACTATAAGTGTTCTCAAAGGGCTAAAACCAAATTATGATAATCTTGACACAACATTGACCACATAAGAAACAAGATAAAATACGACACCCATCTCGAACAATTCACTTTTATCTTTGACAAGGCACAACATAATAGTCCAACCATAGTACACACTTACAACTAGGGTCTTCCCACGGTGTAATATTTAGGATTAAGTATTTTTATAATCATATTTCAATTATTAACTTAAGTTTTAGATGAATCATGTTATGATTCATTCAATCCTTCTTATAAATCTATATTTCTTTCTTTTATACTATTGAGCATTTAGCTTAAGATAAAACTTCTTGATTACGGATCATCTATAATATGTCAATTACTTGTTCAATTTGTTTGTTTAATAAAGGGGGTCCATAATAAATCTACTGGAATTTTTTTCATACCTCCATTTCATAAGGAGACGAGTGCAAGATACAATTGAGGTGGAGTACATTTTCTGTTCGGAACTAAAATTTCCTTTATGTGGGGATTAAAATGTTTAATATCATTAAAGAAAAGGTTACAATGTCCCTTCACAAGATTTAGATGTAATAAGTTAAATTTGAATTCATCTTCATGATCTCATTAGTCATTAACCATTCATTCATTGAGACTTTAGAATTAATCTGAATGGGTAATATCCTCATCTATATCTTCTCTTGATTAAGCTCGACAAATGAGTACAAATAAGGTTTTTAAATAGATAAGTTAGATTTAATTTTTCTTGATCAATTACCTGTACTTTCTATAACCTTATTATCCTCCCAAAATATGATCATTTATTACATTTTAATATCAATTTACGTCCCCCAACATCAAGGATAAATTTTTATCACTATAGCTTATAGGTAAAAGTTATATTCTTTTTAACACAAGTAGATAGTTTCCTTTTTTTCCACTTAAAGACTCTTGACTTCATCTATAATAAAAACTTTTTATATATAACATTTATAAGGGTTACCATACCATAACATTATTGTCATAACCTATAAGGTTTTAGTACACAAAATTATAAATCAAAAATTTTACCATTACCCTTTTGTGATAACTAAACATGGTTACATCATTCCCTACTCAACATGACACACAATCCAAAGATGACAAATGAATCTAATGTATTTTTCTTGGACACAAAAGGTAAAAAATATTGGTTAAATCAAAGCTAATATATCTTTCAAAGTTTCTATAATACAAAAAATACTCATAAAAATGTTGTGATCATATTTTATCATTCACAATAATATTTACAAGTTTTATAAATTCCATAAATACCATTCCATATTCTTATAACACATTAAGCATTCGAGAAAAATAACCTCATAAGAAAAACACTGATGCAAGTTTCTACAAGCCTTTCCTTTTTCTACTCATAAAGGCTAGTTGCACATTTATTATCTTGAGTCGGTTTCAAGAACCGCACATGATAAGAACTACACATAACAACAATATGCTACTATTTAACAATATCATGAAAGGAAACATTCTATTTCAAGAAATGGATCAAATATTTAACCACTAATTAATTTATTAAGACAAAAATAAAATTTCCACCATGTCAACTAAGAAGGAAGCCATATGTTTCAATTAAGAATAATGTCTCTAGAAACAACAAGAGTTTAAAAACCAATTAGGTAAGACCATAGACCTTCTAAGTTGGAAAAAAATGTCAATTGTATTTGGATTTTAATCAGGTTATCCTATAGATTGCATTATTGAAATCTAATACTCCACCAATCAATCTTTATTTTCGTAGAGAATTCAAATGTACCAGTTACGATCATTGTCTCAAAAATGACAATAGTTTAACAATCATTCAAGAAGGGGCCATCGGCTTTGTAAGTCAAACAAGGGTTATCAATTGCATTAGGATTTAAATAATGTAATCATATACGTTATATGATTGAAATCTAATGCTCCAACCATCCACCATAATTTCCTTATCTAACAAGAGACTCCACAATTACTAATGAAAAGAAAAGAAGGAATAACATAATGTATGAAATAGGTGTTCCTAATAACTGAGTTACTTGATATATCTAAGTACGAACAAAAAAAGTATCATAACTACCCAAGTCCTTCATGCAAGTAAGTATTCTAAACATCCATCCAAGTTTCATAGCACTTTATATTCATAATCCTCCTTAATTAATCTATAATTTCGGTTTATATAAATGGATCACCACTTTCTCATCACAAGTTATTTTAGGTAACCATTGTTACCATATTTAAATCCACTCTTATATAAGCATTTATATGTTTCACCAAATTCCATTATCTTAACAAAATTTTCATTCATATAATCATATAAATATATATATATATATATATATATATATATATATATATATAAATACCCCAAATGTCATTAACAATCTTAACAATCTCTATCATAAGTCAACAAGATATCAAAAATATATATCACCCAATTTTCATTAACAATAATAACAATTTCCATCAGTCATCCCTTATTAGAATAAGCCAAGGTAGTTCTAATAATAACTTAATACTATACATAAATGTACATATGTATCTTTAAATTTTGGTGATTATATTTAGTTATGGTTCAAGCTATAAGGAATGGTCAAATTGCCCCTTAAGGAAAACCTTAAACGTCTTGAACCTATACCGATGATCATCGAGTCATTTTATAATTGTATATATGTGTGTGTGTGTGTGTGTGTGTGTGTGTGTATCTTGCATCATAATCAATTCTATAGTAATATCCAAGGTGAAAAGACTAATTAATCAGACACTAATAGCCTTGGTACTTCCTCCATACTTAAATATAACCACTGTAGTCAACCACACATATAGTTTTGTAAACATGTAAGATGGTTTGAATATCAGAAGGACAACTTACGTAGCCACACGAAAAGAGAACATGGAGATCCAATAGACCTCGACTAAACTCACCACTCAAGGTTTGGTGACACCAATGAAATAACCATAATTACACAGTTTTTGTCATGGCCAAAACAGGATGATTAAGTGCCCAAATAAAACAAAATTCCCTCCCAACCTGGATCGGGGTTTAAACCAATGTTTTTCACTAAGGAAAGGTTAACAAAAACCCATGCAAACCTTTTTCAACATACCCATAACGTACTTGAGAACCACATGATCATGATATCAACTAAACAATTTATTTAAGGAAAACAGAAAAGGGTTAATAAACCTATAATTATTAAAAACAAATCACATACCCAAAGAAGGTATTCTCGGATAGTGAAAACAACTCAAGTACCCATATTTAGAATTCACGATAAAGAACAAACTTGAATACCAAAGAAGGAAATGAAATATACACATATATATATATATATATATATATATATATATATATATATATATATATATATATATATAATAGACTCGTATGAAAAGTAAAAATATTTATAGTTATCTAGTAGGCTTTTTTACATAGCAAAAATTAATAGCTATTAAACAACTTGATAACCAAGTTACTCATTTCAAGAATACCAATAAGTAATAGTAGTATCGCCATTCAATCAAGTATGAAAATTTAAAAGCAATAGTAAGAGGAATAAATCCCTATTGTCCACCATTAACATTTGGACATTGTTATTATTATAACAAGAAATTTAAAGGGAAAGGAGAGGTTTCACAACAAGGCATCTAAACCCACAATAGATCTTCAAGGAAACATTACTCGAAGGAGATTTCTCAAATGAAAAAATCCACAATAACCCAAAAATTCAAAACCAGAGGATAATCAATGAAGAACCAACAAATAAAAAATTGATGAACACAATCCACATAATCACATTTTACCATAATTCATATCTATCAATGCTTAGAATACAAATTCCAAAGTACAAAATTTTATCTTACTAAATTGAAATGGTATTATGAAATCAAGCAAAATCTTCTCAACAAGGGGGAAATTTAGAAGCCATCAATAGAATCAGTAATAAAAGTTTTTCAAATTATTATTCAACATTGCATAATCTTTTTCAGAAGCTCCATTTTATTTTCATGTGAGAAATCCATTAGGAACCAAAGTGATTTATCACCCAAAATTAAATCGAATTAGTATTGAAACATACTTTAAAAAATCCTAAAACTAATATGTAACAACATTGAGGAAAGTAAATTATACATTATAGTTGAATATTTTTGACATCCATTTTGATGAACTTAGTGAGAATTTAAAGGATCCATGTGAGATGATTATAGGTCAAGAGAGTGCAAAATTTAGACTTAAGTTAAAGTAAAAATAGATTGGTTCGATAAAAAAAAGATGGAATTTTAAATACATAAGGGTTTAAATACTAATAATTCATCATCGATAACAATGTTATTGAAGCCTAAACATGGGTTCAATGTGGTGAAAGTGGAGAGGATGTTTTGGAATAGAGTTAGTATTCTTATTAAAGTGTCACATATCTTATGAGGTAACCATTTACATGACGAGATTAAACATGGAAGAGAATAAAGGTGTGAACTAAATGGTTGAGCTTCGTAGATATATTTCATTCGAGCCTTACCTTAAGAAAGTAGCATATTTTAAAAAAAAATACAGTTGATGGAAAATAGAGGCTCATAATGCCCCATTCATCATTGCTCCTTTTAATTCTTAGGTGACCGTAGTAGATTTTTTCGCAGCTTAAGCTTAAAAAGTGAATGTTGTTTGCTCTAATGCTCCATTCATTGATCATTAGTTGGCTTTACCCTTTTCATATAGATTAATTAGCATTCTCCTCTTCTTTATGCCTGCTATATGTCGTAAGTGTTTTCTGTTGATGGCCATATAACGTCTTTACAATTTTCCTATTAAATTAAAATTGAGTTCTTGTATTATTAAGCTCAAGCTCATCGTCATTCATTATTAATATGAATAATAATTACTATTTTTTAGTTGTAAGATTCATAAAAAAGTGAAAATAATGATATTATTAATTTAATTTTCGATCAACCATTATTTTATATTATTATTATTTTATTTTACTATCGATTGTAATCGATATTAATATTAATTATCTCTATGTCATTTTGTTGTATCATTCTGATCGCTCCCATAGACTTAGTCTTGTTCTCGTCTTGAAAGGGATTACCCCATCATGGCACCATGGTTGGTCATTGATCCGTGTTCACTTTTGAATGTCAACCTCTAGTTTCCTCCCCTTTTGTCAATTAGGCCTACTTGTGTGTTGTTTTGATCATTTAAATTAAAGGAAAGTATGATTTTTTCTCCCCCAACATGCCAATTTGTATGCTTTTTTAATCTTCTAGGTTGGCGTAGGAGGAAGGGGTTCCTTTCTTCCTTGGTTTCTGATTTGTGAATGCGTAGGGAGGTTGTGTGTGGAAAACCTTGATGGGATTGTTTACTAATCTTGATGGGACTGAAAATAAATGTGGAACCTAATGAATTTAATTTCTAATTCCCTCATTCTTAGCAGTAACTTAGTCTGTTATATGTGGCTCTTCCTCTAAAAAAAAAAAAAAAAATCATTTCATGTTGGATGCCGATTTGAATTTCCTTATGCTTAAATTTTATTTTGAATTGACCAAGGGTGGGTGGATTTGGTGGCCTCCTTCCATTCATTAAATTTAATTGATGAAGAAAATGCATTGGTTATGTTCTACCGACTGAAATCCTTAAAGAATGTGGTCGCGTGGACTGTTTTGCTCTGGTTTTATGCAGACTAGTTCCTTGTTTAAGAAGGGGTGTTGAAACTTGCTGGAAATGCATTGGTTGGTTTAGAGCCTCATTCACTACTACTTAATCCTTCTTGTACCAAATGGAAGTGAATGGAGTATGGAAGTCCAGAAAAGTTGGAGAAAAAGGGAAAGATTTCCTCATCATAGCAAGCTCGTGGCTTTGTCATGTGTGTGTGACTTGGGGAAAAGAATGCATTTCAGGCATGTTGAGTATAAAATTTGTAATATTTTTCCACCCTTTTATAATATCATGCAATGAATTGTCTTCCTTCTTGAAATGGCGCCTAACAATGGATTTTGTGCTTGTTTATTTATTGCCTGGAGTGTGTTGGTTTCCCCTCTATATTCTTTTTTTATCGCTGTTTTGGATGACTGAATTTCAAAAGAGGGGATTCCATTTCTTTTACTCTATTACTTTTCTTCGAAAGGGAGCTATGTTTATGGCTTGACATTATTGTATTTTTGTTATCATCACTTTATCAAATCTTGTTGCATTATGTGATCACCCAGTAAAATGGGTTTCTTTTAACAAGCTTTAAGTTATCGCTTGATATCCTATCTTCTGTTATTTTACTTTGTGGGAATACTAGTCAGCTTGCATTATTTTTGGGAATCCATTCAAAGGATTGTGCATACGATGTTTTTCTAAAATAGATCCCTAAAATCTAAAAGAAGGAAATGGTTGTTTGCAACTCAGAGATGATAACACCTGATGGGGATATAGGGTGTTGAAACTTGTTTTCTTCTGAGTGTGAATCTATTTTATTATTGGCTATGTTTTCTCTTGTTGTGGCTGTCATAGTTGAAGACTATTAAGAATTGTAATCTCTCTTAAAGACCGTTGAAGTGTAAAGAACTTATAGATGTAACTACCTTGTCAATAAGTTTATAGGTAAGCATGATTACCTTCTTCTTTACTGAACTTCTGGAAATTGATAACCTTGTGATCTTGAAAAGCTCTTCAATCTATGAAATTTTCCCTGCATTACCAAGGATGAGAATCTGTTTTACCAATTGAGTGGTTGTATTATATATACTTAAATGTACCATGCCCATAGACGGGTGCAGAGAATGAATTTTGATAACACTATGTTGTTAAGCTCTCTCACAAAAATTAAATTTGTTTGATGGATTTGAATATAAGGTTTTGTTGCGTGATTGATTTTCCTTTCCTTGATGTGTTCATGTGGAGCCCTAAGCTCGTCAAACATGGTTAGGTGTTTGAAAAATCAAAGGGGATAGGAAGTATTCTTCTATTTTATACTTTATTGAAACCATTAAGTTGAATACTAAATCTTTCAAATTCAGGTATTGCACTTGGATTATTCTATAAGTATTGGGTTACTTAGATGAGGGTAGTAGTTATCTTTCATTCATGATGGAATTATGTTTATTTATGTGGATCGTTAGTGAATATATTATTAAGGGTCATAAGTTTATGACCAAACCTCTGTGTTGGTTTTGAATTCAAAATGTGTTTGGGATGACTGTAGTCATTTTTGAAATAGGACTCTTGTTAACTCATGACTTTGGTGATACGTTATGAGGATAGTCATGAGGTTATGAATTGAATATATTTATTTAAATACATTACTTTGGCCTATGTCGGAAAATTGTTAAAAATTATTAATGACATTTGGGGATTACTTTTCCTTTATATTATTTAGATAAGTTGATGATTATGATGGAGTTCTTGTTAGATTAATGGTTTTTTGTGTGAATATTTTAAATGCATTTCAAGAGTGGTTTTTATTATGTTAACAAGTATTACTTTTGAAGAGATCCCATAAGGAGGAGGTGGTAAAATCCTTGGTTAAAACTAAAACTATAGATTGGTTTTTAAGGAGGGTTGTGAACCCATATTGCTATGAAACCTCCCTCCTGGAAGGATTGAATAAATTTGTTTCATTTCAAATATATGGTCATAACTAGTACGTTTTGACATCTCAAGTTTTTCTTTTGAGAGGGATGGATTGAGTATTAGATTTCAATCATGTAATCTATAGGATTACATTATTAAAATCCCAATACTATTGGCCTTGTTTTTCTAAACTACAGCTCTTTCCTTGATTAGTTGAGATGTTATTCTTACTGAAATATTTGGTTGTCTTCTTGTTGGATGGTGTAAATATTTATATTGTGTGAAGTATTATTTTGTTCGGTTTGCATGCACACAAACCTAATCAAATGATGCCAGAAATAATATTATAAAGCTTCTTCTTTATTCATCCGGGTTATCAAATACAGAGGAAGATTACATATATAGAGTTTGATCTCCTTGATTCTAGGAGTCAACACTCATCTCCTAATCCCCATAATATCTCACTCAAACTCTCAATCCCATTATTTTCTCACAACAAACATTATCTAGTTACAACTATTTACATGAGTTAACAACTCATAAATAGTTGTATTACATTACACTATATTATTTATTTCCACACTCATAATAATGTTCACAATATCTAATATTATTCCTAACATTCACTCCCCTATTGTTAACATTATTATTTCCACACATACACTCCCCTAATGTGAACAATGTAGAAAAGAATAGTTACACTTTCTCTGCAGCTTGCACACCCTTGTTTGCTCATGATCTTGGTACACATATGGACCTCAGTCCAAGGTAAGAACCCCTGTTCATGAACCTCTGTTCATCAATACGAACCCCTGTTCGACAAAAAAGACCTCTGTCCTAGGTACGAGCCCCTGCTCATGAACCTCTGTTCATCCTCTTCAAGAAAAACATGATGCTACTTTTTCTTGTGCTTTTATCTTTCTACTATAACATATTTACATCAGGAGGTTATAAAAGGAAATACAATTCTGAACAGGAATGTGACATCTGTTCTTATTACAAACAATGAAACACACAACTGAAATACTTGGCCACCAAATCAATACCACGGCCTCATCGATGGTGCCTGACGAGAGGTCGCCGATTGCCCTCCTGCCTCCGTTGCCTCCAGCCTCCATCAATGACATTGCTAACTCATCTGGATTTGATCATTGGGTTCAATTACAAATCGGACGTCGGGTTACACCGAAAATGCGTCCGACTAAAAATGAGGCAATTATTTTTGTTTTTAATTTTACAAACTTTTGACGACAACTTACAACTTTGAAAATGACACTTTTGACTTTACAATGACATTTACAATAAAAAATATGACAATAATTTGATAATAGACTAACTATATGTAATAGACTAACATATATATGAAATTGACCATATTAAAAAACATTCGACTCTTTTACCTTAAGACAAACACTATTGACATTTACATAGACAAAAGGAATTTGATTACACACAACTCTATGCACTAACTATTAACATTACCCAAAACATGTTAATGGAACTAAAGACCGACAATGGACAATGATCAAACTATATTATAGACTATTTTTGAACTTTTCCATAGCCTCACCTAAATGAAACAACGGGAAACGTGCTTTGTGGGGATATCAAGCTGGAGACACGTGGCATTTGATGAAACGTTGGCTGACCAAATAGAAAGATGGACTGCGCCAAGGTAGCCAAAACATGAATACCAATTACTTTGATCTGAATGCAGAGTATGGGCGGAGTAGATCACGAAGAACATAGAATGCAAGTTGATTAAACGTCCATGAATATCCTTGCAAAGGTAGAAGAATGTGCATGAAATTTTATTTCTGATGCCAAGGTATATAGATCTGTGTAGCTTTTTTGGAGTAAATGATGGACTGGGCTGTAGATATCTGAATCCAAATGATGCGGATATGCATATTAAACACTAGTCTACGTAGGAGGTGAGGAGCATCCCCATAAACTTTAGATCGCACTTTAAAGCTGACACGACTTGGGAACTCTTGCATTCAAGGATCAATTCACTATATTATAAAACCTACGATTTTGACAATAGAAGCTATTCCAAACAAGGATTTATATTTTTGTATGATAAAAAATAGCTTCAAAATATTCAGAAACTATGATTAGCTCTACAAACTCTTCATTCAAAAACTAAATCAGACTATATAATGAACAGCTATGTAAATAGTCGGGGCTCTTCCATGTGATTATTTCAAGCAACGGACAACCAAAAACAACGATGGCTCTCTCCTTTCACTATATTCAAATCTCCATATTTTTTCACCGATCCGATACGACCGCTCGATACCAATATTATTTTGGTTTAGTTTGCATGCACACAAAGGTAATTAAATGACGCTGGAAATAACATTATAAAGCTTCTTCTTTATTCATCCGGATATCAAATACATAGAGGAAGATTACATATATAGAGTTTGATCTCCTTGATTCTAGGAGTCAACACTCATCTCCTAATCCCCACAATATCTCACTCAAACTCTCAATTAGATTATTTTCTCACAACAAACATTATCTAGTTATAACTATTTACATGATTTAACAACTCATAAATAGTTGTATTACATTACTCTATATTATTTATTTCCACTCATAATAATTTTCACAATATCTAATATTATTTAGATAAGTTGATGATTATTATGGAGTTCTTGTTAGGATTAATGGTTTTTTGTGTGAATATTTTATATACATTTCAAGGTGGTTTCGATTATGTTAAGAAGTATTACTTTTGAAGAGATCCCATGAGGAGGAGGTGGTAAAATCCTTGGTTAAAACTAAAACTATAGATTGGTTTTTAAGGAGGGTTGTGAACCCATATTGCTATGAAACCTCTCTCTTGGAAGGATTGAATAAATTTGTTTCATTTCAAATATATGGTCATAACTAGTACATTTTGACATCTCAAGTTTTTCTTTTGAGAAAGATGGATTGAGTATTAGATTTCAATCATGTAATCTATAGGATTACATTATTAAAATCCCAATACTATTGGCCTTGTTTTTTCTAAACTACGCCTTTCCTTGATTAGTTGAGATGTTATTCTTACTTGGAATATGTGGTTGTCTTCTTATTGGATGGTGTAAATATTTATATCATGTGAAGTATTATTTTGGTTCAGTTTGCATGCACACAAATCTAATCAAATGACGCCGGAAATAATATTATAAAGCTTCTTCTTTATTCATCCGGGATATCAAATACATAGAGGAAGATTACATATATAGAGTTTGATCTCCTTGATTCTAGGAGTCAACACTCATCCCACATATCTCTCCTAATCCCCACAATATCTCACTCAAACTCTCAATCCCATTATTTTCTCACAACAAACATTATCTAGTTACAACTATTTACATGAGTTAACAACTCATAAATAGTTGTATTACATTACACTATATTATTTATTTCCACACTCATAATAATGTTCACAATATCTAATATTATTCCTAACATTCACTCCCCTATTGTTAACATTATTATTTCCACACATACACTCCCCTAATGTGAACAATGTAGAAAAGAATAGTTACACTTTCTCTGCAGCTTGCACACCCCTGTTTGCTCATGATCTTGGTACACATATGGACCTCAGTCCAAGGTAAGAACCCCTGTTCATGAACCTCTGTTCATCAATATGAACCCCTGTTCGACAAAAATAGACCTCTGTCCTAGGTACGAGCCCCTGCTCATGAACCTCTATTCATCCTCTTCAAGAAAAACATGATGCTACTTTTTCTTGTGCTTTTATCTTTCTACTATAACATATTTACATCAGGGTTATAAAAGGAAATACAAATCTGAACAGGAATGTGACATTTGTTCTTATTACAAACAATGAAATGGTATAACCGAAATACTTGGCCACCAAATCAATACCACGGCCTCATCGATGGTGCCTGACAAGAGGTCGCCGATTGCCCTCCTGCCTCCGTTGCCTCCAGCCTCCATCAATGACATTGCTAACACATCTGGGTTTGATCATTGGGTTCATTACAAATGAGACATCGGGTTACACCAAAATGCATCGACTAAAAACGATGTAATTATTTTTGTTTTTAATTTTACAAACTTTTGATGACAACTTACAACTTTGAAAATGAAACTTTTGACTTTACAATGACATTTACAATAAAAAAAATATGACAATAATTTGATAATAGACTAACTATATGTAATAGACTAACATATATATGAAATTGACCATATTAAAAAAACATTCGACTCTTTTACCTTAAGACAAACACTATTGACATTTACATAGACAAAAGGAATTTGATTACACACAACTCTATGCACTAACTATTAACATTACCCAAAACATGTTAATGGAACTAAAGACCGACAATGGACAATGATCAAACTATATTATAGACTATTTTTGAACTTTTCCATAGCCTCACCTAAATGAAACAATGGGAAACGTGCTTTGTGGGGATATCAAGCTGGAGACACGTGGCATTTGATGAAATGTTGGCTGACCAAATAGAAAGATGGACTGCGCCAAGGTAGCCAAAACATGAATACCAATTACTTTGATCTGAATGCAGAGTATGGGCGGAGCAGATCACGAAGAACATAGAATGCAAGTTGATTAAACGTCCATGAATATCCTTGCAAAGGTAGAAGAATGTGCATGAAATTTTATTTCTGATGCCAAGGTAGACAGATCTGTGTAGCTTTTTTGGAGTAAATGATGGACTGGGCTGTAGATATCTGAATCCAAATGATGCGGATATGCATATTAAACACTAGTTTGCGTAGGAGGTGAGGAGCATCCCCATAAACTTTGGATCGCACTTTAAAGCTGACACGACTTGGGAACTCTTGCATTCAAGGATCAATTCACTATATTATAAAACCTGCGATTTTGACAATAGAAGCTATTCCAAAAAAATGATTTATATTTTTGTATGATAAAAATAAATTCAAAATACGCGGAAACTATGATTAGCTCTGCAAACTCTTCATTTAAAAACTAAACTGTAGACTATATAATGAACACGCTATGTAAATAGTTAGGGCTTTTGCATGTGATTATTTCAAGCAACAGACAACCAAAAACAGCGATGGCTCTCCCCTTTCACTATATTCAAATCTCCATATTTTTTCAACGATCTGATATGACTGCTCTGATACCAATATTATTTTGGTTCAGTTTACATGCACACAAATGTAATCAAATGACGCCGGAAATAATATTATAAAGCTTCTTCTTTATTCATCCGGGATATCAAATACATAGAGAAATATTACATATATAGAGTTTGATCTCCTTGATTCTAGGAGTCAACACTCATCTCCTAATCCCCACAATATCACTCAAACTCTCAATCCCATTATTTTCTCACAACAAACATTATCTAGTTACAACTATTTACATGAGTTAACAACTCATAAATAGTTGTATTACATTACTCTATATTATTTATTTCCACACTCATAATAATGTTCACAATATCTAATATTATTTAGATAAGTTGATGATTATGATGGAGTTCTTGTTAAGATTAATGGTTTTTTGTGACTCTTTTAAATGCATTTGAAGAGTGGTTTCGATTATGTTAACAAGTATTACTTTTGAAGAGATCCTATAAGGAGGAGGTGGTAAACTCCTTGGTTAAAACTAAAACTATAGATTGGTTTTTTAGGAGGGTTGTGAACCCATATTGCTATGAAACCTCCCTCCTGGAAGGATTGAATAACTTTGTTTCATTTCACATCTATGGTCATAACTAGTATGTTTTGACTTCTCAAGTTTTTCTTTTGAGATGGATGGATTGAGTATTAGATTTCAATCACGTAATCTATAGGATTACATGATTGAAATCCCAATACTATTGACCTTTTTTTTCTAACCTACGGTCTTTCCTTGATTAGTTGAGATGTTGTTCTTACTCGGAATATGTGGTTGCCTTCTTGTTGGATGGTGTAAATATTTATATCATGTGAAGAAATTTGATTAGTGGTTTGTGCTTTGATCCATTCTTGAATTAGAACGTTCCTTTCATGATATTGTTAAATGTTAGCTTATCACAGTAATGGGTAGTCTTAACATGCTCACTTCTCATGAAATTGTTCACGTTAATACTTTTTTAGATGGCTTGTAAGAGTCGATAAAGGAAACATTTGTAAAGGTTTCTTTTGTTTGATTTATGAATATCCTTGTACGAATGTCAAATGTGTTGTAAATATTGCAATGGTTCTTGTAAAGGAGTTTGGAATGCCTCTTGTCTTAGAATTTTTGTATTTGTGAAATAAGTTTGTCTTATCCTTTGTAGCTAAACTTGTAAATGTTTTTTTGAGGAATAAAATTCAATCACCACCTTGTTATGAGTATTCATTTTGTGATATTATTTCAGTCATGAAAATGTTGTAGTGTGGCTTGACCAATTTTGTTACCTCTTGTTCTTAGCCAAAGTTCAATCGAATCTCTTTGACACCTTTGGTTTGTGTGCCATGTTGAATAGAAATGTTATAACCATGTTTAGTTTTCTCATTAAATAATGGTAATTTCTTCTTTCGAGCCATAAAACTTTCATGTTTAATAACCCTCCTGGTCCTAGCATTAGTGCAATTATAGGTACATATTTTAGTGGGTTGGAAATCCTTTTTCTAAACTAAATAAAATATAAAATTAAAAATTAAAATGACTACATATATGAATAAATAAATAAGATAAATAATGAATTTGTTCTTTGTTAATAAAATTAAGAGTCTTTAATAGGAAAGAAAGTAGTTATCTACCGGTGTAAAAGAATCCACCCTCGCTAACCTAATGCTATGAATTAGACTTTATCCTCTTTGTTGTGAAACATTAATCAATTTTTAAAAAAAATTAAGATCATAGTTGGCTTTTTTGGGATATAGTTAGATCTTAGTTAGTAGGGAATTTTGAATAAGAACACATTAAGTCTAATGCTTCCATTTTGGGAACCCCATGTGTATCCTTTTGAAACTTAATCAAGAGATTTCTAAATGAATTTTTACCCAAATCCAGTTGAACTCTTAAGTCTCATTAAAAGACTGGTTAATAACTAAAGAGATCATGATGATGAAATAAATTGACCTTATCACTCTAACCTTTTCCACAGTACTTCATAATCTTCTCTTAAGCGTGGTTAATTGTTGATCCTTGCACAAGGAGGTTGTAGTTTTGAAACTTAATGGAACTCCACTTCAGTTAGAGCTTATGCTTGTCACCTTGTGCAATGGAGGTCTAAATCAAGATTCAATAGCTTGGGTATGAATAAGAAACCTTGTGAGAGATGGAAGGTGTCCCTTTTGATCAAACAAATTTAGCTAGTTTTTCCAGTCTTTAGTTGAACCTCATTTAAAAACTTGTCCTCAAGCTAATTAGTCAATAGTATAAAAGTAAATAAGTTCACCTTTGTAAGAATAAATGCTCAAATCAAACCTAAATCTTCTAGATCATAAAGTCAGGTCTTGTAAGATGTTTTAGTGAATACATAACCTTAAAGGATTTTTTTGCACCGTGGAGTGTACTAAACTGTAGCTATGTATTTGTGGATTGGTCCTTTTTTGTGGTGCCTTGTCAAAGAGAAAAGTGAATTGTCCTTTATGGGTGTTGATGTTTCCATATTTTCTATGTGGTCATCATTGTGTCAAGATGTTTGAAGAGTTATTTGTAGCCATTGTGACCACCTGTTGTGTCGTTCTATACTTTCAAACAAGTCAAAAAATATATTATCCTGTACTTTGCTATGTTGTCTTGTATGTCTCTAAATAGTGGGTGTTACACTTGGTATCAGAGCATAGGTTCATGCTCTCGAACCTCTGGGAAATATTGGAGTGGTGATGGTGTTACGATGGTGTTGTGGAGGTGGTTGATATTGGAAGAGTAATGTGATTTAAGCGTGATGTGAACTATGTCATAATTGTGATGTTGTGAGTGCACATGTTGTGTATGTCACTTAGTGCATAAATGATGGCATGTTAATGTGTTAGAGATGAGAGTATTCTCTCTCTCTTTTCAGAATTCTATGTGAATTTGAGTGTGAAAAACTATTTTTTTGTGTGTGGAGAAGTGTGATTGTGATTTCGAGTGTTGGATCCTTTTGGCATTTGTGATGTGTGGGTGTGTTGATATGTTTGTACGACAAGGTTGGTTGTAGTGAATTAGATTTCTTAATGATGTCATTATCATTTGTGTAGAAATGTGTGTATTTCCATGTTATATGGTAGTTGAATATATGTTGTAATTGTGTTCATCATAATTGTAATTCATGTGATATGTAATGATTAATGTCATAAATTTGGGACATATGGTGAGTATATGATCCCTATCGTATAGTGATTGCACTTTGGGTGTAGCATGTGGTGATGTGGTGTGTTAAAATTGTGAATGTAATGTATGTGATATACCCTAGTATTGGTACCATGCGTAAGATGTTATATGTTAATGTGCGTGAACCACCATTGTGTTAGTGATGTAGTTGCATGTTATGTTGTGAACCTTACGCTAACCGACCCTGAGGGAAATCGGTAAAGTGTATGTTTGGAGTGAGGGGATGTGTACCATGGGCCAGTAACTCAAGCTGACCTTAGGCTCAGTAGATGATGACCCATGTCCTCTCTCTCTCTCTCCTCGTGGTTGTTGTATGGATGCAACCTAAGTGTAGCTATGACTGTGTTTAGCCTTGTCAAGTGGTGGTAGGATGATTCAGATAGAGATGATGATAGTTGTACTATTGATATGTTATTTTTACGAGCTGAGGCTCGATGTTCCGAGTGCCAACAAACTCATTGAGTACCCCCTTGGTGGCTAGATAAGGCCACATAGTCATCATAATGTGCTATTCTTATATGTGTATTTTATTCATAAATTGAACTTTTTATTTTATTTTTGCAAGGACCAACAGTTTTCTTGATTTTCATGTTTTATATTTTGGGCATTTCCTTGGTTTTGGTACTAACATGCAGATTTTTGATACTAACTATGGCTATTTGGCCATTTTTTTTCTTGGTTTTGGATCTTCTTTTAAATTTTAAGATTTTACCACCTTTCCCAAGGCTTGTACTTTGCCACTTGGCATTTGGATCGGATTGCTATGCTTGGTTCTATTGTCGTGATGTGTGGAATAGGGTCATGGGATGCACCATGGAATGGTTGGACCTATGGACCCACTTTCATTGTATGGGGGTACGCCCCAAGGAGTTATAGATAACTAGCGGGTTGTTGAACCATGAGTTATTATGTCACTTGGGTTAGGGGTGTCTGACTCTATGTGCCTAGGGCCATAGGGAAACCAGCCTCCTTGAGGGAGGCATAAGAGACTTGAGGGAGGCATAAGAGATTGAGGGAGGCATAAGAGACTTGAGGGAGGCATAAGAGATTGAGGGAGGCATAAGAGACTTGAGGGAGGAACAAGATACTGAGGGAGGCATACGAGACTTTGAGGGAGGCATAAGAGATTGAGGGAGGCATAAGTGTTGTGTGTGTGTGTGTGTGTGATTGATGCTTTGGGAGGTATGCAGAGTTGTTATGATGTTTTGGTTGTGGTGTTATGATGTATGTGTTACTCATGTTAGTTGGATATGTTTTGTGATGTTGTGGATATGGCATTGATGCCCTTGTTGACTCTATGTACATGTAGCTATTTTTTTGAGTTATGTAAAATCTTCATCTATGGAATTGTGGAAATTTTAGGTTGTTGTAGTACACTTGTGTTCGAGTATGGTATGGTATCAGTCATAGATGTGTGACAAGTACTATGTTATGTGGACCGTCTGTTCTCTTCCATATTTGGTTAAGCTTTTGTGATGTGGTACCATCATGAAAGTATGTAAAAGTATGCTTGTGAATCTTTAGTGTTGTGTATGACCTGGTAGGGTGTTGTGATTGCAGTTCATGTTGGGCACCCACAAGAATGAATAAACTAAAAATTCTGCAACAATGAAATTTTAAAGAACTTGAATTAAGAATAATGTAAATGGAAAGAGTCTAATTAAATAAAAGTCACAGAAACTACCAATCTTCACAGAACTTTGAAAGTTAAAATTCTACCAAAATGTTTCTAAGGCTACCTCATGGCCATGCTTTAATGATTGAAATTTTAACCATAGGGTGCACTTTCATTTATCTATTCTTAGTTGCTTACCACTTTTCCTTCCTTCAGTGTTATGTCACATCGAGGATGATGCTTTCTTAAGGGGAGGAGAATGTAATGCCCCATTCCTTCGTTACTCATGTTCATTCTTCAGACGACCATGTTGTTAAGCGTTGAATCATGTTGTGCTTTTACTCGATCATTAGTTGGCTTCGCCTTGTCACAAAGAATAATTAACATTCTCCCTCTTTTTCGTGCCTGCTTGTGTTTTTGTCAATCGTTTTTTTATGTTGGTCCCCATAACATCCTTACAATTTTCCTATTAAAGGAAAATCATGTTCTCGATTGTCAAGATCTTGATGTTATTGGTCATTACCTATATAATATGAATAATAATTATTTTTAATTTAAAATTAATAATAAAAATGATAATAATGATATTTTTAATTTAATTGTCGATCGACCATTATTTTATATTATTATTATTTTATTTTATTGATTATTATCGATATCTTATATTAATTATCTCTATATTATTTTTTGTTGTTTCATTCTGATTGCTCCCGTAGACCGAACCTCATTCCGCATTGATGAAGGGATTACCTTGTCATGGTGGCCATGGTTGATGGCTGATCTATCTTCAATTTCGACCTTCAACGAACCTCTAGTTTTTCCCCTTGGTCGATTAGGCCTACTTACATGTTGTTTTAATCGTTTAAATTAAAGGAAAATATGATTTTTGCTTCCTCCAACATGCCAGTTTGTATGCTTTTAATCTTCTTGGTTGGCATAGGATTATTGGGTTCCTTTCTTCCTTGGTTTCTGACTTGTGAATGCATAGGGGTCAAGAGTGGTTAGTGGTGCATTGTAAAATTTTTTACTCTTACAAATAATTTATTTGTGCTGGATAATGCTTTTTCCTAATGAATGGTTTTTTTAATGTTTCCATTCCTTTTCTTTTTAGTGAGGGTCTTTGAAGACTCATGTCACTTAAATTTTCCTCAATGAAAAAAACCCATTTCATGTTAGGAGTCGATTTGAATTTCTTTATGCTTAAATTTTGGTTTTGAACTAACTTGGCTTGTGTGTGTAGAGTTAGTTCCTCCTACCATTCATTAAATGTTTTGATGAAGAAACATGGATTGGTTATCTTCTACCAATGAAACTCTGAAAAGCTCTGAAAGATTGTGGTCACGTTGACTATTTTACTCTTGTTTTATTTGCATACTTTTGTTCCTTATTTAAGAAGGGCCATTGGAACACTTGCTATTCCATTGGAATGCATTGGTTGGTTGAGAGAATCCTTCCCTTCTTAGCTGAATCTAAAGCTCCCCCTTCCCGTATGTAAAACGTGGAAGTGATTTGAGTATGGATGTCCAACAAGAAGATAAAAAGGGAATATTTTCTATCATACAATCATGGCTTCTAAAAATGGGTGTTGTGATGTGGTTTATTGAAAAAATGCATTTCAGGCATGTTAAGTCTAAAATTTGTAATGTTTTGCTACCATTTTATAATTTCATGAAATAAATGTTTCTTCCTAAATGGCATTAGCCTAGAAAAGGATTTTGTGGTTGTTTATTTATTTCCTTGAGTGTTTAGGTATCCCCTCTATTTCGTTAAGGGTTTTAATAAATGAAATTTGTTTTGGATTATGATGATAATTTTCAATAAGTAAAACTAGCAACTTTTTTTTTTTATTCCATGGCTTTTATTTTCTTAAACCTAAGTATTTTAGAACTATGTTAATGGCTTGGGTATTATTTGGTATTTATGTTATCATCACTTTAACAAATCTTGTTGCGTTTGTGGCTCAAAAGTAAAATGGGTTTCTTTTACAAAGCTTTAAATTGCTTCTTGATAGCCTATCTTTTGTTATTTAATTTGTAATAGTGGTTGGGTTCATTATTTTTCTCAAAATCCATTCAAAGGATTTTGCATATTATTTTGCTAAAATAGATCCCTAAAATCTAAAGGAAGAAAATGGTTTTTAACTTAAGAAACCACTATCAACCATGATGGGGATATAGCGTGTTAAAACATTATTTTCTTCAGTGTGAATCTATTTTATTATCGGATGCATTTTCTCTTGTTGTGGTTGCCATAGTTGAATTGTTACTCCCCAAGTCGTTAAAATTCTAATCTCTCTTAAAGACTATTGAAGTGTAAAGAGCTTATAGATGTAACTATCTTGTCAATAATTTTATAGGTAAAGCATGATTACCTTCTTCTTTATTGAACTTCTAGAAATTGATAACCTTGTGATCTTGAAAAGTTCTTCAATCTGTGAATTTTTCCCTACATTACCAAGGATGAGAATCTATTTTACCAGTTGAGTGGTTGTATTATATATACTTAAATGTACCATGCCCATGATGGGGGCAAATAATGAATTTTGATAACACTATGTTGTTAAGCTCTCTCACAAAAATAGAATTGGTTGATGGCTCTGAATGTAGAGGTTTGGTTGCGTGATTGATTGTCCTTTCTTTGATGTGTTCATGTGGAGCCATGAGCTCATCAAACATGGTTAGGTGTTTTGAACAACTCAAAGGGGTTGGGAAGTAATGTTTTGTTTTATACTTTGTTGAAACCATTAAGTTGAATACTTGAATCTTTTAGATTTAGGTATTGCACTTGGATTATTTTATAAGTATTGGGTTATTCAGATGAGTGTAGTTATCTTTTTCATTCATGGAATTGTGTTTATTTATGTGGATCGTTAGTGAATGTATTATTAATGGTCATAAGTTTATGACCAAACCTCTGTGTGGTTTTAGAATTTGAAATGTGTTTGGGATGACTGTAGTCATTATTGAAATAGGACTCTTGTTAACTCATGAATTTGGTGATACGTTATGAGGATAGTCATGAGGTTATGAATTGAATATATTTATTTAATCAATGCATTGCATTATATGATATTGTCGGAAATTTGTAAAATTATTAATGACATTTGGGGATTACTTTTCCTTTATATTATTTAGATAAGTTGACAATTATGATGGGTTTTTGTTAAGATTAATGGCTTTTTTTTGACTCTTTTAAATGCATTTGAAGAGTGGTTTGATTATGTTAACAAGTATTACTTTTAAGAGATCCTGTAAGGAGGAGGTGGTAAAACTCCTTTGTTAAAACTGAAACTATAGATTGTTTTTTTAGGAGGGTTACAAACCCATATTGCTATGAAACTCTCCCTCCTAGAAGGATTGAATAATTTTTTTGTTTCACATCTATGATCATAACTAGTATGTTTTGACTTCTCAAGTTTTTCTTTTGAGATGATGGATGGATTGAGTATTAGATTTCAATCACATAATCTATAGGATTACATGATTGAAATCCCAATACTCTTGACCTTTTTATCTAACCTAATGTCTTGCCTTGATTATTTGAGATATTGTTTCTTACTAGAATATTTGGCTTCCTTCTTGTTGGTTGGTGTAAATATTTTATCTCATGTGAAGAATTTTGATTAGTGGTTTATGCTTTGATCCATTCTTGAAATAGAACATTCCTTTCATGATATTGTTAAATGTTAGCTTACTGTTGCAATGGGTAGTCTTATCATGCTCAGTTCTCGAACTGACTCAAGTTAATACTTTTGTGCATGGCTTGTGCGAGTAGATAAAGGAAAGATTTGTAAAGGTTTCATCGGTTTGATTTATGAAGTTCCTTGTATGAATGTCTATGTGTTGTAAATCTTGCAATGGTGCTTGTAATGGAGTTTGGAAGGCCTCTTGCCTTGGATTTTTGTATTTGTGAAATAAGGTTGTCTTATCCTTTTGTAGCAAAACTTGTAATTATTTTTGTGAGGAATAAAATTCAATCATCACCTTGTTATGAGTATTCATTTTTGATATTATTTAAGTCATGAAAATTTGTAGCATGGTTGACCAATTTTGTTACCTTCTTGTTCTCAGCCAAAGTTCAATCGAATCTTTTGACACCTTTGGTTTGTGTGCCATGTTGAATAGAAATGTTATAACCATGTTTAGTTTTCTCGAATAAGTAATGGTAATTTATTCTTTTGAGTCATAAAACTTTCTTGTTTAATAATCCTCCATGGTCTTGGCATCAATGTTATTCTAGGCATGTTTTAGTGGGTTGGAAATCCTTTTTCTAAAGTTAATCAAAATAAATAAAATGAATACATAGATGAATAAATAAATAAGATAATAATGAAGTTGTGTTTTGTTGATAAAATTAAGAGTCTTTAATAGGAAAGAAAGTAGTTATCTACTAGTGTAAAAGAATCCACCCTCACTAACCTTAAGCTACGAATTAAACTTTATCCTCTTTGTTGTGAAACATTAAGTAATTTTTCTAAAAGTAATATCATTGTTGGCTTTTGGGGATATAGTTAGATCTTAGTTAGTAGGGGAGTTTGAATAAGAACACATTAAGTCTAATGCTTCCATTTTGGAACCCCATGTGTATCCTTTGAAAACTTAATCAAGAGATTGCTAAATGAAGCTTTTACCCAAATCTAGTTGAACTCTTAAGTCTCATTAAAAGACCGGTTAATAACTAAAGAGATCATGATGATGAAATAAATTGACCTTCTCACTCTAACCTTTTCACAGTACATTGTAATCTTCTCTTTGATGTACTTAATTGTTGATCATTACACAAGGAGGTTGTATTTTTGAAAATTAATTTCACTCCACTTTATTTGGATCTTACACTCATCGCCTTGTGCAATGGAGGTCTAAATATAGATTCAATAGCTTGGGTATGCATAAGTAACCTTGTGAGAGATGGAAGGTGTCCCTTTTGATCAAAAAATTTTATCTAGTTTTGCTAGTCTTTAGTTAAACCTCATTCAGAAAAATTGTCCTCAAGCTAATTAGTCAATAGTACAAAAGAAATAAGCTCACTTTTATGAGAAGAAGTTATGAAATCAAACCTAAATCTCATAGATCGTAAAGTCAGGTAGTATAAGATGTTTGTAGTGAATACATAACCTTACAGGAGTTTACACTATGGGGTGTACTAAATCGTAATTATGTATTTGTGGATTGTTCCTTTTGTGGTGCCTTATAAAAGAGAAAATTGAAATTTCCTTGATGGGTATTGAATTTTTCCTTGTTTTCTATGTGGTCATCATTGTGTCAAGATGTTTGAAGAGGTAGTTATATCCATTTTGAGCACTTGTTGTGTCATTCTTTACACCACTACATTCCAAAGCAAATTCTCAAAAATTAATAAAGAAAAATGATCAAGTGGAGTAGGTTTCGTGGATTTTTCCCTAATTGAATTTTTGACCATGGTTATGTTATGACCAAGGTTAAAATTTGCAACCTTCTTTTTATACATACCACGTTGGTGGCCTTGATGTTTAAAAAATGGGAAATTATTATCATTATTTGTAAAGATGGGATGAGGTGCAATTGTTATGTTAGCTATGCTTGCCAATCAAAGTATTACCTTGAGGGACCAATTATACAATTTACACATTAGGGGTGATAAAAAAAATATGCATGCATGTCCAAAATAAGAAAATAATTTAAAAAAGACCTTTTCAAAAATGTTCAAGGAGTTAATTGTTGCAATTTTACATGTGAGGACAATAGGCATGTTCCCAAGATAAATGAGATTGAATAAAGCCTAGAGTAGAATTTTTTAGGAAGGGACAAAAATAACTTCATTTTAACTTCTCTAAAAATACTTCAATCCTTCCCAACATGTCTGTTGGTTTATTTTTTTCATGAAAATTACGCCGACTAGCCAACTTTTACTGGATTGAGCTAGGAGGTGATTCTTAGCCTTGTGTTTATTTTAGAAACTATATTTTTGTAAAGGATTAAGGCATGCATGTACATGCACCTTAAATGTAGTGGAACTGGATATTGTTTTAAGGGTTTGGGGTCAATACCTTTGCTTTAGTTGGTTATTTCTTGTAAAGGACAAGGGGGCTTATTATTGTAGACTTATGATGCAAATTTGTACTTGGAAGCCTTGATGAATACAAAATACTAATTTATTCTTGTATACTAAAATTTTTGCAGGTGTGTCAAAGTAGAGTAGAACCGTGAATAAGTGAATATCGATTAATTCCTTTCGCATATCATAATTTTACACCACCCCCGATCTTGTTTGTTTTATTTTTTTGCAATCAAATAAAGATTATTTAGGTGTCTTTATGAGTGCAAAATTTGTTAGATAGAGTTTAAAGTGAAGCCTTTAGTTCTTACACTTTTGATCAAGTGTTTTGTACAACATAAGTCTCACACAAATTTTTGTGTATCACCGTTTATGATTTTATTTTTACTTTTCCTATAACTTTCAAATCATTCAAATACAAATTTTCAAGTGACTCATCAAAGAGAGCCAACCCATTCTAGAGGTTTCCCTCATTCTAATATAGCCACAATGTAAAGGGAATACAATTGATCGGACAAAGTCATAAGTCGATCGTCATCCATAAGGTTTACTTTTGATCTGATAACACTACAATAAAAAATCCTACACATATCTTTGATTATGCAATGTTTACAAAACATATACAAAGGCAAGAATAAAAGTTTCTTTCAACATAGAAAAATCAAGATACAATATAACTATGTTTCCTACAAACAAGAGTAATAGTTTACTTCAATATGAAAGGACCAATATTTCAATAATATAATATTACTTCTTAAGAAGAGAATCAAAACTCAACATTCAAATAAAACCATGCAAACTCCATATCAAGGAAGGGGAAAACTTTACAATAATATAACATTATTAAGAGTAAGATAAAAGTACATACCAAAATCCCAAACTAGGAGACACTTTAAATGGTTATAATATAACATCATATCAAGAAATAAATAAAATAAAAGTGGAAAAAACTCCCCAAACATTGATAAACAACATCCAAAAATCTTCATTTTTTTCACTAACAACCTAGCTGAATTTGAATGTTCTTTACATCAAAATGATCTTCATAGACGAGAAGAAATTTCTGTGTACCTCAAAACCTATTGGCACCATTACATGACATCTCCAAAACATGGAGTACATGCCTAGCCTCCCTCCAAGTGCATAACAGGGGAGAAAATACATGCCTTAGTTTGTACAAGGTAATAGGGTAGGGAAAATGATCATGCAAACACACTTTTTCAACATTCACAACAATCAAAACACACCACATGAGGGAGAAGCTCCATGTTTTCCCAAAACATGGGGAAGAGTGTTAAAAATCCCATATGAAGCCATATGGTTAATGTAACCATAGGATCACAAGTAAAATGACAAGCACCCTCCTTATCTCTCCAACCCATGCACCAAGCCTCCTCCTTGGAAGAAATTTCAAACCATGATTATTTCCTTACTGAGGATGGGGAAAGAAGATCAATCCATATGAAAATATTTCCCCACATCAAATCATATGAGGGGTGGAATAAAGAATACTATCATGGCTTTACCATAAAGCCATGTGGTGAGAGGGCATTCGTCCCTCTTCCACAATGATAAAAAAACCCATCACCAAGCATGATGGATGGAGAATAAGAAAATGAAAAAAATTCACAAACACACCCATAAACCAACACACAAAAACAACACAAAATGACTCCATTTTCATTCCATAAATACGTGATATTTCCATAAGAAAAATTAGCGAGAGGAAAAAGGATACATACCTCAATCAAGCTAACAAAAATATCTATGTAATCCAAGAATATAAAGCTCTAAGATCCACAAGCACTCTCCAAAATCTCCAACACCCAAATGCAAGAGTGACCAAGAAGTCCCAACCCCTCTCCACGAGGGAATATTAAAAGAAAAAAATTAACTATTCTCCCCGACTGATAGGTTGACTTCTATCATCCTTATCATCTTCACACAAATTATTCGAAAATAAAATCAAGAATAAAACATCCTTCATTTTGGAGGTGAACTCTAAATTTCCCAAAGTCTAATAAAATCCAAAACCCCTACAACTTTTAAGAAACACAAAATCCAACTATCTTACATGAAAGTGATGTGTGACGGATCAAATGGGAAGGAAAATCCCATTTGGACTTGAAAATATACCCCTACCGTTAGCTTGGGTCCAAGAGGTCCTTTCCGATGAAAGGAAATATCCGAAAATGAAAAGAGGTCCCCAAAATTGTAACTTTTATCCCAAATCCGAGATTGGTATACGTGGCACAAGGGTTGAGGTGGTGCTTTCCACCCAACTAATAGTTAGGTGGTCCCATACCTCAAACAACATACTTAATTAACATTAAACACAATTAGAATAAGTAGGAGAACTAAGTCCCAAAATTAGCTCAAAACAAGATTAAATAAATTACAAATAACAAAATTAAAATTAGGAATCACCCATGGTGCCCAAAAATGACATGCAATAACATATAAGGCTTCACACAAGAAAACATGGCTAGGAATAAGCCTAGTTAGTCACTTGTGCAATTTGAGTTGCAGTTTTGAAACCCATGTTCACATGTTCCATGTAATCTACACACTTAATGCAAATTTAAACATACATGCCCAATAAAATATCAATTTAAAAATTATCAATGAATCATACATGGATAAATCATGGTAACTATACCAAATAATGTCCGTATGAAATGGATAATCTTAATCATATATGTCCTTAGAAACTCAAAATATATTAATCATCTAAGTAACACATGACAACAACAAATTAGTTGGTACAATTGTTTCTACTTTACGTGTAAGATCTTATAAAATTATTTCTTCCTTGCAAAAGAATTTCAATCATGATTGCATACTTTGACCCGTAGACCTCGTTTCTATAAGATTTATTTTTGATTTTCTTGTATGAGTCATGACATCAAAATTGGGCTCTTCAATTCGATATTATTTTGTGGTTTATGTCCCTCTATTAATTTCTTTTCATCATTACCTTAATCCATATGGTGACAAACTCTCATATATGAACGAGATAGTTATGGTTGAGTTTTTCTTATTGTTCCTACTTTGTGTTTCATTTTCTATTAAAATATGGGTATTGTTATTCTCCTGAATTTATTAGTTTCATACAAATTTTCTCCAAGAATTTCAAACACAATGCAACAAATTTGTTTTCTACATTAGACCAATATTTCACAACTTTTCCAAATGTCCCTTGCCCAAGAAGATCTTTCACAATGCACCTGCAATTACAATTTGATTTTACCATAACAACATTTAATATTAATACATAGTCCGAGTTCACATTATCTAGTCCATCATTCAACACTCCAATAAATGGATTTGTATTCTTGCAAGATAGGAAATATTGCAAATTTTTTTTCCATTTCATCAACTTGTTGTGGTCTATAACTTTGTTTCCTTGGAAAAGATATAAAATGAAATCCTTTTCAATCTATAATATGTCACATAATTTTAAGTCTATAATTTTTACTTCTTGTGATTGGATTTGAAACTATACTTGGATGATCTTATTATATCTTTTGTTTTGAAAACTAATGTTGTACTTTTGCAAGTTGTATTTTTGTGAGGTTGCTGAAAATATAAATCTAAATCTTACAGAATTTTCTAGCTTGATGTTGAAATATTTATTCTATTTTTGACTTGAATATGTACTTGAAATATTTTATGGAAATGGAAATCTCTTTATTTTCTAGAACATATAACAACACCTCAAAGATCTAAAATCTGTATTTTATATACTTACAAATCATGGTACCTTTCTTATTCTTATTTTTAAAAGTATTACTATCCTTTTAATTTAGATCAAATATGCACAAGAAATAATACCATCTCACATAATTCATATTTATCATTAGTAGCCAATTTTGTAATGATTCTATGTAAACTATATAAATATTTGTAAAATTGATGCTTTGGAACTTACTTTATTTTACCTTGTTTCTTTTCTTAGTGTCATGGTTAGACATGAAACCTCTAAGAAACCACATTTTCGAACACACCGTAAGATGTATCTTGTTGTTGATGGCTTCATGATATCTTCGTGCCTTTTATTTACAATACTTTTAGATTCATTTAGAGGAGCTTCCTTTAATGTGTGGTTGTAGCTGAAAGTTAAGGAATATAATTTTCTTGAAATCTTTAAGTATTGGTAGCATTTTATAAATGTTGAATTTTTCCTTATATTTGGAATTTGATGTTGTACCATACAAGACAAAAAATTGTGATCTTTTTCTTTAAATGTTAATCTATTTTTTCTCTTGAAATTTTAGTTTTCAGCTCCTTGAATGTAACACCTCTTGATTTATTTAACACTAGTCAAGGAATGCATCTACATTAGAAGCTAGGAATTCAACGAAGTTAATGAACTCTGAGTTCTTACACCGCTTTCTCTTTCTTCTTTTAGGTATGTGGAGTAGTGGCATGGAGTATTTGGACCAACAATGGAAAGATAGGGGATCACATCAACCGGGTAATGACTAGTCCGTTCTCTTCTTTACTATCTTGATTTATAATATATTTGCATTTGTTTACATTGGTTACTTTCCAAGGATTGTGTGGGAAACATGTGAAATCCTTCCTTATGAATAAATGAAAATTGTATTTATGTAATGAGCTGGACCTATTTATTTTTATTTTATTTGAATAAAAATTATATCGAATTAACCTTTAAAACTCAATAAACGCTACTATATGGATTTTCCAAGACAACATCTTAAAGGGGTTGTATATGTAAGGCATTTCATCCTATAATAACACATAAAGATGTTTTTTTATTGCATGTCAATCCCAAAAATTTCAAAAGTAAGCAACAATAAATATTATATACCCCCTCCAATGTTTGACAAAAAGGTTATCATTAGGTCCATAAAATTAACCCCTCCAATATGAGAAAATAAAATAAAATTTGACCTCTCACACATCATGGATGATGTGAGATAAAAGTAAACACCTCCTAAGATGGTTTTCCTTCACCAAGTTCACTATATGATTAAATAAATATGTAAATATATGTAATACTGATTAATCTAAGCTATAGACAATCGTAAATAAACTCAATAGATTTTTTTAAATAAATGTAAAGATGAACCAAACATGTGAACTAATGGAAGTAAAACACTAATGTGCAAGAGATAAGAGGAAAGAACTTGGCTCAATAGAATATGCTTACATGACTGTGTTGTAGAGGTGACTGGAAAATATGGAAGAATAAATGAATATACATGAGTTCTGAAAGGATGGATGTAGAGTATTTAGATGGACTAGAGAACTTGAGAGGGACAGTGTGCCTACGGGTGCTCTGGTTTGTAAAATGGGTGTCATGTTCTATGTGAAAGATTGAAAATTTATGTTCGCAGGTTCATAAAATGGTCGAAAACCCTCACAATCTATCGTGTTAACGTTTTTCTCTAGTGTGGATGTCATTGATATTCTCGGATGATAAAAATACCTCTAAAATACCAACGAGTATCAAAACCCTAAAAAATGATGAATGCAAATGAATGGTTGAGAATGACCTTAGTTGCCACAATACTAGGCTTACTAGCTGAGTGTTGCACTACATTTCAGAGACAAAATGTATTTATGGTGAGTGTGTGCATAATTTTCCATAGGTGTTGTTGTGTCGGTCACACTTTATGAAGTAACAAGTAATAACTAGATGAAAAAAATGTAATATCTAAATGTGTGCATGGAATATAATAGAATACCCCCTATACTATGTGTGATGAACATGACCTAGCCTTATGCCTTGTGATGGATCTATGGGGATGGAAGTGATATCCAATGCAATAGATGGATGCAACTCTAGATGGATGATCATAGTGACTAGTGCTTGATCCCCCATTACGATCTCATAACTTTATATTTATAGGGTTTTCTTGATCTAATTTTGTAATTAACCCCAAAATGGATTACCGCCAAAAAATATAAATATCTCAAATGGATAGAGAGATCCCAAAAAGTGGCAAGAAATTACATTAAGGATTGGGGTACCCATGATGGGACCAAGGTTAAATTGATGGCAGTTGATTAGAACTCGACTAGATATGTGTTTGGTTAATTATTACTTTCTTCACTCAAAACCCTTTAAATAGTAGTATAAGACCAAGATGAAATAATGTCTAAAGTGCATGATTTTGAGTCTACATTTTCCCAAATTTATGTTGGTGAGCAGAAATATCGGTAATATATAGTAGATAGAGATATGTACCAGATTCTAATGTAGGGTAAAAAGAAGGCGTGCGAAAGCACTAGAAAATGTGAGGAATGATAAAAAGATTATGGAGCATGGAAACTAGAGTTGAAAATTCATAAAAAAGTGATGAGAGTAAACCTAGGGTGGAATGTGTGTGTATTTTTGTTGTATTTGGTCTATCTCGTATAGTTAGTATGGTTTATTCTATAGTGAAGTGTTTTTATTGATGTAATTTTTTATTTACCCCCTTTGACTTCTTGTTTCTCATACGCCCAAACGTGCAAGGAGAAAACTATCAAGTAGTCAAATATGAATGTATATGTGTAAAAAAACACAATGTAAAAGATGCATGCTAAATTTAAGTATGCAAAATGAAAACTATAAATGGAAAATGAGCACCTGATTGATGTCAAGAGAAAGAGTGCGAAGGATATCTTGTACTACCCGGGTTTTTGTAGATCTCGAGGTCATACGCTAGAGAATTATAGGGAGGAAATGCTTTTTCCTCCAACCTTTGACTACTTCCTTGAACTATGTGCAAATATATCTATGTACTTTCTTATTTTCTTGGTGATTCGATGCCACTAACGAAAGTAGTGTAGGGAGGTACACACATGGTAAACTCTAAGCCTATAACCGCTTCCCGAATACTAAGGAATCTATGTTCTATAAAATAATATGTGTATGGATTTCATTGACTGGTTTGAAACCACTTACTCTATGTAAAAACACAATGCCAAGGGAAAAAAGTGTGCTAAACTTAACCGGTGTAAATGCGTTGTGTAGATTAGAAAACCCCAAACGATTCACCCATATTTAGGGTCACGTTTGATGAACTTGATATGAGTATGTGGCCCCATAAGAGGACCAATGTCATGTACTTGGAAAATATTCCTTGAAGTAGAATGAAATGTTCTTGGTAGAAACCAAGGTGCACACAAACAAGGATGGCCAGGAAAAGACAAGTGTTAGTACAAAAAGCATGCATGTAAAATATAGTGTGTAAGCTTCAAAGAATGTAGTCTAAACATGTAAGAAGACAAGAAAGCTGAAAAATGGGGTTACAAACATGGGACATCACTCATGATGATGTAATACACGTAAGGACATCATGGTTGGAAAAAAAAAAGTACACGAAAAAATAAAGGGAAAGGCCTAAATAAAAAAAAACAACCAATAAAATACAATGGACAAATAGGTATGGAAGAAAATATCCTTTCATGATAAATATTTCACATGAATCACCCGTTAGCATGTTGCAAAGATAACTAGTATGTAAAAATTTTGTATAACCAAGTAATGTAAAGTGCTAAATATGAAGTGAAACAATAACACCTATGAGAGATGAATGTGGATGCCCCTAGTGACTAGTGTAGAAAGGGTATAAGGAGAGCATATGTGCTCCATGAATGATACTTATATATGAGATCTCAACTATAAAGAGATGTGAATGCCCATGTTTAGATGACATATAAGAAATCTAACTATCATGTGTAATAAAGCAACCATGAAAGAGTACAAGTAAGAAAGAGTAAAAGTAGCCATAATATGTAGTATGTTGTGGATAGATGGAATGGAATTCAAGATTAAGTGATAGGAGCCATGTGCTGTTGAGTGAATATAAATTTATGAAGTGAGGTTTTTTTTTTTTTGCCAACTCGCGGTAAAAATAACCGTAAATGAGAGTACGTCATCAGGTAATGGTTGAATGTTGTGTTGTGTCTAACATGGTGTTGTGAATGTGTTGGTGAATTGATTATATGTGACATAACGATAATGTGTGTGTGAACCCTATAGCTAAAGCATATATCACTATGAGATGAATGAATAAGTGATGATTTACCCCTAAGTGTATATCACTAAAAGATAAAAATATGGTGTGGTGATGTAACCTAACGTGTATACCACTACAAAATGATATAATACATTATGATTTTTCCTAAAGAATATGTCACTATGCTATAAATGTCGCATGATGAAAGGTTTAATAGTAGATATGTAATGAGTGTGACATCCATTTAATTTGTAAACACTCAGGAGAAGAGTATGGACTGAGGGACTAAAGTGTGTCATATGGTAGTGAGTGTGACACGTAGAAGATGATGTATGATGTGTGATGATTTAATGACTATCTGATGAGTAAAATATGTAAAGATGTCATGAGTAGAATCCAATGCAAGATGTGTAGAATATATAAAGTGTAACGTATGGAGTGGCATGTAATGTATGTTTATATACTAGTAATGTAGTATGTAGGATGAGGAGTGTATGATGTTAGACACGTAAATAATATAAGTATAATATATGCATAATGACAACTTGAATGATGTATGATATAGGATGCACGATGTGTGATAAAACACAATGTGTAATTCCTATAGTGAATTGTGTGGGGTTCATGTGTAGTAATCCCTTAACATTCAAGTGTGAACATAAGCACAAGTGTGTGTCATCGGGTAGTGGTTGACACTAGAACATATGATGAGAATTCGTATATGCAAATGAAAAGATTATAAATTTTAGGGTGAGTGGGGGTGTAATATATATAATTCCCCCAAGTATATATGAGTGAAATGAGATAACCAATTATAGTGATGAACAAAGGTATTTCATTTGATGTATGTAGTGATGAAAGCATATGACTATGGGATGTATCTATAACAATGTGAAAATCTAGTATGTGGAAATGCTATAAGTGTGATGTAAAACTATGTAAGGATGTGAATGAATGATAATGCAAAGATAATAAACATGCCTCTAATGATATGATTATGAGAGAGGGGGATACGAATACTATGCCCCGAATGTATGCATGATGAAATAAGCTATCATGTAATGTTATGTAGGACATAATCACTCTCAGGATAATAGTTCAATGGATAAGAATTAGTGACTTGATAATCAATAGTGTCTCGTTGATTACCTAATGAGCCATTAAAATGTAAGTTTTACATGCCCATAGCATATTCCTCATCATTGAATAGAGAAAGTGGAAAGCAATTCATACAAAGGAGTGATATTTTGAGTGTATGATAGGAAAGAGCTATTACAAATGAAAACACTTCAAAGGGCATATGAAATGATATGTTTGTATGATCGTGATATAGAGTAACCCCAATTTAATAAAGACATGATTTTTCTAGTATAAGTGGTGAGGATCGAGGAGTATGTGTGATAAATATCGTGAGGTTAAATATATGAAGACCATAAGTACTAGTGATGATGACATACCCATAATAAAGATGAAAATTGATAACAAAACTCTAGATTTGATGATTAAATTTAGCAACAACAATTTGAGATTAGCACATGAAAATAGGAAAAACCAAAGACAAATAAAATATAGAAAATAGTTGAGTAATTTCTATTGAATAGGAAGGGCATTTTATACAATTGCTTGCTCCTATAATCATGGAGACAAGTCTTATCTTTTTATCCCCAAATCTCTCCTCTATTCCCTAGTCTTACTCTCAATCCCAAGATATTCTCACACACTCTTATCTCTATGAGTTGTGCATGACAACTAATTGTGCACACTCATATATTATTTTATAAATATTAAAAACTATTACTACCAAATAACCCAAACCACTCCTAAGTGTTCACACTATGAACAATATTTCTATAACAGTCACCCCCTTAGTGTGAACATGGGGAAAGCTATCTCCTGTACCTACTCATGATCTACAAAGAAATGAAGGTTTTTAATGAGTACCAACAACTCAAGCAATATGAGGTTTTCAAAGAGAACCTCCAACTCAGAAAATGGTGTTTCATAATACTTAAGCATACATTGGAGGGAGGATTACAAAAAATAAATTATGCTCATGTAGGAGCTTTGAACAAGAATATTACTTTTGTTCATTATTACAATGGAAAGAAAACACACCACACAACTGAAAAAAAAGGTCACCAATACAATGAAGCAATATCTTTGTTGGTGAATAACAAGAGATGCCAATTTTCCTCCATCCTCCTATGCCTCCATCCTCCATTGTGATGCTGCTAACTCGGCTGAATTTGTCTTTCAATATCATTTTATAATTCTATTGGGTGTCAGTTTCAACCGATAATGCACCCCCTCACTATGAACGTCACGTACAAGTGAAAATATGTCTGATTAGATAAAAATCACACCATATCTAATTTTCATTCCAAACAGATGCAGAAACAAACTTTGAAAAAAATAATCTTTTAATCATATAAAAATTCCATAATTGCTTTGGGCGCTTAGAGTCTATTTCACATTTTATCCTAAACCAAAAACTGGGTTATTCTGAAATTTTAACCTTAGAGAAATAAAATATGTATATTTACACCAAAAAAAATTCAAAAGATTTGAAATTTGGGTTTTTGAGAAAAATATGGTTTACAAAATTTTTTTCAATATCAGATTCTAGAAAATGGCGATGAAAGCTTCAAAACTCTCAGATCTAGCATCCTTGAGGCTGCAGTTTTGTCCTAAAATCACTCTCATAAATCTTCGTAACCTATTCGATACCAGATGATAACAAAACTCTAGATTTGATGATTAAATTTAGCAACAACAATTTGAGATTAGCACATGAAAATAGGAAAAATCCAGAGACAAATAAAATATAGAAAATAGTTGAGTAATTTCTATTGAATAGGAAGGGCATTCTATACAATTTCTTGCTCCTATAATCATGGAGAAAAGTCTTCTCTTTTTATCCCCAAATCTCTCCTCTATTCCCTAGTCTTACTCTCAATCCCAAGATATTCTCAAACACTCTTATCTCTATGAGTTGTGCATGACAACTAATTATGCACACTCATATATTATTTTATAAATATTAAAAACTATTACTATCAGAATAACCCAAACCACTCCTAAGTGTTCACACTATGAACAATATTTTTGTAACAAAAATCATATGGTGTAGGGTAGATGTCCTCAAAATCAAACCTTGAGTGAGAAAACCCATAAATTTTACATATAATGTCATCACATGTAGGATAGAATGGAATATGTTCCCTATATGAATTTTTCATGAAGAGTGTGCAATTAAATAGTGGATGTATTAAGGGACGTGGTACATGTGAAGGTTTATGTGATAGAACGACATCCACGGACTGCACATGCCCATGATAATGAACCTAGGGTTCATTTTAAGGGACCTCTTAGAAATACGAGGTGGAAAATACCTAACAAATATCCTCGAAACCGGTTTCATGGAAAGGTGAATTTTTTGGGGGTCCAACAAAAAAATTTCACTTGATTTTTAAGTGGTGTGACAAAATCGCAACATGCGACAAGACATTATCTCATCACGCAGCGTCAAAGAGGTGGTTGATGTGCATTAATGAACCTCACTAATGCGCGTCAACAACCCTATTGATGTGCGTCAATGAGGTTAGTTGACATGTGTCGGTGAAGGTTTGTTGACACGCGTTAATTGAATATTTGACATGTGATAGATAATATTTTGTCACGTGTCTACAGCCTCCGCCCTCTGCTCGTGTGACAACAAAATCTCTAAAAAAATGTCTCTCTATGTTGTGCGTCAACAAAGTATACCATCACGCATCTACTTCCTCCACACTCTTGTCATGCGTCAACAAACTCTCCATGTTGCACGTCAAAAACTATCCATGTCACACATCAAAAACTCTCCCTATCATGGGTCAAAAACTCTCTATCATGTATTCAGAGCCTCTACCCTCCTTTCACACATTTATCTTGTACTTGATAGTACATATACCACAGGTGGTATGAGTGATCTAGTAGTGTTATATCTAGTGAATAATCTAGGATTATATAGGGATGGTTTAAATGGGTAGGAGAATCGACCCTAAAAAAAAACTGTAATTTTTAGGCTAATAAGTCACTAACCCACGCTAGAATACTCACCTTTTCCAATTTTTCAAAATGGTATATTCAGCATATTATGAATATTTGCCACTAAAATTATCCCTGAATGAACCATAGCAATAGTAGTTACAAGTGGCTAAGAATAAAATGCATCTATCACAAAAATGGTACTACCAAACGCGGTGGTAAGGGAGGTGGTTCTTCTCGAGATTAAGGCTCATGTAAAACATTTGTACACGGAATAGGAAGGCTGGTATTAGGAGCCATATTACAGTACTAAAATGGGTCATGGTAAAAAAATATGGTATAATCAATGCTATCGCGTAATAATTTGACACAGTTATGGAGAGTAGAAGCAACATCTTGCATGGCATGAACTCAAGACTTACCAAGTAGATAGTTGTAGGAGATTGGGAAATAAACGATGAAAAAGACAACGTGGAATTTTTTTGGAATAACATTAATAGGCAATATAACATGGCCAAGGCATTGGCAGATAAAACCATCACAAGCATGCAGTGATATAGAAGATGGACTAATGTCATGATAAAAATACTTAAAGCTTCAAGGAATTACATAGGACACAAGTTAAGTTCAAATCCATTATCAATCAAAGTACGTTTAAGGACAACATTATGAATACAAGAGATGATATGTAGTAGTGGTTCATTATAAAAGTGTGAACTTTGGAGGAAACTTTAGATATGAATACTATAAGTGAATCAAAAACATCAAAAAGATTGATAAACCAAGTTTTGATACAAGTCACCACGAATGTGAGTAGTAGTAAGAAAGTGTTGGATTTTGTGTAGTAAATCAGGATTTTAATCAAATAATCATTGATTGAGATATTCATGATGAAAAACCCTAGGATGATAAGAAAAGAATGAAGAAACTAAAATGCAAATGAAGGAAGTGTTAAAATGTGGGATTCACCAAAATTATTAACTAAAAATGTAAATGTATGTAGTATAGTTAATTTAAGGTATGAACAACTATAAATAAAGTCTATAAATGTTGTAAATAAATGTAAAGATGACCCATGCACTTAAAATAATGGAAATAAAACCCTATTGTGTAAGAGAGAAGAGGAAATAACTCAACTAAATAGAAGATTCTCATGGGAATGTGTCACAGAGGTGTCTAGAAAATATGGAAGTAAGAACACTATTCCCAAGATCTAAAAATGATGGATTTGGAGTATCAAGATGGACTAGAGTGCTTGGAGAGGGACTGGGGAGCCTACGAGTGCTCTAGTCTATAAAATAGTGCCATGATTTGTGAAAATGCTTTGAAACTGATGTTCACATGTTTGGTAGATGGTCTGGAACCCTTGTTATCTATTGCATTAAATTTGATTCTCTTCTCGAAATGTCATAGATATTCCTAGATGATGAAAACACTTACAAAATACCAATAAGGAGTATAAAAACCCTAAAAATAAGACTATAAATGAATGGGTGGGACCGACCTCATTTTCCACAATAATGGGCTTACTATCTAATAACTCCACTAAATTTTGGACCCAAATGTAGTTCTTGTGAGTATGTTCATAATGTGCCTTAGGTTATCTTTTTCCAATCACACTTTGTAAAGTATGAGAAATAACTAAATGTAGAAATGTAATATAATTTGTGCATATAATAGAAGAGAATCCCCCCTATGTTTTGTGTGATGCAGATGCCCTAGCCTTGTGCCTTGCGATGGAGCTATGTGGATGAAAGTGATCTCCAATGCAATAGATGGATGAAAATCTAGATGCATGATTGTAGTGACTAGTTCTTAGTCCCCTATTATGGTCTCATAACTTTATATTTATAGGGTTCTCTTGATCTAGTTTCATAATTAACCCCAAAATGGCCTACCACCAAATAGATAAAGACCTCAAATGGATAGAAAGATCCCAAAAAGTGGTGGGAAAGTTCAAAAGGTTTAGGGCACCCATGGTGGGACCATATAACACATGAGAGCCCTAGTATTATTATAGACACCCATGTTAGGGCTAAAATGATGGAAGATGATGAAAATGGTTTGGCCATATGTATATTCTAAGTGAGGAATGATGATAGAAATCAAATACAAATTTCCTAGAGATGGGGTTAATTAGTACTTTCTTCACTCAAAAACCCTCTAAATAATACTATGATACTAGGATAAAATTATGCCTAAAGTGCATGATTTTGTGTCTACACCACTAGTCTGGTGTGACTCCTAATTTTAACCAACATCCCTTAACATTCCATGTAACATTACATGTTTCACATGGACAATTAACTAGAGAGGTCATTTCTATTACTTGATCCACTCTTCAACATTGTTATTTTTGCTTATTCCCTTCCACTCATCCAATCAGGTTTCCACCACCTGCAACCTAACATTTAGGGGGCATAGGAAATGAATCCAAGCCCACCGCCACTTATCACTCACCATCAATAACTTTTATTCTCTAGAACTTGTCATAAAATAACACCTCACCATCCACATTTTGAGCTCCACCACCATATAGTAGGACTTCATACTCTATTGAATCCCTACACAAATGATCCTATTTACATTTTCATTTCTACACAAGATGTGTTTAGGTTTATGATTGTGAAGAAATTTTGAGGAGATTTTTTGGGCGAGACATTATTGGTTTTTAACTATAGTGCCAACCATAACAAAACTAAAATAATAATAAATAAAAAAGATGAATGTGTTTGGTTAGGTGGGAAAGTGGAGATGGTCTTTGAGTGGCACCAACCTTTTTCAGGGGGACTCTAAATTTTTGTTGAATTTAATATGCTCCACTACCGACTCTGCCTTTTATTTATTGTTATTAATGGATCATGCTTGGCATGAGGGAGATGTATTATGTTTTTTTGGTTCTTTATTTGAAAATGGTGGGTCATTGGGTACCTCACCCAACAATTCTTAATTCTAGGTGCACTTATTTTGTACTCCTTGCATTGGATTCCATGTTTTCCTTTATTTTTACCTGGCAAGTGGGTGCATGGATTTTATGTCCACCTATCTCCTTTAGTGTCTTAATTATGTAGGCTTTGAGATCACATTTTGTGAGTATGTTTTTCTAAGTGCGAGAAAATATGTCTCGGGTGTTTGTTGGAGAAATCGATGTTACCCACAAGAGGGGTTCCCATATGATGAATCTAATTTGGTTGTAGAAGTGGGGAAGTCCTGCTTGAGATTAAAGGAGTCTATTGAATTTAGAATAATATATTATCCTAGCTACATAAAAAAATGGGAAATGGGAAAGACATTCATAATATTTTCCATTTGGGAAAGTGTAAAACTCATAAGTTTATGCTCACTCCTACTTCCTTTATATAAAAGGAGTTATTGTTGGCCATGAATCCTCTTTGTCTACCCATTGAAACTTGAAGGAAACTATAATAACTGATGAATTTTGATGCAACCAACTTCCCAAATGTAAACTGGTCACAACATATTTTTTTTGGTGAGTATGAAATGGCATTTTTGTTGGCCACATGTGGGGATTGGTGGAGTTATTATTGGGTCTTGTGGAGAAGAATGAAAAAAACAACACAAAAATCTCTCGAACAATGTAGTTTGAAGTATTTCTTGTTAGCCTCCTAGTAACTTTTCTCCCTGTCGTGCCTTTCCATGGGAGCCTAGAGTAAATTATTAGCACTCAACAAGTAGAGAATAAGGAGACATGTTGTTGTTACGGTCCATGTTAGGAATGTATTCAACTTGTGTAAGCATATGATAGGCATGATAAGCTACCCATATCCATAATGTGCTAAGATCTAATAATCTCCTCAAATGAATCTTGTCTCTTTCCTGATTTGGATTTTCGATTGAGGATTTTGTGGTTTAAGTTCATTCATTTGTTACCTTGTTTTTTACTCCTTGCTTATTCTCTGGTTTTGGGTTTTTGGTTTCTTTGGATGGGTATATTTATGAGAAATTCCTTTTGTGTTATTTTTCCTTGAAGATCTGATATGGGTTTGGTAGTTTTTATGTGAAACCAAATTTTTTGTATTAGGTGGTAATCAATTGGGAAGAGGGTCCTTTGTAATGACATTTAAACTAGATAGTTAGCCAAAAAGTTGATTAATAGGTGGGAATTTTCATTACATGTTCTCTTACATGATCTGATATTTCTCTTCCTTTGCACCTTACCTCTTCTAGTATTTACCTAAATGATTTTTGTAGAAATCCTTTATAATCTATCTAGTAGTGTTGGTTTTCTTCTTCTTGTGATTAATACTGAGAATGATGATTTTTCAAAATAATAGTATTGTGGTGCATAAATTTTTAATGAAGGATTTTGTATTGCTAATACTATGAGTTGCATGTCTTGTAAATGTGGCTTACTTAGAATTAGGTCAATGCCTTTTTTTTAAACGCGTTTTGAGTTTTAAGATTTACTATGCCATCAATATATATATTGTCTTCCTTTTGGCTATGAATCCTGGTTCCTTTTGTAGAATCAAGTTTTGTGAAAATTTCATGGGTATATTGGTGTGCATGTGTTTAGTGATTTTATTAATTCCATCTCCTCAAAATCCCTCATCTTTTTCTTGTTAGATTTTCTCATTCCATTTCTGAACGCTAAGGATGTTTTGATGTGATTATAATATTTAGGCTTACAGGATGTAGGTGTTAAGTTGGAGTGAAAAGGGATTAAGGCATTATTATATGATCCTTTTAGTCAATCTCAAAAACATAGTAATTGGTTTTGAGGGCATCGTATTGTTTTACTAACATATTATTATTTAATGAAAAATCCTAGTTAGATCATGCCCATATCTTGTTAGTTATTTTGGGCTTTTGATCCAAAACTAAGTTGGTCATGGTATTAAAATGTTAAGGATAGGCATTAACGTTTTTCTTTTTTGTCCTTTGGCCATTCCTTGTAAGCTTGTACCATAACTAGATCTAGTCACTGTGATTTGAAGTTAAATTTGAGCATTTTTTGTATAGTAATTAGTTACTATTAAAGCTACCTTTGCCTAAATCCTTTTGCGGGAAGACTTTCAAAGGTTTATTCATTTTTTTATCGCGATTATTTTTTTTTGAATTTTGGATGTTGTTTTGAAAATTTATTGGTATTTGTGTGTGTGTGTGTGTGTGTGTGTGTGTGTGTGTGTGTGTGTGTGTGTGTGTGTGTGTGTGTGTGTGTGTGTGTGTGTGTGTGTGTGTGTGTGTGTGTGTGTGTGTGTACCTTGATGTCTTATGATAGAAATTTTTAAGATTGTTAATGACATTTGGGGTATTTATATATATAGATACTTTGTTGATTATGATGGAAATTGTTGTTAGAATAATGACTTTTGGTGACACATGCAAATGCATATTTAAGGGTGGATTTGAATATGGTAACAAGTGTTACTTTAAAAGGATCTTGTGACGAGAAGTGGTAATCCATTTTTTTATAAACTAAAACTATAAATTTATTAAGGAGGTTTATGAATCTATAGTGCTATGAAGCTTGGAAGGATGTTTATAATGCTAACTTGCATATAGGATTGGGTAGTTATGAGGCTTATCGTTGTCCCGTACTTGGCTATATCAAGTAACTAAGCTTCTTGGCATTACCCATTTCAGACTTTTATTACCATCATTTTCTCTTGTAATTATCTTTGTGGACTCACTTATTAGATAAGAAAATATAATTTGTTGGTTTAAAATCAGATTTTGACTCATATGATTACGTGATGGAAATCTCATTGCACTAGATTGTTCCTTCTAAATTATAAGGTTAATGTCCCCTTCTTGAATGATTGTTAAACTTTTATTTTTTGAGTCAATCATCGTAATTGGTATATATTTGAATTCTCTTAGAAAATATAGATTGATGGTTTTGTATTATATTTCAATCATATAATCTATAGGATTACATGATTGAAATCCCAATACACTCGACATTTTTTTCTAACTCATAAGGCTATGGTCCTACTTGATTGGTTGTTAATTTTTTTTTGTTTTTAAGACATTGTTTATAATTGTAGCATATGACCTCCTTCTTAGACAGCATGGTGGAAAATTTATTTTATTCTTAAGAAGTTAATTAAGTGGTTAGAGCATGGATCCATTTCTTGAAATAGAAGGTTTCCTTTCATGAGGTTGTTAAATAGTAGCATATTGTTGTTATGTGTAGTTCTTATCATGCTCAGTTCTTGTGAATTGACTCAGGCTAATAAATGTGTAGATGGATTTGCAAGTAGATGAGGGAAAGACTTCTAGAAAGTTGCATTAGTTTTATTTATGGAGTTCTTTTGTTTAAACTCTAAATGTGTTGTAAGACTTTAGAATGGTATTTGTGTAAATTTTATATGGGGCTCCATACATTAGAAATCTATATTGTGGAGTAATGTTGTCATAACCAGCTGAAACTAAAACTTGTAAATACTATTGTGAAAGATATAATCTGATCACAACTTTGATATGAGTGTTTAATTGTATTTTAGCATCTTGAATGATAGCTTACCTTTGTTTTGAATTTTTTTACCTTCTTGTTTTCAAGTCAAATTTCAATAGAATATTTTTCCACACTTGGATTGTGTGCCATGTTGGATAGAAATGATGTAACCATGTATAGTTTTCACAAAAAGGGTAATGGTAAACTTTTCTTTTGAGTTATAAATTTGTGTAGTAAAATCTTCTAGGTCATGTCTATAATGCAATTATAGAAATTATGGGTTAGTAATCCTTATAAAATTTATCAAAATATATATGAAGTTGTGATATTTTAAATAAAATCATGATTCTTTAAGTGGAAGGAAAAGGAAACTCTATACTTGTGTAAAAAGAATATACCCTTGTTACCCTTAAGCTACTGATAAAACTTTATCCTTATTATTGTGGGACGTAACATGATATTAAAGTGTAATCATTGATTAAATTTTGGAATAACTAGGTCATCGTAAGTAGGGGAAATTGATTAAGAAACCATTAAATCTAACTCACCTATTTTGAAACCTAATATGTATTCTTTTGTCAAACTTAATCAAGAGAAGCCTAAATGAAGCTTTTACCCAATCCAAATAAATTCTTAAGTCTCAATAAAATATTGGTTAATAACTAATGAGATGATGAAGATGAAATCAATTTGACCTTTTTCCCCTAACTCTTGCCAAGGTTCATTGTAATCCTTTATTAAGTGTTGTTAAACGTTGATCCTTGCACAAGGAGGTTATAGTTCCGAACCCAAATGGTACTCCACTTCAATTGGAGCTTACACTCATCTCCTTGTGCAATGGAGGTATGAAACTAGTATTTGTAGCATGAGTTGGGTAGATATCTTTTTGGTTTTTATTACCTCGTTTAAATAAACGAATTAAACAAGTAATTGTCATATTAGAGATGATCTTAAGCTAATTACTCATTAGTATAAAAGGAAGAAATCTAGCTTCGTAAGAAGAATTGTGCAAATCATAACATAAATATTCTAGAACATAAGTTAAGTTTTGAAAGATGTTTTTAGTAAATAAGTAACCTTAAAATATTTTACACCGTGGGATGCCCCTAACTATAAGTGTGTTATGTGGTTGGACTATTATGTTGTGCCTTGTCGAAAAGGAAAGTGAATTGTTCATGATGGGTGTCGTATGTTCCTTGTGCCTAGGTGGTCAATGTTGTGTCAATCTTATCGAGAGTTGGTTGTAGCCCATTGTGATCACCTGTGGTGTCATATAAACTTCAAGCAAGTCAAAAAAAATTATCCAATTTTTTTTTATCGTGTTCTCTTTTGTGTGTGTCTAAGTGGGTTACATTAACACTATGCAATATTAATAAAAACAATTTTCATACAATAACTACTACTCTCCTTACTTCTTTTAAAATATAATGTTCGTATATTGGCAGTATGTTTTGTTTAAAGAATACTCGGTTATCTTGTATAGTGTAAGTTAGTATGAATGTCTTGTCATCCATTCTTAAAACATTCCATTCTAAATATTTAAATATGTTATAAATTAAAAATCATTATCCGTGTTATTGTAAATTTGAATAATCTTATTTTTGTTCTACCACTGTTGTTTCATGCGTATTTCTCCACATTATATGATTTAATCATCAAAAAGTATAAATCATTTTCCTTTATATTGTAAATTTGTAGATGTTTCATTACTAATTTATGTTTCAGGATGTTATCATATTTAAGATTGGTATATAGATTATTTTTTAAGTATAAGAAGTGGTTATGAGTCAATGAGTTTTTTTTTAATTCTGTTCAAAATCGCCATCACGTAATTATTGCGTAATAAAACCATTGAAATGTAAACAATAATGTTTTTACTAAACATTTTGAATGGTCAACGATGTAACCACCTATAGTGTAATATACATTTTTTTATAATAAATACCATGTTGACCTTTTTCAACATAGTAATGCATGCATGATACGATGGTTTAAAGTATTTGATGAAATTTTTTATTTTGTACAGTGAATAAACACTAGTCTTGTTGTTATTTATTATGTGTGTTTTCTATTATTAGTACCTGCCATAGGCAGGATACAATTATTTTCGGCCTTCCCTATTAAATTTTATGCGGTGGGGTGGTGAATTGCTAGTGGCTGATTTTATCTAATGCTATGGCTTTGTATAAGGTTGCACATCATGTTTGACTGCCACTATAGTTTATCTTAGCCAAATGTTTTATTTCTTCTTCTTTTCATTAGTGGTGGTTTTTTACTTAATTTCCTGGGTTATATTTTATTATAATTTTTTTTTTTCTTAACTGTTGTTTATCTGTGTTGTAGACACTTGGCTGTATATGCATGACCACCATTTGTCTACAAATAGGGTTTCCTTATTGTATGCATTAAGAAATTTTATTTCCTTCTTACAAAATAGGAACGTCGTCAATCAAAACTAGAACTAGAAATTTCTACCATAGACAATTTCTTTTGCCAGGGCCGAGATTGGAATGGCTCCTTATTTTCCTTCTATCTTCATTAATATGTAGTTATAAACTTTCAACAAATGATACAGGTAAATTATATCAAGAAAAAAAGATATTGAGGACAAAGAATGGAGGAAATGGAATCCATGCAATGTAGTTTGTAGCCCATGGTTTATCACCATGGAAATAATTAGATCTTTACAATATATAGATGGTCACTGATTGCAGGGTGCCTTCAAGGACGTACAGACAACGAAATAAAAAATTACTTGAACTTTCACTTGAGCAAGAAGATGGAAAACACAGGATCTTTTGTCCACCAGATCGAGAAATTCGATACAAGTTTGTCCAAATATATTGAGAAATCCGAAGATGTGGATACATCCAAAATTGGTCCTAATTTTTTGCATAATTGTACAAAAGCTATTGAGGAATCCGAGTTATGGGCAGATGAGCTGATGACAGACAGTAATTTTGAGTTAGTCGACATTGATACCCAAATGAATGAAACTTGGACACTGAAAGAATCCCCGACCACGAAATTTTATGGATAACTTTCTCCTTTTATATGACTAATTTAAGGAACGAGCTCTCTTCTCCCGACTTTCATCTACTCTCTTTTCCATGTATTTCTTGGACGAGTAATTCCATGGAAAAAATTGAAAGTTGTGCAATCTGTAATAAGCAATAGTGAATGTTCAATAATATATTAATATGTATAAATATACCCTAACGTTTAGCTTCCTTATTTTCAATAAGAGTTTTAATTTATTTTTCAGCTCCGGCGATATCCCATGGTTTATTACTTGAAAAAGGCTAAATTTGGAGTACTGTTTTTAAAATATATGTTTCAAAACTATGACACAATATATACTTCCTTCAAAGTTCTTTATTCTTCATTGCATTGTATGACATTTTTTGTTCACGTGCTTAAACTATTTTTGAAGAATGATGTACATTATGATCAAATCATAAATTCTATTGTAGTGGATTTCTTTTGAGCATTTGATGCTTTTCTTGTACAAGTTATGTTGGAATATCCTTGCCATATGAAGATTATTCAATTTCTTGTTTCTCTTATCCAAGAGGCTCGTTTGTCATCATCAAATTTTTCCTATGTCAAGTTGTTGACTTGAGAAACATAGCTTTTAATAGTGGGAGCATCTTTTGTGGTAAGTCTAAACACCTTTCACATGTTGATTACCTTGTGTATTCCTTATACCTTGCATTCTCTTTATTAACAGAATGAATTTGTCTTGAGAGTTTATATACTCAGTGTTTCCACTAAAATTCATTCCCCTATTTTGTTCCTTAAATATAATTTCATTACCCTTTCTTGGCTCGGTGTACAAGACAATAACACTCTATCACGAAAACAAAAATGAACTATAGACTTCTCAATACGCTTAGGAAAAGCATAATTTCAGCTGTTCTTTTCCAATGAAAAAGAAAATCACAAAAATAATGATCCTCTGCAAACCACATAAATGGTAAGTACTATTGCTGTAACGTGGCCCTTGTTTTTATATTTTTCATCTGATTGGTATGTGGTATTTGAAATTTATGATTGTAGTTTTACTATTTCTAGTTAATAGTATTTTTGTGTTTACATTTTGTTCTCTCTCCTTTCACTATTTTGTTTTGTTGCAAAATACTACATACATATTTTTCCCTTGTAGTTTTTTGGGTGTGTGACTATTATCAAGAAATTTATTTATTATTTTTATCCCTTTTGTTGGATTTCTACAAGGATTTCTCAACTTGCATGCTAGTTTCTAATTATAAGTATTTTCTAAATATTTTGTTACATTGAATGGAACAAAGGCATGAATTCTTAGGTACTAAGTGAAATTTCTTATGGTTAGATGATGAAAATTTTGATCAACCTAATTATAATATGTGGTCTATGTTTGAAGTAAAACTATTCAAATGTCAACATCTATAGTTTTGAACATATTTGTTTGTGTTACATATGACTTTTATGTAGAATTTGAGTGGTCCATTGTTTCTCAAAATTGCATCATGTTTTAAAGATCATGATAAAGTAAACATCAAATTATTCATTAATTTTGATATTTGTAGTTTTTTTAATATCCTTTTGGTTGATTTAGCATGATTTCCTTCATAATTTGAGGGAAATTTTAAATGTTTTTCAGGTTTTGGATAGTCATATTACGTTTATACAAATGGAAGTAAATCTACATGTTTGATAAACCTAATTATAATATGGCATTTGTTTTAGAAGTAAAACTATTAAAATGTCAACATCCATAGTTTTGAACATATGTCTATGTTACGTATGAATTTTTATGTAGAATTTGAGTAGTCCATTGTTTCTATGAATTGCATTATGTTTTCAAGATCATGATAAAGTAAAAAGTATATTCTTCATTAATTTTGATATTTTAGTTTTTTTGTAATATCATTTTGGTTGATTTAGCATGATTTCATTCACAATTTGAGGTAAATTTTGAATTTTTTTCGGGTTTTGTAGTCATTTACATACATATAAATGGATGTCAATCTACGTAAAGTTTTATCTTTTCCATTGAATTTTTTAATTAAATAAATGATATTGAAGGTGATTGTACATGTGTATAACTTACAGTAAGTTTGGTATTCAAATGAACACTTGTTTCATAAGCATTTTAAACATAATGTAGAACAAAGATTTTTTCTCTTTTGTAATTTGACTTTATCCAAAATATTTGATGTATATGTCTATTGATCAATATTATTTTTTACTAGATTTTGATTTCCTCCTTTCTCTAAATAAGAAATTTCTTTTTTTGGAAACGTTGGTTTGGAGTAGATCCTGGTTTTAATTTATATCTTGTATGTATTTTTAAACTACTCTATAATTTTCTAGACTTATAGTATTTATTAATGACATTATAAGATTCCCCTTGTTGTTATTTGTTAATTTCAATACATGCATATTTTTGTGCTATAGTAGTCTTTTTAATATGAAGTTATGAATAGACATGATTATATAGAAGAGTAAAACACTTTGGTGTTAATGTTTAACACTATAGCTTTTGTGTGTTTCATAGTGTTCGATATGACCTTTCATGCTCATTTGATACCTAAAGAGTTAAATGGAAATGTATATTTCATAGATTTTATGACCTACAACATTGAAGTAAAAATATAGATATACTTGGGCATCATCCAGACACTCTATTTTTGTATTAAGGTGTTCCTTCTATATTTCTTGTAGTTAATGGAGCTACTTGGGAATGTAAATCAATAGACCAAGGTTAAAAAATGATGGGATGTAAAAGGAGTAATTTTATGAAGTAATAATATATATTTTGGATAAAAACTCACTTTTTGTGGCTTCTAAAAGAATTATGATCCCATTCAAATTCAATAAATATTGATACCATTATATGTTAAGGATTAATGACATAAATATGTTCCTTTTGTATTTTATCTTTTAAATATTGATAAAAACTTTGCGTATCAAATTGTAGTTACAATATTCAACCCAAATTGATTTCTATATTTGTTATATATTAATTATCACCAATTTTTTTACTTCCATTGATGATTCTTATCCATTCAATGAATTAGAAGATATTCAATTAATGTTGTATTCTTTAAATTCACATTGTCTCCATAGATACAATACCTAGAATTAAATTTATATTGTGTTTTATTGTGGTAAAAGTGGGTTGAAGGTCCCAAACCTTGTAACAAGATGTTACAAAAGGAGATAAAGATAAAACCATGTGCATTGAAAGAAGAAACTTCTAGAGTAACAAAAAGCTACAAAAAATCAAAGTCACGCAAACAACGAAAAAAACATTCATTCAAATCATCCTTGAGATTCCTTCCCACATAATCTTAAATGTATTTTAAGTGGATCATTTTCACTTGTCCTTTTTTTATTTCCCCATAGTAGTCTAACCTTCATCATTATTTTGATTTACTTTTTCCTTAATGTGAAACGGAATGATGAGTTCAAAATTCTCCTTGACCTCATGAGTTTGACTCTTAAGAAGGAAAAAATTGGTATCCTTAACAACAAAAAGAGGTGTAGCCTTCTCTATGGGATTAGGGGAAGGAAATCTCTCAACAATCATCATAATAGGAGAAGCTTCATTCTCAATATATTCCTCTGTATTAAAATTATTTCATCTCTAAAGAGGAAAATAATATTGTCTCTTGAGAAAATATAATAGTATTCTCTATTATGTCTATAGAGACATGATATTTTTTATTAAAGCGTAAAAAGGGTTTAGGGGACCCTACCCCATTACATAATAATCATATGGAGAAAAATATATATCAATGATGATCAAGTAGATCCATCCTCTTCCAGCGGCACAACAAGGATACCAAAACAACAAAACATGAAAAATAACTTAACCATGAGACCCCTTCCCATGGGATCTTAAATGCATCTTAAGGAAACATTTACATTTTTCCCTTTCTTCTTTTGACACACAAGTAGTCCATCCATCATCTATGTTTGGGTTTTCATTTTCATTATTATGAACCGACATGATGATTTCAAATTTCTCCTTCTCCACATGAACTTGGTGCTTTGTTGAAACAAGAGGATGGGGAGTGTTTCTATCAAGTGAAACCTTTTCCATAGGAGAATAAGGAGGAGTGGCCTCCTCATTCTTAGAAGCTAAATCATCCTCACTCTCTGAATCTACCTATGAATCACTATCCAAGGGACCTTAAACAATTAATTGACAAGGATCTGAATTCTTCCACCAAGAGGTTCTACTCTTGATAGATTTTCTCACAACTTGACAATCAGAAGCTAAGTGATGAAGAGAGAAACATCCTCTACATCTGAAGGGGAACCCTTCATAGTCTAAATTTTGAGTCCATATTCTTTCCTCAACTTTTAGCTTAATAGATGCATGAAAATCAACCAATATGCGGGCATATGTTGTCTACTCATAGGTTGAAGTCTTTGGGTAAATAACAAGGCATTTACCCAAGCTATTCCTAATTGACAGAAAATAGTTCTCAATCCAAAACTTGAGGGGAAAATTAGGTTACCAAACCCAAATGGGTTTAACATAGACAATTTTAGTCATCGGATTAAATAGAGACAACCAAGGTTTCATAAGCAAAAAGTGGGATTAAATATCCCAAAAATTTCAAATATCAAATCTTTATCGGGGTTTTAGCAAACAAAATAGTGAAGAAACCTCTAGATTGGGTTAATTTCTAGTTTACCTATCATGAACGAACTCCAATGAGTTGAGACCTAATCATGTAGTACTAGGAGATGAGGGAAAAAATTGCTAAATCTGCATATTGGTCCATTTCACTTGAAATAAGTCTCATATTTTATAACATATTTACCAAAGAAAACAACATGAGGTTTATTTGAAAAGGCCATGGTATTAGCATGGTTCTAGGTAGCAGATCTTGTAATAGCCACAAAACTATGTTTCCCCCTTTGGTCAAGGACAAACTCCTTATTTCTAGTCATATTATGCATCACATGCAATACACCACGCCATCGCAGAATTCATTTCCAGGAGTGGACAAAATCACCATGGCCACCACGATACCCATAAGCACCACCAACTCTAACATTTCAAGCCCTAGGGTTAGGAAAATCTCAGGTAGAAGCTCCATTTGTTATTATTGTTTTTATTTCACAAGTGCAAACTTTTGTTTAGAGATACATTATTGATTTTATCTAGAGAGACTAAAATGGTGTTGTTTGTCAAGAGACAACTTTTATTATTATATATTATCTCTAGAGAGATAATTTTTTGAAAAAAAGTAAAAAAACTCTTTCGTAGATGTAATATTCAATATTTTCATCTCAATTTGACATGGTTTAGTTGAGAATTGTTTGTAATATTTTATCAAATCACGAGTCCTTGTAATAGTGAAATGCAACTGATAGACATGATGTTTCCATATTTATGATTATGTTTAAGTGTATCTCAATTACCTTCTTTGTCTTATTTTATGAACTGAACTCAAAATGAAAAAGTTGCATTCGATACTAATTTCATATGTTTCTCACATATTGATCATGAAAACAAGTTCCTCTAGGTAATTCTTTGACATATATTTCAATTGTTGCATTCTAGCATGAATAATTGTAATTAATTTTCTTGAATTGCTGGAAAATATTTTTAAAAATTGTATCTATATTACTTTCTTCAATCGCATGTCGATTTCACATTTCTCAGCACAACCACAATGTTTAATGATTTTTTATGAATCATTTAACTGACTTATTTAGATATGAATAAAATTCATAAGAAACTTTATAGGGTATAAACATCCTCATAATTAAGTGATTATGTTTCATAATATCCAATGTGTAGGTGTCCAAATTGAATAGTTCTCTTTCGATAATATACCCTACAAGGGAAATATATAGAACTTCAAAATAGGTTTTGGAAATCCCTCAAGCATAATATAGAATGTGATTACTTGTAAAATAGAATAATGCTTTCCACCTTGTGGGAATTCAATATAATGTGTGGTCTCGACACAAAATAAATTCTTGTTTTCATCCATAATATTCTCTTGCACTATCACAAACATCAATATCACCAACTCCAAAAAATGTCAAACAAAAATAAAGTATATATTTGGAACAATATGTATGCCAAATGTCAACAATGAGATCACCTATAGTGCCCACTTCTCTTCGACACCTTTTTGTATTATTGTTTTGTTACTATCATCCTGCACTTATGGATATATTATAGTTTTTCATATAGCATGTTAGTAGATATCGAGAGATATTGAACTATTATTTATTTGATTCTTATATGATGCATATGGACTACTGGAGACATTTGATGTTGATATTGATATACTTTTGACATGGTTACTTTATTTCTAATCCTTTACATGTGATAAATTTAGTCATATTGAGTAGATCTTGAGAATTGGATTATTGTGATGATCATTTTGACATAAATGAAATGTGGAATAGAAATGTGCTAGATAATTGTAAGTAATATCGTATCTTTATTGATTTGTAGATGATATTAATTTGTATATAGTTGATTTAAGATTTATGTTGCATATTAGACATGAATGTTTTAATGCGGCCGTGAGGTGAAGGAGATATCCTATATTTTGTAGATATTATATTGGATACAGGGAGTGGAGACAAACCACATTGAAATTCGAGAAGAACTCAACTAAGGTCACCATAGTAACATGTAATTGTGTGTGTGTTAGAATTATTGGTTAGGAGAAAATTGTGACCTAGGGGTCATGTGTTGTTTTGTTTTAATTTTTCCCTTTCTATTATGTTAGTATGTGTTTTCTTTCAGTAGTGAATTTTTACTTGTTTTATTATTTAGATTTTTGGAATTGTGTTTACCCCCTTTATTAGTCATGGGTTGTAGTGTATCAATTAATAGATAATTTGAATTTGTCTTAAACTAATTAAAGATGTGACCAAAAAGGAGTTGATTTATTAGAATTGATTTAGTCTTGGATTTTGTTTTGAGTGATGTGTGTTTGAGTTTTGAGTGTAGCACACTCTACCCCTCATGGGAAACTCGAATTTGGCCTTAGAGGCCAAATTTGGAAGCTTGTGGGACAAGTCAAACTTGTCCCACACCTCTTAAATGCCCATGCCAACCCTACCTATGGGTTGGGGGTCAAATTTAGGGTCTTTTAGGTGTTTTGGGGGGATAAAAAGGTAAAATGTTAATTGCACTTTCTTTCAAAAATTTAATTTTTTCCTTTGGGGGAGTGGGCTTAGATGGAGTGTGTAAGGTGCTTGTCATTCCTCCAACCACTTATTAATTGTGCATTGGAATATGAGGTTGACCAAGTGATGTGGAGTGGAGAGGAAATGAGGTGGCATCCTACTTGGAGCCACATCACCCCTCCCTCTTCTTTCTCTATTTATTGAATTCTTGTTGCTTGTTTTGGGGTTGGATGATCATTTTTAGTCTCTTGAATTTTTGGAGAATGGGAAAATTTTGAGAGAGTTGTGGATTTTGGATATTTTTGGATGCTTACTTGCTTGATCTTTGGAGAAGCTTGGAACTTCATACTTGGAACAAGCTCTACCATGGAGAGGTAGGAGCTTCACCTTAGTTAAAATATGTTATTTGTTTTATTGTATGTGTGTATATGTTGTGTTGCATATTATTGTCTCTTTGAAATGCTTGTTTGGTGTGGTTAGAATGCCTAATTTGGGAGTGGGAGCAGACTATGGGGAGCTTTCTTGTAGGGAGGCATAAGAGATCACATTCTTGTGGAGGAAGTCTAGGTTTGGTGCCCCATCTAGTATGAAGAATGCTTGCATTTCTTCTTGTTCTTATCATGAGGAGCCATGAGATTTTTGAGAGAGCCATAAGAGTGTATGGAGGTATAAGGGGTACTTGAGGGAGACATAAGAGTTGATAGGGGAAATTGTGTTTGTATTGGAGGCTTTTTGGGTGGGCACCCATTCCATTGGGAGGCATAAGTGGCCTCCCAATAGGTCTTACTCTTTTGGCTTTCTTGATAAGCCTTGTGTTCTTGTTGCTTTGATTTTCTCTTCTTGTTGAGTTGTTATTGTGTTTGTATGAAAATGGAATGAATGTGAAGTTGTTTGTTAAGTATTGTTGAAGCTAGTAGTTGCCATGAGTTGAGACATTATCCCATTGTAATGTGGTTGGGGCCCGAGGCCCAATGGGAGGATGGCTTCTCCTCTCCATTGGATATCTTGGTTGGGTGGAGAGTGTTGCCTCTCCCCCTAACTTGTAGTGAATCAAGAAAACTTTTGGAGGAGCTAGCTTGTTGGTGTTTGGAGCATTGGAGTCTTGTTGATGACCATGTGAAGTTTCCTTAGTATTTTACCCACTTAGAGTAGAAGAAATTGTAATAATGTATTCATTCTTGTATTTACATTTTGTATGGATTTCCACTTCAAGTGGAGGAAATTGTAATGACTTTGTAAAAGAAAGTTGTAATCCTATTGTTGTTATTGTTATTGTATTGCATGTGGAAAAAAACAAATGGGAAAAGAAAGAAGAAAGAATGTTATTGTAAAGTTAGTTTGCAAATAGAAAAGAAAGTATTTTCTTCTTGTTGAAATCTTGAAAGTTTTGTGAGAAAAATAGTGTTGTATTGAAGGATTAATCTATTTTACAATGGAAAAGATAGTATATTTTCATGGAGTATTTATTGTATTGTATATGTGAGAAAGAAGAAAATGTAGAGATTGTTAGAATTTGAATTTGTATACAAAATATCATTGTAAGGAAAATAAAGTTAGTATGCTTATTTCAAATGAATGACATTGTAGTAGGATGAAAGAGGAAAACTAAGTTAAATTATAATTCATTTGGAAAGTTGAGTTATATGAAGAAATGACAAAGAAATAAAATAGATTTATATTTCCTTCTTGCTCTTGAAATGTAAGAAAGAATCTAGTTAGATAAATAGATATTATTATTGTAAGTAGATGACTTTTGGTAAAAAAAACACTTTAAAATGACTATATTTAAGTAAGAAATAGATAATAGAGAACTAAATCTCAAATCTTTAACTTGGAATGAATAAAACAAACTTATAATGTATTTTTACAACCTTTATCAACTTTAGTTATTTGTAAATTTTTGGCTTTAATGTTCTATTTTTATGAAATAGGACTGCCACCCTTTCTGAGTAACGGTGGTCCCATAACCACCACTCAGCGTAGGTGGTGGTCTCAAAATAACCACCCAATAAGACAACACTCAAAGTGTTTGTCACCCGGTAAGGCGGTAGTTTCGTCCACTCTACAAGGCTGTGGTCAATTGTTTGTCACCCTAGAGAGGCGGCGATCCAAGGAAAACCAGTCTACTCTAGGTGGTGGTTCTGTCACTTATGACAAAATTCCATAGACCCACGCCTGTGCATGAAATTTAACTTGTTTCACTAAATTCTAAGTTGTAAAATTTAACCTATTACTACCAGCAAGTAAAATAAAGAGAAATTCTTAGGAATGAGTCAACAAAACACTTAAATGGTGAATCTAAAAGCATTCTTTCATTTATATCAAAGGGGTAGGGTTTGCCCCAAATTTTAAACCCAATACACTAAAATCTTGAATTAAAAACTAGATTGGAGGAGGAAAACTCCTCCCAATCCTTGAATGAAATAGATTACATAAATAAAACTAAAACTAAACTAAACCTAGACAAAATCTTCTTTTAGAATTCCTCCATGGCTCCTTCCTTTGCTCCCATGCCTTCCTCCTCCCGAACCAAATGAAAATCTAACAAAAGAAAATGAATCAAATGAGAAGATTATAATGAGAAAAGGTTTTAATAGACTTTCATAAGGATTTCTAGGTCTTTTTTGAGAACCCTAGGATCTAGTGGTTAAGATGGATTTAATCCAAGGGTGGAGAATTGATCCTACCTTTATTAAGAAGAAATGTATTTTAAATGTTTTAATTTAAAATCCTTAAGGGTATGTGTAGATGACTGAGTGAGGCCTTTTGATTGCCTAGGGTTGTAATGTGTCCTTACCCTTTTGAACCCGTTGTGTGTGTAGAAAATTTATTAAAGGATCCTTTAAGCTATTAAAGTAATGAATTTAATAATTTTAGCATAGGGTTAACCTTGTTAGGTTTGAACTAAACTCGGAGGACAAAAAATATTCAATCAAATTAATTAATCCTTGTTTCCTTCCTATAGAACTATCAATTAATGTACCCTTTTTACATCCTTGTATCGTAACATTCTCTTTTAACCTAAACAAAAGAAGAATTAGTTGCACTTTCGGGTTAAGTGTTACGTTGAAGCATGTTCTTAAAACGTCATTTTTATGGGTGTTACACATGGCCTTAGAGCGGTGGGTTCAAATCTTGGACCCTTGGGCACACCTAGAAAACATGAACATGAACATTTAACCTAGTGCAAGTTGATTCTTTTAAATATAGAAAACTGCAATGTGTGATAATTGTTTGAAATAGAACAACTTAGAAAATTTAGGCAAGACCTAGAAACAATGAACTAACTATCGCCCTTGATCTTTAGCGTAGAGGCATGGATTAGGCAAGGGGTATTTTCACATAGAGCCTCGATATACCACCACCGGAGCAGGCTATAGCGCCATTGTACCTCGAATTCTACAAACGCTTTAGGGCGTCAATGCCACTATACGCAGAGAGTTGTTATGAGGATGATTTGCTAGACATGGTATAGAGTCATCAATAGAGGCTCACGTATCCCATCGACGTAGCGGGGAGTACAGGCAGAAATTTTGTGTAGAGTCAGCTAGGGCAGAGTCACCATAGAGAGGGCACGGAGATAGGATCTCTAGACATGGGGATAGGATCTCATGACATAGGAAAGGTATCACAGCCCTAGATAGAGGGAGGAGCATGGAAAATACCTAGGGGATATCAAACATCGATAGAAGAGACCATATCGAGGAGATCTTGAAGCTACAACCATCTCACTATTTGGGTTATACAGGAGGTTTTCAGGCAGAGGCCTAGTTGGTGAGCTTAAGTGGATGCTTCAAGCTTTGTCCTTGTACTAGCAACACGAAAGATCATGTTGCGATCCATCTTCTGAGGGATGGAGCAGGAGTCTAGTGGAGGACCGAGGAGTAGAAGCTCCATGTTGATTCAGAGACAATCACTTAAGAGATTTTTGAGGAGTTTTTCAGGAGTAGGTATTTACTCGGGAGATTTATATAGCAGCAGATTAATGAGTTTCATGACCTCTATCAGGGCATCGATGAGTGTAAATGAGTATGAGATTTGATTTCTAGATCTACTCTAGTATGTCAACTATATACAGGATGAGAAGGTACGGATCCATAGGTTCATTTAGGGCCTAAACTTGGATTTGGGTGGCATGGTGTGTTATTAACTACCCACAGAGACATTATCGAAGGTGTTGAGAAGGCCTATATTGTAGAGAGACACAGGGAAAGATGTAGCAAGTATAGAGACAGAGTTTAGAGCCGTATCTAATAGATGTAGGATGGTAGGTCGAAGGGGTCGGTTCCCCCTCCATGTGGTGAACAGAGTTCGGGAAAGGCTTCTTCAGTCACCATAGCAGAGCAGCAACAAACATGCCCACCTTATAGACCTCCTTAGAGATTTGATGCGTATAGAGGGTGGAGTATGGGGCCTCCTCCTAGGGGTCCCACCAGGAAACAAGGTGTCTTTGAGATCTTAGTTAGTAGGATCTCTTCAGCAAAGACCTCAAAGACTCATAGTTGAATTGTTAGCATCCATAGCTTAGACATCTAGAGTACCGGCTGGAGCTGCATCCCACTAGAGGGGACTAGGCAGTTGTTATGGTTGTGGTGTTGTTGGAAATCATTGGAGAGATTGCCCACAAAACCCTAACAAGGGTAAGACATAGAGCTCAAAGCCTATGGTTGGAGATATGGCATGGAGTCATCGGATCTACGCAGTGGTTGAGAACTACCAGGCTGAGCACCAGAGTACCATGATTGAGATGACAGGTAGTATTGGTGGTATTTCTACCTCTATATTATTTGATTCCGAGTTCTTCTAATTCATTTATTACACCATCCTTAGTAGAGCATTACAGGCTGGTGGTAGTTAGGTAGGGTCATAGTTGGGATGTTGAGATGGCTTCTGGAGCCAAAATTTCTGTAGACTCCTTAGTTAAGGAGTGTGTAGTGGATTTGGGACCCTTCACCACTACTTCGGATCTTCGAATCCTTCCATTAGGATCTTATGGTGTTATTTTGGGCATGGACTAGTTGTTTGCTCACAGAGCTAGAGTGGACTGTTACCATAAGACTATTGCTTACATAGATGATCTTGGAGTGGAGTCGGTGATATATGGAGTTAGGAGACTCATTTTCATATGCACCATCTCTACTATGCATCTTAAGTAGTGTACGTGATGAGGTTGTCAATTGTATGTTGTTACGGTTAGTGACAGATCGAAGGATGAGACCATCCCTTGTGGACCATCCCATCTAGAGAGAGTTTGTTGATGTGTTTCCAGGGGAGCTACTGGGGTTACCTCCCCACATGAGATAGATTTCCATATAGATCTTATTTTGGTGTGCAGAGCCTATCTCATGAACACCTTATCGAAAGAATACTCCCGAGATATGTGAGCTCAAGTTGTAGCTTGAGGGCCTTCTAGAGAAGGACCTAATCCATCCTAGTGTATCCCCTTGGGGTGCACCAGTGATCTTTGTGAAGAAGAAGGATGGATCTCTATGGTTGTGTATTGATTACCATCAACTGAACAAAGTAACGATCAAGAATCATTACCCCTTTCCACACATAGATGATTTATTTGATCAGATGAAGGGCACTACAGTTTTCTCCAAGATAGATCTTAAGTTAGGGTACCATCAGCTCAGGATTACAAAGGCAAAAATTCATAAGACCGCGTTTCGTACGAGATATGGCCACTACGAGTTCATAGTGGTACCTTTTAGTTTGACGAATGCCCCCGTAGTGTTTATGAGTTTGATGAATGGGGTATTTAGGAATTTTCTAGATCACTTCATGCTCATCTTCCTTAATGACATTCTTATTTACTCATGTACGCGTGAGCAGCATGAGGAGCACCTTTGTTGGGTTCTTCAGTGTCTTGATGAGCAGCACCTTTACAAAAACATGGAGAAGTGTGCGTTCTTTTAGATAGAGGTACAATATTTTAGCCACATCATTTCTGGGGAAGGTATCATAGTCGATCCTTCAAAGATTCGAGCTGTCATGGATTGGCTAGAACCACTAGTGTGACCAAGGTGCACAACTTCATGGGTTTAGTGAGATATTACAGAAGATTTGTTCAGACTTTTTTCGAATTACGCACCCATCACTTCCCTTCGGTGAAAAGGGAAGAACTTTTTATGGTCGGATAGATGCAAGATTAGAGATTTCAAAGACACTAAAGGAATGCCTCACGATGGCACCTATTCTTGTAGTACCAGACCTAATGGTGAGTTTTATGTTTGCATAGATGCTTCTTTAGTAGGACTTGGGGGTGTGTTGATGCAGGAGGGCAGAGTTATTGCTTTTAAGTCTCGCAAACTCAAGGATTATGAGCTTAATTATCTAAATCATGATGTTGAGGTTGCAGTAGTTGTCCATGCCTTAGTGCAGTGGAGAAATTTTCTTCTTGGCCAGAGATTTACACTCAGGACTGATCACTTGAGTCTTTGCCACCTCTTCACGCAACCCAATCTCAATGCTCATCAACGGCGTTGGATGGAGTTTCTTTGTGAGTATGACATGGAGATAGAGCATGTGAAGGGGAAGGATAATGTGGTTGCAGACACCTTGAGTAGATGGAGACATGTGGCTATGGCCACCTCAGTGGGCACAGATTTGTGGAGCAGGATTTTATAGCAACTTCCTCAGGATAGTTTCTACCTTGTAGCCAGAGTAGAGATTGAGTCACAGAGACCCCTTGAGGGGAGATTTGATGGATTTTCATTAGAGGTAGATGGCCTTCTCAGACACAAAGGTCAGATATATGTTCCTAGAGATGGAGGCTTGAGATAGGACATTTTGGTAGAGGCTCATTGTGCACCTTATTCAGCCCATCCTGGGGTGAAGAAGATGCATGCCACCTTGAGACAGTTGTATTTTTAAAGTAGACTTCAGAGAGATGTGGCCTCATTTGTGTTGTGCTACTTAGAGTGCCAAAGGGTGATGGTGAGTGTAACGACCCAAAATCAACACACAAACAAAGATGTGAAATACAGGATAATTTTTTTGAACTTGCTTGACACATAACATGACGCAACATGTCATCACCAAGGATACAACTAACACTGTGAACAACCTGATACAAGGATGACCATCAAGGCCGCACGGAAACGTTCACACCTATCAAGGACAATTTACTTTTCTCTTTTTGATAGAAAAACATTGAAGTCCAACCACAAAACACACTTACAGTCGGGGCCAACCACAATGAGATAATCTTGAGGGCTATTTATTTTAAAAGGACATCTTGCAATTCTTAGCTTACGTTTTCAAGGAGGCTCAAGATATGATTCGTATAATTCAACTTGCCAAGCCAAATTTATTCTTTTTACACTGAGTCATCATCTTTAATCTTCTCTATTAAGACATTCATTTGCTTAATTCATTTATTTAGAGAAATGGGTAATTTAATTTCACAAGGCCATCTATTAACACTTACGCTACTAGAACTTGTTCATGCCCATATGACAACATGGGTTCACATTCAACAACTTAAGAGAAAAATTACAAGGTACCTTGGATAAAGTTAAAGGAAGAAGGTCAATTGAGTTCATCCTTGAGACATCATTGGTTCTTACTGAGGTTTAATTGGAGCTTGAGGTTTTATACGCAATTATTAACGCTCTTACTTAGGCTTCACTGAAAGAGCTTATCAAGAGGAAGCTACTTACTTTTAAATAGGCTGAGAGATAAATTGAGTGGTTTCTAAATTTTCTTCTCTTACTTGTTAAATCTTATTAGAAACTAACCATTGTTTTCCTTTAAGCTTGTTTTAAGCGTTCACCAAAAAGAGTAGTGTTTACTAGTTCAGTTAGGGATAACACGTTATATAAAAACACTTTGCAAGGATAGTCTCACTCTTGATTACTTAAGGCATTGTTGCTTTCAAGGGAATCTAAACCACAACATATTTCTTTGAATAAAATTTTTAGGTAACTTCTGTAAGGAAAGGCCACCCCATTAAAACTTACATATAACACATCAATACAAGGTCTTAGAAAGATTTAAATTAACACTTAATTCTCAAGATCCAAGTTTTACAATGCTTATGCCAGTGAAAAGATTGAATAACATTTCCCACAAAGATAAGTTACCAGCCAAATTACAAAAAAAAAGACAAACAACTTCTTCACGAATTTTCCGAACAATTCCAGGCAAGAGGTCATATAAACTCTTTGTAAGCAATGTTACACAATTTACAACACATAGAACACTTTTACAAGGAACTTCATAAGTTGCACTGATGAAACCTTTACAACTCTTTCCTTTAATCTACTCGCATAATCCATCTGCACAAATACTAACTAGAATCAGTTCGCGAGAACTGAGCATGTTAAGGCTACACATTGCAATAGTAAGCTAACATTTAACAATATCAAGAAAGGAAAGTTCTAATTCAAAAAAATGGATTAAAACACAACCCCAACTCCAAAATTATTTGCATGAGAAAGAAATCTAAACCATCCAGCAAGGAGAAAGTCAAAATACCAGTAAGAACAAAATCACATAAATCAAGGCAAGACCTTATGGGTTAGGAACAATAAGGTCAAGAGCATTGATATCTCCTTCATGTAATCCTATAGATTACGTGATTGGAATCCAAAACTTACTCCATCCAACTCAAGGGGTCAAAGAGAAGACAAAACATACTAATTATGATCGTAGGCACGAGGCAAAATGACATTATCCAATTCTCCCAAGGGAAAGGCTTCTTAGTATTATGGGTTCGACGCCCTTAAAAGAAAACAACTATAGTTTCATTTTAAACCAAGGAGTTTTCCACTACCTCCTTGTAGGATTTCTTAAACGTAGTACTAGTTAACAACAAATCCACTCTTCCAAAAGCATACAAATGAGACAGAAGAGGGGCCATTATTCTACCAACAAACCTTATTCTAATTGTAAACTTCTGTACAATATATAAGGGAAGACTAAACCCAAACGTCGTTAATAAAATTTTTTTTATATATTTCCGACAATGTCAATAAGTATTAAAATAAAAAAATTTGATTTCCTTAACAAGGCCACAAAATGGGACCTTTTAGTAACCAAGTTTGAAGTATAAGATATTCGAGTTCGAAAGCAAAGGGATTCGCTACGCAGAGGGTAAAACACCAACGATGCCCCAGACTCAAAGGACCCTACCACGAGTGCAAGCACAAAAATAAGAACCAACACACATATCCATTAGGAAGGTTATGCAGTGTAGTTAGGCCTAGAAGTTCTATGAGCTCCTTGCCAATGGTATAGAAGATGGAAAATTTTACCCGATCCATGTGGGCTTATCAAGGAAAGGTCTAGAAAATATCAAACAGATAAATATAACAGTCACCTATTATATTATCACTGAAATCAGCTGTCATCTAACAAGAAGCGAGTTCACGAGTTCAATACCATGGATTCAAATACAACTTTTGTTTCAATCCCTTATTACTAGCTTGCTTGAGACCCTTAATAAAATTATAGAGATTTCATTCAGTAAAACTTACAATGTTTCCCCTTACTTTAATCAAACAAGAGTTTGACTAGGAAGTAGGTGTAGAAATTCTCTCACACGTAGAGGCCAAAATAGATGTCAGGTTATTCATCATCTAGAAATAGGTACAACAGTCAACCATGTACAGTTCTAAAACAAAACCCAAATGCCATTTTCTAATCAAACAAAAAGTAAGGAATGCCCACAGGCTTAAACAAGTTTTAGAACACAACGTCACTATTAATGTACCTTTTAGCAAAATAGGAGAGCCCTAAACAGGAAATACGTATTTATTCAAGCAAATAGCGATATGAAGGCTTAACTTTCCATACAGTAAGCCTTCAATTAAAATACCATCACAAAATTCTTTTAAAAGAGAGTCATATAAGCAAACAAAACTCAATAATGTTTCCTTCCCTACGAACTAGATTGCATCACTCAAAATTGCAGTAACCCATTTAGACAAATATGAAATAGAGTAAGCTATAAGGGAGGAAAGAACATTCCAAGGAAAACTAGTGAAATTGGATCAAGATTTAAAGGAACAACCAACACAATCAGGCAGCAATGTAAACAACCACGAAAACATTTTTTCTAGGCGCCATTCAAGAGGAAAGAATACTCATTTCAAGATACTGAAACAAATTAGAAAACTATTACAAGGAGTAGATTTAACATGCTTGATTAGAATTCTTCCAACCAACAACCACGTTGACCGGTGCTTGAGCAACAAAGAACACAACCTGTGCAACTTCTCTTCCTCCGCCTGCTGAAGATCCATATCCTGTTAACGGCCATGCTTGGCATAGGAAAGGGGGTGATTGAAACATGCCTTCTTGGAATCCTCGGGAGCAACTCCGGGAAGATAGAAGCACTCTGTTCTGATTTTTGAAATTACTAAGGTTGATGCAGAAGATGGCCTCCACGGAACTAAACTGCACCCTTACCGAGGATCGGGCACTAAAAGCATTCAACCGTAGGAGGTGGCATTAAATTTGGGGGCATTGGAGTTATTCCGTTTTACATGGAACCACGCGAAACGTGATGTTTAGGGGTAGCCATTGGTTCTTTTCTTTCTTCCCCATTTCTCACCGGTTCGGACTAATAGACACCGTATCTAACCCAAACTCTGATTTGAGAGAGATCACATATATAATAGAAGATCCAACAACTATATATATAGATCCAATCTCCACCCATTTAGATTATCCCCTCGGCCATACCTATATTTAGACTCCAACTCGTGTATGTGGTTATATGGGACACTACCGATATTATCCATATCCGATTCGGTCCCGCCTATCGATATAGAGTTTGGCCGCCCCTTTATGCATAACCCTATCCCGCACTCTACTGTACTCACTCTACTCTAATATATTAGCAGAAAAATTGGTCTAAATCTACTAGTGTTTGAGCATTCATGCAAAACTTTGGTTATGACAATATGAAAGTTCATCTATAGCACCCTGTGTTGTACTAATAAGCCAATCCAAAGTTTTACTTGGACGATCAAGCCCTAATCAGCATGCTTGCACATCATAAAACTTAATAAATTGTAGAATAAAAATCCTCACCCTCTTGTCCCGAAGTCATTTTGCAGGTATTCACTCTCTTGATGTGGAAATCTTTTGACGGGAAGAGTGAACTCACAATGCTTTTGAAGCGACACAACATAATACTTTCTCACTCCTCGTATTGTATTTTTCGCATTGATCAGATTGAGTAGACAAGGCATATTGGGTATCCTTAGATCCACCAGAGCATCTGATTTCGGGCTGCTCTGTTGGACAAATCTCCTTAATTACATCGGAGGAAGTGTTTCTTAAATTGTATTCCCATCGGTCTCTCAATCCGACTCCAAATTTTTAAAATAAATAGACTCCTCGTGGGATTGATAAGCTTCTATGTTATAACCATGAAGCGTTTCAGCACAAACAATATCACTGCAGATGAATGGAGTACTTGGCATTTCATCAGCTACAGGAATAGGTTTATCCCACAATCCTCCCATCGCGTCAACATACGGTCTCCTTGTAACACTCTCACTGTCACTTAGTCGATTTTGAGAAACATATCTTGAAGGGGAAAACCCAATGCTCGAGGATACTTGCCTGATAACACGAGACCTTGAAGATTAACTGAAAACACATAGATGGACAACACCGCTTTCTCCAAATGACTCAAACAGGCTTCTACCAACTGTAAGATCTTGCAACAACTGATCACGACTGTGGTCGCGTGCAAGTTGAGGTGGTGTAATAGAATCAACACCAAAAGGGTTCTTTTTTTTGGGATTGCCTACTAGTAATGAAACAGAACTAGAGGAGACGAGCACTTATCTCTCTCTCCAAAGCCACCGATTTTTTGAGATAAGTTTACTTCTCTACCCCAAGAAATAAGTGGCTTTTTTATAACGCCAAACACTTCCTCACGGCACTTTCCTAGGAGAATTTCAGTTCTACGCTCCACGTTTGGTATAGGCATAGGCTAGGAGTGTGCTGGTCCAGCATTGAGTGGTTTTGGGAAATTGTTTAATGCATTCGGTGAGACTGTGACAGCTATTGAGGGCGCCCCCTGCCAACCGACCCAACTCTCACCCACCTGCCTTCAATTCTCTCTGAAAAACTGTCCCCTTTCTTTCATTTGGTCAAGCGCTTGATTACATTCACCAAACTTCTGCGCCTTGCCAAGAAAACACGTGCCTTCCCATGCCCTCCACTCCATTTCCATTTTTTAAATTTATTTGTTTCAAAATTTTTACTTTCATTATTATTGTTATTCTATTTTTATTTATTTTATTCTAAAACTCATTCTATTTATATCGTTATTCTATTTTATTTTATTTTTGATCTCAGGTATGCCCCAGCGGTAAAAGGAAGGGGGGCACCACAATAAGCGAATGGTTACATGAGCCTTAATATTGCTTGAGTAGCCTTGAAGCCTAATACGCCCAGTCAAGCTAACTAGCCATGCGCCGGCTCGTGACCATGTTGTATCTCCTGAAAAAGTGGGTGGGTTGAGCGATTAAAAGAAATATTTATGTGAATGCCACTCCCAACCGTGGCGCCACCACAAACCTTCTCTTCCTCACTTGTGCAACGAGGCTCAATCAGCGGGAGCGACAAACAAATCAAAAGGATAGTTTAACGATAACAGAGGATGATATCGATAACAATCGATATAAAGAAGGTAATACTAAAATACAATCATTGATCGATAATACAATCATAATGTCATTATTGTTATGATTATCATTATTATCATTTTACACTTGTAAAATAATTATCAATTATAGTCATAATGGTCAACAATCGAGGTCAACGAAGGCACAACGACACTCCATGCTTAGCACTCGGTCGCCACAGGATGAATAGGTGTAATGTAGAATAGGGCATTACATTCTCCTCCCCTTAAGAAAGCATCGTCCTCGATGCGACATTACACAGAAAAAAGAAATGGTACGCAACAAGGGGAGATAAAGAAGCAAACACACCCTATGGTTTAAAATTTTAGTCGATTAAAGCACGGCCACAGGGTATCCTTAGGAACATTTGGTAGAAATTTTAATTTTCAAGGTTCTGTGAAGATTGGCAGTTCTTTCTTGTTCATCATTTCATTAGTCTCTTTCCATTATCATTATTTCTAGTTTTAGTTTCTTTTTAAAAAAATATCATCATTGAAGAGTTTTGATTTATTCCTTATTGTGGGTGCCCAACATGAGCTGCTAACACAACACCCTAACAGGTTCACAAGACCCTATAGATTCACAAGTACACAAGTATATACTTCAAGATTGTATTACACCACAAAAGGTTACACAATTACGGAATAGAATAGGCACACTCCACATAACATAGTACTCGACACACATCAATGACTGACATACCAAAATACTTAACCAAAACAGTACTACAATCCACTAGACATTTCCTCAATTTGCATCAATGAAAAACTCACATAACACCAAACAAATGCTACAGGTACATAGTGTCCACAAGGGGATCAATGACATGTCCACAACATCACAACACATATCCATCTGACATGAGTAACACATACATCAAAAGACCACTACCAAACATCACAATAACTCAACATATATCCTGAAACATCAACCATACAAACAAATATCATAAGCCTCCCTCAAACTCTTATGCCTCCCTCAAACTCTTATGCCTCCCTCAATCTCTTATGCCTCCCTCAAACTCTTATGCCTCCCTCAAGGAGGCCGGTTGACCCTATGGTCCAAGACACATAGAGTTCGAACACTCCTAACCCAAGTGACATAATAACGTGTGGTTCAACACTCCTAACCCAAGCTAGTTATCTCAACCCGTAACTCCTTGGGGCGTACCCCCATACAACGAAGCGGGTCCATAGGTCCAACCATTCCATGGTGGATCCTATGACCCTATTCCACACATCACGACAATAGAACCAGCACAACAATCCAATCCAAGTGCCAAGTGGCAAAGTACAAGCCTTGGGCAAGGCGGTAAAAAATTTCAAATTTAAAAGAAGACCCAAAATCAAGCAAAAATAAATGGCCAAAAATCCATAGTTAGTATCAAAATCCCCATGTTAGTGCCACAACCAAGGAAATGCCCAAAATTGTAAAGCATGGCAATCAAGAAAAGATGTTGGTCCTTACAAAATAAAGTAAAAAGCTCAATTTACGAATAAAATCAACTTATAATAATGTCACATTACGATAACTTTGTGGCCTTATCTGGCCACCAAGGGGTACTCAACAAGTTAGCAGACTTTTCGGAACATCGAGCCTCACTCATAAAATACATATCAATAATACAACCGTCATCACCTCCATCCGAATCATCCCGCCACCACTTCGACAAGGCTAAACATAGTCATAGATACACCCAGGGGTTGCATACATACAACCACATAGGGAGAGAGGAAAGAATCACATGTTATCTACTAAACGAGTTTTAGCTCGAGTTATTGACCCATGGTACACCATTCCTCACTCTCAACATACACTTCTATCGATTTCCCTCAAGATCGGTTAGCGTAAGGTTCCCAACATAACATACAACATCACTAACATAACGGTGGCGCACACATAACTACCATAGCATCTTACATATGGTACATATACAGGGTAGACCACGATCATACATTCACTGAGTGTAACACATCACTTTACCACATTCTGCACCCAAAGTGCAAGCACCATACGATAGGGTTCATACACTCACCGTATGACCCAAAATCACAACATGAAGCATTACATATTTGCACAGTCATACATACGATGAACATAGTACATCTCAACATAACATCTACTACTGCATAACAAGGTGGTATACACATTTCTTCAAAACATGGTAAAAACATCATGATACAACTCATTTCTTTTAACATCAAACTAGTCATACAACACATTGATACACCCACATATCACAATATGCCACAATGCTCCAACACTACGTCATCCACATTAGAATTCTTTTCACACATCTCAAACAACAATTCACACGTGAACTCTTCATAGAATCCACAAGAAGGAGAGAGAATACTCCCATCCCCAACATATCAACATGATCACAAACACGCACAAGGTGACATACCCATCATGTGCGTTCACAATATCACAATTACAACAATAATCACATCACGTTTAAAGCACATTACTCTTCCAATATCTACCACCATCATGCAACATCATAGTCATCATGCAGTATCATCATGTAACACCACCACCACCATGCAACATCATCATATAACACCAATCCGGCCCATAGGTTCGAGAGCATGAACCTATGCTCTGATACCAAGTGTAACGACCCAAAATCAACACACAAACAACAAAGTGAAATACAGGATAATTTTTTTGAACTTGCTTGACACATAACATGACGCAACATGTCATCACCAAGGATTAAACTAACACTATGAACAACCTAATACAAGGATGACCATAAAGGTCGCACGGAAACATTCACACCTATCAAGGAAAATTTACTTTTCTCTTTTTGATAGAACAACATTGAAGTCCAACCACAAAACACACAGATGTGATCGGGGACAACCACAATGGGATAATCTTGAGGGTTATTTATTTAGAAAAGATATCTTGTAATTCTTAGCTTACGTTTTCAAGGAGGCTCAAGATATGATTCGTATAATTCAACTTGCCAAGCCAAATTTATTCTTTTTACACTAGGTCGTCATCTTTAATCTTCTCTATTAAGACATTCATTTTCTTAATTCATTTATTTAGAGAAATGGGTAATTTAATTTCACAAGGCCATCTATTAACACTTACTTACTAGAACTTGTTCATGCTCATATGACAACATGGGTTCACATTCAACAAATTAAGAGAAAAATTACAAGGCACCTTGGATAAAGTTAAAGGAAGAAGGTCAATTGAGTTCATCCTTGAGACATCATTGGTTCTTACTGAGGTTTAATTGGAGCTTGAGGTTTTATACGCAATTATTAATGCTCTTACTTAGGCTTCACCGAAAGAGCTTATCAAGAGGAAGCTACTTACTTTTAAATAGGTGAGAGATAAATTGAGTGGTTTCTAAATTTTCTTCTCTTACTTATTAAATCTTATTAGAAACTAACCATTGTTTTCCTTTAAGCTTGTTTTAAGCGTTCACCAAAAAGAGTAGTGTTTACTAGTTCGAGTTAGGGATAACACGTTATATAAAAACACTTTACAAGGATAGTCTCACTCTTGATTACTTAAGGCATTGTTGCTTTCAAGGAATCTAAACCACAACATATTTCTTTGAATAAAACTTTTAGGTAACTTCATAAGGAAAGGCCACCCCATTAAAACTTACATATAACACATCAATACAAGGTCTTAGAAAGATTTAAATTAACACTTAATTCTCAAGATCCAAGTTTTACAATGCTTATGCCAGTGAAAAGATTGAATAACATTTCCCACAAAGATAAGTTACCAGCCAAATTACAAAAAAAAAAAGACAAACAACTTCTTCACGAATTTTCCGAACAATTCCAGGCAAGAGGTCATATAAACTCTTTGTAAGCAATGTTACACAATTTACAACACATAGAACACTTTTACAAGGAACTTCATAAGTTGCACTGATGAAACCTTTACAACTCTTTCCTTTAATCTACTCGCATAATCCATCTGCACAAATACTAGCTAGAATCAGTTCGCGAGAACTGAGCATGTTAAGGCTACACATTGCAATAGTAAGCTAACATTTAACAATATCAAGAAAGAAAAGTTCTAATTCAAAAATGGATTAAAACACAACCCCAGCTCCAAAATTATTTGCATGAGGAAGAAATCTAAACCATACAGCAAGGAGAAAGTCAAAATACCAGTAAGAACAAAATCACATAAATCAAGGCAAGACCTTATGGGTTAGGAACAAGAAGGTCAAGAGCATTGATATCTCCTTCATGTAATCCTATGGATTACGTGATTGGAATCCAAAACTTACTCCATCCAACTAAAGGGGTCCAAGAGAAGACAAAACATACTAATTATGATCGTAGGCGCGAAGCAAAACGACGTTATCCAATTCTCCCAAGGGAAAGGCTTCATAGTATTATGGGTTCGACGCCCTTAAAAGAAAACAACTATAGTTTCAGTTTTAACCAAGGAGTTTACCACTACCTCCTTGTAGGATTTCTTAAACGTAGTACTAGTTAACAACAAATCCACTCTTCCAAAAGCATACAAATGAGACACAAGAGGGGCCATTATTCTACCAACAAACCTTATTCTAATCGTAAACTTCTCTACAATATATAAGGGAAGACTAAACCCAAACGTCGTTAATAATTTTTTTTTATATATTTCCGACAATGTCAATAAGTATTAAAATAAAAATTGATTTCCTTAACAAGGCCACAAAATGGGACCTTTTAGTAACCAAGTTTGAAGTATAAGATATTCGAGTTCGAAAGCAAAGGGATTCGCTACGCAGAGGGTAAAACACCAACGATGCCCCAGACTCAAAGGACCCTACCACGAGTGCAAGCACAAAAATAAGAACCAACACACATATCCATCAGGAAGGTTACGCAGTGTAGTCAGGCCTAGAAGTTCTATGAGCTCCTTGCCAATGGTATAGAAGATGGAAAATTTTACCCGATCCATGTGGGCTTATCAAGGAAAGGTCTAGCAAATATCAAACAGATAAATATAACAGATCACCTATTATATTATCACTGAAATCAGCTGTCATCTAACAGGAAGCGAGTTCACGAGTCCAATACCATGGATTCACCTACAAATTTTGTTTCAGTCCAGCTATTACTAGCTTGCTTGTGACCCTTAATAAAATTTTAGAGATTTCATTCAATAAAACTTACAATGTTTCCCCCTTACTTTAATCAAACAAGAGTTTGGACCAGGAAGTAGGTATAGAAATTCTCTCGACACGTAGAGGCCAAAATAGATGTCAGGTTATTCATCCTCTAGAACTAGGTACAAAAGTCAACCATGTACAGTTCTAAAACAAAACCCAAATGCCATTTTCTAATCAAACAAAAGTAAGGAATGCCCATAGGCTTAAACAAGTTTTAGAACACAATGTCACTATTAATGTACCTTTAGCAAAACAGGAGAGCCCTAAATAGGAAATACGTATTTATTCAAGCAAATAGCGATATGAAGGCTTAACTTTCCATACAGTAAGCCTTCAATTAAAATACCATCACAAAATTCTTTTAAAAGAGAGTCATATAAGCAAACAAAACTCAATAATGTTTCCTTCCCTACGAACTAGATTGCATCACTCAAAATTGCAGTAACCCATTTAGACAAATATGAAATAGAGTAAGCTATAAGGGAGGAAAGAACATTCCAAGCAAAACCAGCGAAATTGGATCGAGATTTAAAGGAACAACCAACACAATCAGGCAGCGATATAAACAACCATGAAAACATTTTGTCTAGGCACCATTCAAGAGGAAAGAATACTCATTTCAAGATACTGAAACAAAGTAGAAAACTATTACAAGGAGTAGATTTAACATGCCTGATTAGAATTCTTCCAACCAACAACCACGTCGACCAGGGCTCGGGCAACAGCAACACAACCTACGCAACTTCTCTTCCTCCGCCAGCTGAAGATCCATATCCTGTTAACGGCCATGCTTGGCATAGGAAAGGGGGTGATTGAAACATGCCTTCTTGGAATCCTCGGGAGCAACTCCAGGAAGATAGAAGCACTCTGTTCTGATATTTGAAATTACTAAGGTCGATGCAGAAGATGGCCTCCACGGAACTACGGCTGCACCCTTACTGAGGATTCGGGCATTAAAAGCATTCAACCGCAGGAGGTGGCATTAAATTTGGGGGAGCAGGTCGCGGGTTCCATTTTGGCTGGAACCACGCGAAACGTGATGTTTAGGGGTAGCCGTCGGTTCTTTTCTTTCTTCCCCATTTCTCACCGGTTTAGACTAACAGACACCGTATCTAACCCAAACTCTGATTTGAGAGAGATCACATATATAATAGAAGATCCAACAACTATATATATAGATCCAATCTCCACCCATTTAGATTATCCCCTCGGCCATACCTATATTTAGACTCCAACTCGTGTATGTGGTTATATGGGACACTACCGATATTATCCATATCCGATTCGGTCCTACCTTTATCGATATAGAGTTTGGCTATCTTAAACCCCTTTATGCATAACCCTATCCCGCACTCTACTGTACTCACTCTACTCCAGCTGGCTGAACAGAAAACCTGTTCCAGATCTACTAGTATTTGAGCATTCATGCACTGGTTGTGACTGTGAAAGTTCATCTATAGCACCCTGTGTTGTACTAATAAGCCAATCCAGAGTTTTACTTGGACGATCAAGCCCTAATCTGTACTGCACATCATAAAACTTAACAGCCGTAGAAAGAGAAAGCCTCACCCTCGTGTCCCGAAGTCCTTTTGCAGTATTCACTCTACTGTGCCGATCTTTTGACGGGGAAGAGCGAACTCGCAATGCTTTTGAAGCGACACCACATAATATTTTCTCACTCCTCGTATTGTATTTTTCGCATTGATCAGATTGAGTAGACAAGGCATATCGGGTATCCTTAGATCCACCAGAGCATCTGATTTCGGGCTGCTCCATTGGACAGATCTCCTTAATTACATCGCAGGCGGCGTTTCTTAAATTGTATTCAGGATCCGACTCCAAATTTTTAAAATAAATAGACTCCTCGTGGGATTGATAAGCTTCTATGTTATAACCATGAAGCGTTTGACCTCTCGTCCTCGTCAGCCTAAACAATAATATCACTTCCTGCAGATGAATGGAGTACTTGGCATTTCATCAGGCTACAGGAATAGGTTTATCCCATAATCCTCCCATCGCGTCAACATACGGTCTCCTTGTAACACTCTCACTGTCACTTAGTCGATTTTGAGAAACATGTCTCGAAGGGGAAAACCCGATGTGAGGATACACTGATACTGACAGAATAAAACACATAGATGGAAAACCTTCTTGGGGTAAGATTAGCTGGGATGCACTCAAGTTGAGGCTTGTACCAACTATAAGATCTTGCAACAACTGATCACGCGCGTGGTCGCGTGCAACAAATGCTAATAGAATCAACACCAACGGTTCCTTAGGATCGCCCTACACAAGACATGCACTTATCTCTCTCTGGAGGCCACTTATTTTCTGAGATAAGTTTACTTCTCTACCCTGTAGTTGATGCATAACTCCAAACACTTCCTCACGGCACTTTCCTAGGAGAATTTCAGTTCTACGCTCCACGTTTGGTATAGGCATAGGCACTGGAGTGTGCTTTGTCCAGCATTGAGTGGTTTTGGGAAATTGTTTAATGCATTCGGTGAGACTGTGACAGCTATTGAGGGCACCTACCAAACTGACCCAACTCTCACCCACCTGCCTTCAATTCTCTTTGAAAAACTGTCCCCTTTCTTTCATTTGGTCAAGCGCTTGATTACATTCACCAAACTTCGCGCTTGCCAAGAAAACACGTGCCTTCCCACGCCCTCCACTCCATTTCCATTTTTTTAAATTTATTTGTTTCAAAAATTTTACTTTCATTATTATTGTTATTCTATTTTTATTTATTTTATTCTAAAACTCATTCTATTTATATCGTTATTCTATTTTATTTTATTTTTATTTTTTGATCTCAGGTATGCCCCAGCGGTAAAAGGAAGGGGGGCACCACAATAAGCGAATGGTTACACGAGCCTTAATACTGCTTGAGTAGCCTTGAAGCCTAATACGCCCAGTCAAGCTAACTAGCCATGCGTCGGCTCGTGACCATGTTGTATCTCCTGAAAAAGTGGGTGGGTTGAGCGATTAAAAGAAATATTTACGCGAACGCCACTCCCGAACCGTGGCGCCACCACAAAACCTACTCTTCCTCACTTGCGCAACGAGGCTCGATCAGCGGGAGTGACAAACAAATCAAAAGGATAGTTTAACGATAACAGAGGATGATATCGATAACAATCGATATAAAGAAGGTAATACTAAAATACAATCGTTGATCGATAATACAATCATAATGTCATTATTGTTATCATTATCATTATTATCATTTTACAGCTTGTAAAATAATTATCAATTATAGTCATAATGGTCAGCAATCGAGGTCGATGAAGGCACAACGACACTCCATGCTTAGCACTCGGTCTCCATAGGATGAATATGTGTAATGTAGAACAAGGCATGACACTCGAGCATCGGCATCCAACCCGACCTTCTCTATCCTCACACCATACCGGAGTGGAAATGGGACACCATTTCCATGGAATTCATCGTTGGGTTACCTATGTCAAGATATCGCCACAATGCCATCATGGTCATGGTGGATAAATTGACAAAAGTAGCTCATTTTTCTCCTGAAGACCACCTATACAGCCAGTGCAGTGGCACAAGTATATCTTGATGAGATTTTTAGATTGCATGGGATTCCGTGGAAGATCATTTCGACCGTGATCCTTTGTACACTTCCCATTTCTAGACCACCATGTAGTATGCTCTTGGGATGAGGATCAATTTCAGCACAACATATCACCCTAAGACAGATGGACAGACTGAGTGGGTGAATCAGATCCTAGAGGACATGCTTAGGATGTACGTTATGGATCACCAGTTGAGATGGGAGGAGTATCTAGTATTTGGTGGATTTTTCTTACAATAATAGTTTCCAAAGTTTGATAGGCATGGTTCTTTTTAGGCATTATATGGTAGAGAGTGCAGGACACCTCTTAGTTGGGATAGGATTGACGACAGGGTTTCTCTTGGGCCAACATTATTACAAGATATGGAGCAGCAGGTTACCTTGATCGGGAGAGACTATAGAAAGCACAGGACAAACAAAAGATGTATGTGGACTAGCATATGATAGATAGTAGTTTTGATGTGGGCACGAAGGTGTTTCTTCATGTCGAGACTCCATAATATCCCTATCATTAGGGAAAAGGTTCTAAGTTTTCTCGTAGGTTTGTGGGGTCCCTTTGAGATCTTTGAGCACCTTTGTCCCTTGGTGTATCGTCTAGCATTTCCAACTAGCTTATCTCGCGTCCATGATGTATTTCACATTTATGTGCTTAGGAGATATATTTATGATCCATCTCACGTGTTAGATTGGACCACATTGTAGATGCAAGATCGGGGGCTGGTGATGGTGGATCTCATAAGCATTATAGAGTGCAAGACCCTAGGCTTTCTGCAGAAGAGAGCTTGATCAAGTTCGGGTCCATGGGACAAAAAGGACAAGACTCAGAGCTAGTTGGGAGGATGTTACTTTGCTACGAGTGCAATTTCCACACCTGTTCCAGTGACTTCCAGGAGGAAGTCAAGTCTAAGGGGACGGGGATGTAGTGCCCACTTCCCTTTGGCACCTTTTTTATTATTCTTTTTGTTACTATTGTCTCTGATTATGGATATATTATAGTTTTGATATAGCATGTTAGTAGATATCGAGAGATATTGAACTCATTATTGATTTGATTATTATATGATGCATATGGACTACTAGAGACATTTAATGTTGATATTGATTAAATTTTGACATGGTTATTTATCTATAATTCTAACTGTGTGACATATTTAGTCATATTGAGTAGATCTTGATAATTGGATTAATGTGATGATCGTTTTGACATAAATGAAATGTGGAATAGAAATGTGCTAGAAAATTGTAAGTAATATCATATCTTGCATAGATGATATTAATTCGTATATAGTTGATTTCAAATTTATATTACATATTTGACATGAATGTTTTAATGTGGCCACGAGGCCGAAGGAGGTATCCTCTATTTTGCAGGTATATTATATTCACAACAACATCGGGGGAGTGGAGACCAACCACATCGGAATTCGAGAAGAATTCAACTAAGGTCACCATGGCAACATGTAATTGTGTGTGTGTTAGAATTATTGGTTAGGAGAAAATTGTGACCTAGGGGTCATGTGTTGTTTTGTTTTAATTTTTCCTTTCTATTATGTTAGTATGTGTTTTCTTTTAGTAGTGAATTTTTACTTGTTTTATTATTTAGATTTTTGGAATTGTGTTTACCCCCTTTATTAGTCATGGGTTGTAGTGTCTTAATTAAGATAATTTAAATTTTTCTTAAACTAATTAAATATGTGACCAAAAATGAGTTCATTTATTAGAATTTATTTAGTCTTGGATTTTGTGTTGAGTGATGTGTGTTTGAGTTTTGAGTGTAGCACACTCTACCCCTCATGGGAAACTCGAATTTTGCATTTGAGGCCAAATTTGGAAGCTTGTGGGATAATTCAAACTTGTCCCACACCTCTTAAATGTCCATGCCAACCCTACCTATGGGTTGGGGGTCAAATTTAGGGTCTTTTAGGTGTTTTGGAGGATAAAAAGGTAAAATGTTAATTGCACTTTCTTTCAAAAATTTAATTTTTCCTTTGGGGAGTGGGCTTAGATGGGGTGTGTAAGGTGCTTATCATTCCTCCAACCACTTATTAATTGTGCATTGGAATATGAGGTTGACCAAGTGATGTGGAGTGGAGAGGAAATGAGGTGGCATCCTACTTGGAGCCACATCACCCCTCCCTCTTCTTTCTCTATTTATTGAATTCTTGTTGCTTGTTTTGGGGTTGGATAATCATGTTTACTCTCATGAATATTTGGAGAATGGGAAAATTTTGAGAGAGTTGTGGATTTTGGATATTTGTGGATGCTTACTTGCTTGATCTTTAGAGAAGCTTGGAACTTAATACTTGGAACAAGCTCTAGAATGGAGAGGTAGGAGCTTCACCTTAGTTTAAATTATGTTATTTGTTTTATTGTATGTGTGTATATGTTTTGTTGCATATTGTTGTTTCTTTGAAATGCTTATTGGGTGTGGTTAGAATGCCTATGTTGGGAGTGGGAGGATATTATGGGGAATTTTCTTGTAGGGAGGTATAAGAGATCACTCTCTTGTGGAGGGAGTTTGGGTTGGGTGCCCCATCTAGTATGAAGAATGCTTGCATTTCTTCTTGTTCTTATTATGAGGGAGCCATAAGAGTTTTGAGGGAGGCATAAGAGTGTATGGAGGTATAAGGGGTACTTGAGGGAGGCATAAGAGTTCATAGGGGAAATTTTGTTTGTATTGGAGGCTTTTGGGTGGGCACCCATTCCCATTTGGAGGCATATGTGGCCTACCAATAGGTCTTATTCTTTTTGGCTTTCTTGATAAGCCTTGTGTTATATTGTTGCTTTGATTTTTTCTTCTTGTTGAGTTGTTATTGTGTTTGTATGAAAATGGAATGAATGTGAAGTTATTTGTTAAGTATTGTGGAAGCTAGTAGTTTCCATGAGTTGAGATCTTCTCCCATTGTAATGTGGTTGGGGCTCGGGGGCCAAAGGGAGGATGGCTTCTCCTTTCCATTGGGTATCTTGGTTGGGTAGAGAGCGTTTCCTCTCCCCCTATCTTGTTTTGAATCAAGAAAACTTTTGGAGGAGTTAGCTTGTTGGTTTTTGGAGCATTGGAGTCTTGTTGATGACCATGTGAAGTTTCCTTAGTATTTTACCCACTTAGAGTGGAAGAAATTGTAATAATGTATTCATTCTTGTATTTACATTTTGTATGGATTCCCACTTCAAGTGGAGGAAATTGTAATGACTTTGTAAAAGAAAGTTGTAATCTTATTGTTGTTATTGTTATTGTATTACATGTGGAAAAAAAAAAACAATTGGTAAAATAAAGAAGAAAGAATGTTATTCTAAAGTTATTTTGCAAATAGAAAAGAAAGTATTTTCTTCTTGTTGAAATCTTGAAAGTATTGTGATAAAAATAGTGTTGTATTGAAGGATTAATCTATTTTAAAATGGAAAAGAAAGTATATTTTTATGGAGTATTTATTGTATTGTACATGTGAGAAATAAGATAATGCAAAGATTGTTAGAAGTTGAATTTGTATACAAAATACCATTGAATGAAAAATAAAGTTAGTATGGTTATTTCAAATGAAAGACATTGTAGTAAAATGAAAGAGGATAAATATGTTAAATTATATTGCATTTGGAAAGTTGAGTTTATATGAAGAAATGACAAAGAAATAAAATAGATTTATATTTCCTTCTTGCTCTTGAAATGAAAGAAAGAATCTAGTTAAACAAATAGATATTATTCTTGTAAGTAGATGAATTTTAGTAAAAATGGAAACACTTTAAAATAACTAGATTTAACTAAGAAATGGATAATAGAGCACTAAATCTCAAATCTGGAACTTGGAATGAATAAAAACAAACTTGGAATGTATTTTTACACCCTTTAGGAACTTTAGTTTTTGTAAATTTGTTGGCTTTAAGGTAGTTTTTTTATGAAAAAGACCGCTGCCATGTGTAGAATGGCAAAGGCCCCATAACCGCCACTCGTAGTGCTAGTGTGGCCTCAAAACCACCACCCAGTAAGGCAGCGGTTATGTGTTTGTCACCCAAGTAAGGTGGCGGTTTCGTAACCGCTGCTCTAGAATGTGGCAGTTCACTATTTGTCACCCTGGCAGGGCGGCGGTCCTAGGACTGCTGGTCTACTCTAGGTGGTGGTTATGTCACTTATGATATAATTCCATGGACCCGTGCCTGTGCGTGAAATTTAACTTGTTTCACTAAATTATAAGTTGTAAAATTTAACCTTTTACTACCAACAAGTAAAATAAAGAGAAATGCTTAGGAATGAGTCAACAAAACACTTAAATGGTTAATCTAAAAGCATTATTTCATTTATATCAAAGGGGGTAGGGTTTTCCCCAAATTTTAAACCCAATACACTAAAATATTGAATTAAAAACTAGATTGGAGGAGGAAAACTCCTCCCAATCCTTGAATGAAATAGATTACATAAATAAAACTAAAACTACACTAAACTTATGCTAAATCTTCTTGTAGAATTCCTCCATGGCTCCTTCCCTTTGCTCCCATGGCTTCCTCATCCTCAACCTGAAAATCTAACAAAAGAAAATGAACCAAATGAGAAGATTAGAATGAGAAAAGGTTTTAATAGACTTTCATAAGGATTTTTAGGGCTTTGTTGAGAACCCTAGGATCTAGTGGCTAAGATGGATTTAATCCAAGGGTGGAGAATTGACCCTACCTTTATTAAGAAGAAATGTATTTTAAATGTTTTAATTTAAAATCCTTAAGGGTATGTGTAGATGAATGAGTGGGGCCTTTTGATTTCCTAGGGGTGTAATGTGTCCTTACCCTTTTAAACCCTTTGTGTGTGTAGGAAATTTATTAAAGGATCCTTTAAGCTATTAAAGTAATGAATTTAATAATTTTAGCATAGGGTTAACCTTGTTAGGTTCGAACTAAATTGGAGGGACAAAAACATTTAATCAAATTATTTAATCCTTGTTGCCTTCCTATAGAACTATCAATTAATGTACCCTTGTTGCATCCTTGTATTGTAACCTTCTCTTTTTTAACCTAAATGAAAAAAAAAAAAAAATTAGTCGCACTTTCGGTTAAGTGTTACTACTTGGTCAATGAATGAAGTGTGTTCTTAGGGCGTCATTTTTACGGGTGTTACATCACCACATTACTACCCATTCAACGATTTTTATGAGATCACATATTCATTTTAGATTTTTTTATTATACTCTTTCGCTTCCTTTTCACCTCTTTCCAAACACATTCTAAACCCCATCGACTAGACTTGATGATATGAGGATAAGGATTTAACAGTCCAACCCGGAAGGAGCCACAACTTGGGCCATAGAGGTTCTCCACTCCTCTAATGATCTTGTTGATGATAGAGCTCCAAATAGATTGTATATATTGCTTCATTCAATGATACAGAGCTCACGCCATTATATAGGCTGAGAGGGAGGAAGCCGTGGAAGAAACGGTTATGAAACTGTTCATTAACAAATAACGAACAGATGTATTAATTAGCTAACATTCCCCCCCTTAATACATTGCTCTTACAAATGTACCCCCTAAACAAATCAAACTTCACCTTGCCGAGAGGCTTGGTGAGAATATCTGCAACCTAAAAATCAGTAGGGCAGTATTGGAGCTGAATTTGGTGGTTCAAGACCTGTTCATGAATGTAGTGACATTCGACCTCAATATGCTTTGTTCGTTCATGGAAAACAGGATTCTTCACAAGCTTCAACACACCTTGATTGTCATAGTGAATGATGGGAGGTTTCTCTTCAGGAATCCCTATATCTACAAGAATGCGACGTAACCAAATTACTTCGCACACAGCTCCTCGTGTAGCGCGGTATTTAGCCTCAGTGGATGAGAGAGAAACAACAGTTTGCTTCTTGCTGATCCACGAGATAGGTCTAGATCCGAGATGAAAAACATATCCTGAAGTGGATTTCCTGTCATCAACGGATCCTGCATAGTCCGAGTTTGTATATCCCTGTAAGAAGAACTGAGTGTTCTTCTGATACTCTAGACCAAATTCAAATGTACCTCGGACATATCTCAACACATGCTTCACTATCCAATGACATTTCTTCGGCTCCTGCATAAATCTAGCGAGATAGCTCATAGCAAAGCAAAGATCTGTGCAGTATAAGTCAAGTAAATGAGACTCCCCACAAGCTTCCCGTAGTGAGTGCCATCTACTATGGTGAATCACTGAATCTAGATAGTTGCAAACCTTTTTCATAGGTGTGGACATTGGTTTATAATCGACATCCCATACTTTTCGGGAGTGTCTTGGCATATTTCATCCGGGAGAAAAAGATATGATTCTTCTTCGCCATATCTCTAATCCAAGACAATAGTGAAGTAGCCCCAAATCAGGTCATGTCGAAGGATTTCTTCGATCATTATTTACATCATCTATAAGATTGTCGTAAACTTCCCGTGATCACAAGATCATCTACGTACAAAACCAGAATGACAATCTCTGTTCCTACCTTCTTGATATACAAATTTGTATCTGAGGGGCTACGAGTGAATCCATGCTGCAATAGGTGATCATCAATTTTTATATACCATGCCCTAGGTGCTTGTTTAAGTCCATAAAGAGACTTTATCAGATGACATACCTTGTGTGGTTGATGCTCGTCTACAAACCCTTCAGGTTGGGCCATGTACACTTCTTCTTGTAGATCACCATTTAGAAAAGCACTCTTGACATCCATCTGCTGAAGTTTCCATCCATTTTGTGCTGCCAGTGCACAGACAACTCTAATGGTTTTGATCTTTGTAGTGGGTGCAAAGGTCTTGTCATAGTCAATTCCTTCTTGCTGAGCATAACCCTTTACAACAAGTCGTGCTTTGTGTTTGTCGATTGAACCATCTACCTTATATTTTGTTTTGAAAATCCATTTGCAGCCAATGGATTTCTTACCTGGAGGCAGATCGACAAGTTCCCACGTCTGATTCTAAATTAGGGAATCATATTCAACATCCATAGGTCAATTTGTTTCCACTTGTGGTTGGTCTAATGCCTCACGAATAGTGTCAGGTTCGGTGCTCTCAACAACTAACTCATGAGTGTAAAATTTACCTCATGTCTAGCTTGACTTCGTGTTCTAACTCCCGTAGAAGTACCAGGAAGTGAGTTCAAGGTGTGCATCCCTAATAGTACTCTGACCCATTTCGAGACGTTGGTGCTGCTGATGTGAAGATGTGTTTTCCAGTGTGCCAAGATCAATGAACAAGTCTCCACTCAGCTCTTCTTCTCTCTGAGAAGAATCATCTTGCTCATCATCTAGATGTGTGAGCAATCTATGTGACGAGGTCGGTATTGGATCTCCATTGTGTGGCAGGGAGTCAAAGGATGACTCATCACATACCACATCTCGACTCTCGTAGATCTTCTTCGTCTCAGGATCCATGAGATGATATGCCTTTGAGGTAGTACTATACCCCAAGAAAAGACATGGAAGTGTCTTTGGATCAATCTTCTTCCTTCTCTTATCTCGAACATGCATATATGCAAAGTATAACCAAAAACTCTCAAATAATGAATAAAGGTTTATGACCAAATCCATACCTCTTCCGGTGTCTTGTTCTGCAAGATATTCGTGGGTGCCTGGTTGAGTAGATGCACTGGTGTCTAGACTGCTTCTACCCAAAACTGATCCTCCAACTTGGCGGTGAGAGCATACAACGAGCCATCTCCATGATAGTCCTGTTGTGGCGCCTAAAAATCCCATTCTGTTGGGGCATGTAGGGTGTAGTCAAATGTTGCTTTGAATGCCATGCTGCTTCAGGTATGCTAAGAAATTCTTTGACACAAATTCCCCCTCGGTCTAAGTGGGGAGAAGAAGAGGCTTCCCAGACTGCCTGGTGGCTTGTTGGTAGAAGGTCTCAAGTGCCTCACTCTTCTTCCGAAGGAAATATACCCACATTTTCCATGAGTAATCATCAATGATGAGCTGAAAGTACGTAAAACCTTGGAAGCTAGCTGGCAGGGGTCCACACAGATCGGTGTGAATGACCTGAAGATGCTCTGTAGAATGATAAGAGCTCTGTTTGAATGGACCTCTATGTTGTTTTCCCGTAAGACATCCTCGAGCAAACAGGTAAGGAATGGGAGATGGAGGAAGCCCTCTTACCATTTCCTTCGCACTGAGTTGATGTAGAGCCCCTGCAGAAGATGACCATATCAAAAGTGCCAAAGTGCAGTGGACTCTGCCGTTGATGCAGAGAGAGCAATGCTAGATGAAGTGACCGCATCCAGTGCAAATAGATGGCCCTTTAGAAATGCTTGAGCAATGACTGAATCTCCCTGGGAAATGATGTAGGACTTGACCCCTTTTTCAACGAAGAATTCAACCTGCATTCTATGGTTAAGAAGTTGACTTACAGACAAAAGATTTGAAGTCAAACCTGGAACATATAGCACCTTTGTGAGTGTACATCTTCGTGTTCCAAGAGGAATGATGACATCACCAATCCCTGCTGCAATATACTCTTGATTGTCTGCAATGGTGATCCGATCTCTAGTGGGCTGGTCACTCAGAGTATGGAACAACTTCTTGTTGCTAGTCATGTGTTTGCTGGGTGCTCTCGAATCAATCAACCAGACATCTTTTGACAGCTGTGAAGTCTGTGAGACTAGAACAATGTCAGAATGAGTCATATCTGGTACCTCTTCATCGGAGGTGGCATCCTGTTGAGTAGCAATGTGGCCCTTTTGCCTCTGATTACGAGCATGCCATTAGGATTTCTTGGAATATCCTCGGCCAGAAGTGCTCTCTTCGCCAGAATTTCCATACTTGCGACCATTGTAATAATAAATCGCAGATGTGTGTGTGTATCCGTGGAGCAAATGTGGCACCACCGATCCGCTTTGTGATTATCTTTGCTTACAGGGGTGGCCGTGTGATGGCTGGCCGTGAAGATGGCTCTGAGCATGCTTCTTCGATTCTGGGGGCTGATTGCCCTTTCCAAGGCTTATGTTTTTGCCTCATGATAAGAGCCTTGTCTTCGAAGGCTTCTTGTACATTTTGCATGGCTTCTTCCTTTTGAGATAATTCACCAGTGGTTACAAAACTCACCTCCCGTGAGTGATTGTCAACGTGGTGATCAGTGTCTGAAACCGGATGGAAGAGCTCGCAGGGTGAGCGGGACTAGCAACTTGTCATCCACTTGTTCAGTGAGTGCAGAGAGTTCTACATGTAACTTAGCTACACGCCGCAAGAAGGCTTCTACTGACTCGCCATCATGCATACTCATCGTATGAAGCTTTTTCTGAAGTTACAACTTTGTCGTCAGATTCTTAGCTTCGTAGATGGTACACAATGCGCTCCATGCCTGAGAAGAAGCAGTTGCTTCCCGAATGTATGGCTGCACCTCATCAGAAAGACTCAGGGTGATGAGCATTAGCACTTTCACATCAGCCTTTTCATATTTTTCCAACAGATCATCGTCTGTGGGAGGGGCGTCTTTGCCAGAGACAATCCCCCAAAGATCTTCGAATTGAAGAATCATCCACATTTTGGTTTTCCATGCGGCGAAATTTGGCCCTTTCAAGAGTTGGGCATCGATAGCAATATTTTTGGAGCAGACATTTTCAAAAACTCAAAAATGTACTTTATTTATTTATTTATTTTTCAAAAATGGCTACAATGCTTACTGAAGGAATCTGTCCCAAAGATGGGCTCTATAGGCTCGTGCAGTGAGATGCTGACGCTCCTGTGGGCGTTCTATTTCATGTTCGTCATCTGCATCATAACCACGTTCAAGTTCTGCATGAATCCGCCGTGCTTGACATCGAACGTCGAACCAAAAGTATTCCAACAGTCCTCGGCACACAATCTCGTCAAAGAGAATGTTCCCAGTGTTGTGTAGCTCGTTGATCAAGGCAAAGAACAGCCCAGTGGTGTCTTCGTTGTCATTCAATGCCCAAATATTTGGTGCATTGCTCGTGGTGCTTTGTGCATCGAAATTTGAGACATACGCGCACACACTGCTTTGCAATTTCCCGGCTTTGCTTACACATACAGGGGTTTGGATGGTCTTTCACGTGGTTCTACAGGTATGATTCTTCTTGTCTTCCACGCTCCAAGGACAACACACAGCTTGCTCGCAGGCAGAGTTCATGCACGGGTTCTGATTCTCCACGCACAGCAAGCAACTTCCTCGCAGGCAGAGGTCACGCACGGGTTCTGAATCTTCACTCACAGCAAGCAAAGATCTTTCACGCTCAGCGGCTCCTCCAACTGTCCCTCCATGGCCACAGCTTCCTCGCAGGGTTCCTTGGTCGCCTCTCCACACGTTTCTGAGTGTCAAACAAAAACGCCATGCAAAATGCACACACGGAAGAAGGTTTCAGGCTCCTGCTCTCCTCCACGCACAGGTTCAACACTGCAAAAAACAGCAAACGGACAGTCTCATTCCTCTCCATGCACAACAAAGAACACTCCATGCACAGCAAAAATGGGACAGTCTCCTCTCCTCCTTCACGCACGCACAACAAAAATGGGACAGGCACTCAGTCTCCTCTCCTCCTTCACGCACGCACAACAAAAAATCAATATAATGGCATGAGCTCGTATCACCGAATGAAGCAATATATACAATCTATTTGGAGCTCTATCATTGGTATCGAGCTCATGCCATTATATAGGCTGAGAGGGAGGAAGCCGTGGAAGAAACGGTTATGAAACTGTTCATTAACAAATAACGAACAGATGTATTAATTAGCTAACGGTTGATTCTTTTTATTTCCATTCAAGGGTAGAATAGTCTAAAAATTTATCCCCTTAAACACTTCATCCTTATCCTCTACAACAATCATAGGTTCCCCCTTTTCAAAAGAAACCAAAATAGTATGGGGAACCTATCTTCTATCTACTTCTTGATTAATCATTTTCTGCAGAACATCTCATGTATAAGTGTTGGTGGAGAGCTTCAATCAACCATAGTGTAAGCATCTCAAAAATGATTTCTTTTTGGGGAAGGCCCACTAGTGCTAGAACCAAAAATGCAAATACCCTACGAAAGATATAATTTGTAATATTTTAAAGTCTTCATGAAATAAGATACCTAAGGATTTTTGTGCCAATAGTTTATTTGTAGTAAAAATTTACACACTCAAGTAAAATAATCTATACAAAAACATTATAAAAAGATGAAGAAGTACAAGAAATGGAGCTTATGAGGGTTTTGATTGATTATCAATGTAAACATTATATTTCTCTTATAAAATAGAATGATTTCAAGAGAGAGAAACCATGTTACTTAGCCCAATTCAAAAACTATATTCATATGTTTTGAAATTTGACAAACATGTTTATTTTAATTAGAAAACCAACATTATGTTTTTCATCATGTGTTCACATATATTTAGTAGATTCTAAGTGTTACAACAACCTATTAAATAGATTATCAAAAGGTATATAGTATTCCCTTAGATGGTTTTTTTGTGATTTCAATATTTTTTTAATCAAAATATTAAATTTTTATCCTAATTATTTTATAAGTAGATGGAAACTTTTATGATTTTTTATCACAACCATATAGTCTACTCCCGTAATGTTATTTGTATATCTACCCAAAAAATTCTAGTTTTTATCTAAATTTATCTATTTCTTGTTTTGTACACATTTATTTATTTTGCCTTTATCGTATAAAATTAATATTTTATTTTTCATTTTTTAAAAATAACTTATATTTGTCTTCTATTCAATTTAATTTTACAACCACCAATATAATTTCTAAGTATTTTGCTCAAGTGAAAACTACATAATCGTATTGAAGAATATAAAAATTGTAAAATGAAATATACAAGAATGTTAAAGTTAAAGCTTCAATATCAGGACTGGTGTCACATGATTTGCCACTCTATTCTTGCTCCCATGCTTTTATTTGAGAGGGTAGGTCTCTAGACTGAAATAAATATTTCGACTTTAAATGTGTCATATAAAGTAAGCGAGCTTAAATTAAAGCGAGAAGGAATAAATTTTAACGCGTCCCTCAAAAGAAAAGATATCTACTCCGTAGATGGATTCTGAAGCGAGTAAATAAAGAAAACGGGAATTACGTAAATGTAACGTGCTGACGTTCCATATTCAAGGCAAGTATGAGATAGCTCAAGAAGGGACTCTTCTTATTTGTTGGGAAGTTTATCGAGATTGTACAGCACAGAATTTTGTCTGAAGAGTAGGCCGGTGAGGGAATAAAACATCTTGTAATTGATTAGATTAGCCAGACAAGATGTATTGTTCGGAGAGAATAATTTTTCTTAAAGAGTAAAATGTGCTGTGAAATGACATTATGCAGGTCTATATATTTCCCACGTAAACAGCCTCTGTAATCAGCACAATTGGTTTCAGCTTTGTTTCTTTGTTTGGTTTCAGGCTTTCAGCTTTGTTCCTTTCTTTGGTGTCAGCTTTGGTTGCTTTGTTTGCGAGCATGCCAACTAAATTAAGAGCTGATGGCGACGGCGTCGATGTTACAGAGCTGACTCATCTCGCCGATCCAGATTGGTAAACGCCTTTTTATTTTAAATTTCCGCTTTTATATTAACTAAAATTCGATCACCTTGGTTTTGCGTGATAGAGGGAAAAAAATAGCAGTATTTTTAAAGCAGTTGCTATTTTTGTACAAGATGAAAGCAGGTGCCTTGTGCGTTTCCTTTTTATCCGTTTTAAAATTTTGAAAAGTATGTTTTTGGACTGATAAGTCAGAATCTACAAAATCATATGGCCATAATTTTCTGTTTAAATATAACCGTGCACAATAAAAAGCCGGAATGCTTGGCAATACCATTAATTTTCCATTTTGAATATAATTTTTGTAACAATCACTAGCATTACAACAAAAATATATAACTTGTTAAGATCTGTAATCGATTTTGTTCGATATTTTTAATGAAATATTATATATTATTGATGTTTAGCACCGTATAATCTGTACCAGGTTTTGATTTTGTTGTTGGATATCTTCTTTGAAAATTACTGTTATTAACAATGTTAATATTAACTTAATAATAATAATATAATGGAGTGTTCGCAGGAAAAGCGCGACTGACACAAGATGCATCGCTGCTGCTCTTGTCAAAACTGTATACCTACTCCAAACCAACAAGAGTCAGGCTGAGCAATAATGATAGACAAAGAAGACAAGTCGAGATTTGGTGCTGTTTTTCGCTGGGTTGGAAGAAGCAAAACGGTTTGGGCACCCTCAGAGGTTGTTGCTTTTAGAGGTACAATTCTTCATCCGAAGACTTTGTTGGAAGACTTGCGGAATGATTGGAAGGTAGCCTCTGCTCGCTTGGAGTCCATTTGCAGAGTTGGCATCGGCCTGCAATACTTGCAAAAGAGCATTGAGACGCATGGTCCTCACAATATTTGGATTGTTGGCCATTCTTTGGGAGCTGCCATTGCACTTGCTGCCGCAAGAAAATTGAAGAGACAAGAGTGTGAAAATTTGAAAGCACATCTCTTCAATCCTGAGATCCTCCCTTTATTTTCCCGAGACTACCCGAGTTGATTTTTTTTGAGAAGATTGGAAAGCTTTTATCCACGGTACGTAATGGCTCCACATCCATTTCACTTCCTCCAGTAGAAGCAATTTATGAGGGTATTCAAGACGCGTGTGAGGTTGTGTTATTGAAAATGGGTTTGCAAGATGAGAAAAAAATTGAAGGAATTGTATATTGAGTTCATTGGCTTTGGCAATTGGGTCCCCAACTTATACGTGAATAAAATGGACCTCATTTGTTCTAGTTACATCAAGTACCTTGAAATCTTGAAGGAAATATACGAGAAAAGCCATTTGGTGTATGAAACTATGAAGCACCTGTTCTGTTTTGAAGTTGCCAAGAAGAAAACCCCATGGTATATGGTTCCCTCTGCTAAGCTCATTGTGGGTTTCACAGACAACAATCATCATAGGATTTACCAATGGTGGTCGAAGAACCTGCAAGTTCATAACCATGAATCTGTGCTTCCCAAAGAAATCATTCAATAGAACACCAATCCCATTAAGAGGATTTTACCATGACGAAGACTGAGATAGTACTTAGAAAACTGCCGTGTCTTTAATCTCCAAAAGGAGTGGAATAAAAGTATTTAAGATAGCACATATCTAGGTTGTAGTTTCATTAATGAGGTATCTTATATGTTATAGGTGAATGTGTTTCCATGTGTCCTATGTACTCGTACACTTTGTATGTTTGAATATTATATTGAAGAAATATGTTTCCATGTGTCTTATGTAGACACTAGTTAATTGTTGTGGTTGTATTATATGTTTTTATTTATTTTGTTTGTGTCAGATGACTTTTGACATTTTAGATATTTTTCATATAGATTTTTGTCACTTCATGATTTCTTTCACCTTGCCATTGCTTTTATTCATTGTTTGGTTCCTTTTGCTAACATCCTAATTGTATGGTTATTTTCATTATTTTTAAGGGTGACATTCACGTATGTTTACAAACTTCTAAAGACTTTGCCTTCTTTTGGATGGCTTTTCTTAGTGATTGTGTGTTGACATGTGTGTCTATATTATACAAAGTCGAATTAAAGGTTAGGAGCATCCTAGGCAATAAGTGAATTGGATGTCCTTCTTATAATTTCAGTTAAGAATTTTGACATCAAATAAACTAAAATTTACATATATTATCATATTTTATATTTTATATAAGAATCATAATAAATCGATAATTTAGATAAATTGGTATTAAAAAATAATTAAAATATTGTAGTTCCCACTTCCCTTCGACATCTATTACTCTTGATTTTGATACTCTTGATTTTACTTATGGATATTATTGTATTATTTTGACTTAGCATAATGTTAGAGGATAGAGATACTCGATCTATTATTGTTTTCGATTCATAGTATGATGTGTGTGGATTATTAACGACATTTTATATACGATGATGATATGTTGTTGACATAGTTATATATTCTGACATGCGATGTTTTCGTCATATTGTGTAGACCTTAACAATTGAACTAATCTTGTGATCCTATTGATATTGATGAAATGTAGAATCGAGATGTTGTTAGAAATTATAAATGATAACGTTACGTGCCTAGATGATGATTTGATGCATATGTAGATGATTGTGGATTTATATGGTATATACGAGGCCGAAGGAGGTATTGTGTTTTGCAGGTAAACATATCACAACAAACAACGGGGATTAGAGACCAACCACATTGGGATGCTAGATGAATTCAACAAGGGTCACCATGACAACATGTATTTTGTTGTGTGTGTGTGTTTGAATTGTTGTTAGGGGTCCCCATGGGGGTGATCACCTCCAATTGTGACCAAGGGGTTATGTGTTATTCTTTCATTTAGTTTCCTTTATTTAATTTTAGTATGTGATTTTAAAGTGATGTATTCTCATTTATTAATTACTTGTTTTGTGTCTAAATTAGTAAATTAATTATTTTACTAAACTAAATTATGAATGGGTCAAAATATTTTAATTTATTAGATTTGATGGCTTCTTGGATTATGTGTTGTAAGTGGAGTATTTGTGATCTTGAGTGTTGTACACTATACCTCCTCATGGAGATTTAGATTTGGCCTTAACGGAAAATTTTGGAGGCTTGTGGGACAAGTAAAACTTATTCCACACCTCTTAAATTACTATGCCAACCCTACCTATGGATTGGGGTCAAAACTAGACCCCATATGTGTTTTGTAAGTGAAAAAGTGACATTTATTGCACTTTACTTACATGGGTTTTAAAGTTTGTCCTTAGGGGTATGGGATTGAGATTGTGTGTGAAGGTAATTTATCATTCCTCTCACCCACCAATTTACTATGCATTGGGGTTGAAGATTGACATGAGAGGTGGAGCTGTGGATGAGTGATGTGGCATCCTATATGGAGTCACCTCACCCTCCTCTCTCCCTTTTCTATTTATTTAAGTTCTTTTGCTTATTTGGGGTTTACTTCTTTTATTTTATGCTCTTTCCTTTTTAGGAGTTGGAGGATTTTAGAGTACTTGTGGATCTTGTTGGAGCTTTTTGGTGATTGTTTGGGCTTGAAGAAGCTTGGTGTGTGACTCTAGGATCAAGCTCTACCATGGAAAGGTAGGAGCTATACTCTTGATTAATGTTTTCTTTTATATTAGGTATCTGTGTATATATGTTTATGTGTTTTGGTATGCTTTTTGGGTTCTTGGGTAGATTACCTAACTGTGGTGTAGGAGGGGACTATGGGGATCTTACATGTAGGGAGGAAAAAGAGTTTACTTCTGTTTTGGAGGGATTTAGGTTGGGTGCCCCACCTTGGAGAAGAAAATGCTTACATTTCGTACTTTGTTTTTATGAGGAGACATAAGAGATTGTAGGGAGGCATAAGAGAATGTGGGAGGCATAAGAGTGTGTAGGGGTTTTGAGATGTATATTGGAGGGTTTTAAGGTGGGAACCTATTTCCCATTGGGAGGCATAAGTGACCTCCCCATAGATCTTGCTCCTTTGGATTTTGCATTTTAAAGCCTTGTGTATTTTTTTGTTTTCCTTCTTGTGATTGTAGTTGTATTGATTGTGTTTTTGGTATGGTTGTAAAATATTTTATTGTGATGTGGAAGCTTGTTTTTTTCCATGAGTTGGATCCATTTTTCATTGCAACGTGGTTGGGGCTCGGGGGCCAATGAGGAGGATGGATTCTTATCCTCATTGGATTATTGGTTGGGTGGAGAGTGTTGCTACCCCGCCTTTTTGTTGTGGATAAAATGAAGCATGGTGGAGCTCTCTTGTTGGTGATGTGAAACTTGGAGCATTGTTGGTGTCCTTAAGAAATCCTTCCTTGTGATAAAACTTCCTTGTTGTTCCCACTTAGGGTGGAAGACTTGTAATATTGTACTCCTTTTAGCTTTCACTCTTGTAATTTTTCCCACTTTAAGTGGAAGATATTATATTAATCTTGTGAAGAAAATTTGTATTCATTATTGGATATTAAAGAGGTATTGTATGTTGAAAAAGGGAAAGAAATATTTATGTTTCTAAAGCTAGTTTTGTTGAAATAGGAAAGAAGTTTATAAGGGAAAATATCTCATTTCATTATGGTTGATTTTTTCCCTACAAAAGTGTGTTGCCTTGTTCTAAATAAATTATTGGAAATATTGTTGAAACTCTTTTGTGGAATGTTAGAAAAATTACATGAAGAAATATTACATTTCATTGTGTTACTTGAAATGCATGTAAAGGAAGAAGTTAGACTATCTTGTTCATTTTCTTGCATTGTTGAAAGAAAGTTGTTGTACAAAATGAAAATGGTTCTTGTAGTTGTTATTATTGAAATAGGAAATGTTTTAGATTGAGTAAATTTTACTATGAAATGAGTAGATGAATTTAAATATTTCAAATGGAAACTTTAGGCATATAAAATTAAGTTCAGAATGAATCTTAGAACACTTTAGTGACTTTTGTTTTTTGAGAAATATTGGAAATGAAGGTTCTATTTCTAAGAAACAAGACTGCCACCTATGCAGAGTGACGGTCTTAGAATCGCCACTCGCATGCCGATGATCTCGAAGTGCCGCTCAGAAAGATGAAAGTTCATGAATTGTCATCCGAGTGGGGTGGCGGTCCTAGGTCCTGCCGACATGCTCTGGTGGTAGTTCTATCACATATGGCGTAAAAATCACGATCTATGCCTATGCATATTTTAACTTGTTGTAACTAAAATTTAAGCATGTAAAAATTACAAGGAAACCTCTAGCAAACAAATAATGGCTAAATCTCATTGTTTAAAGAAAATAAATCTTCAAATGGTAAATTCAAAGTACTCAATCTTGTATATATTAATGGGGGTAGGGTTTTCCCCAAATAAAGAACTCAAAATACAAATAACTTTGGAATAACTCTAGATTTGGAGTGGAATCCCTTTCAATCCTTGAATGAAATAAATTACAATGAAAAAATATACAACCTAAACTAAACTAAACTTGATTTTGTAAATTCCTCCATTGTTCTTCCTTCCTTGCTCCCATGGCTTCCATTGCTCCAACCTGCAACTTAAACAAAATAAAATAGACCAAATGAGGAGACTAAAGTAAAGAAAAGGATTTAATAGAAATTCATAAGGATTTTAGGGTTAGCTTTGGAACCCTAGGATCTAGTGGCCTCAATTGAATTGATCCAAGGGTTGAGGATCAACCCTACAATTGTTTGGTAGGAATGAATATTATAGATGTTTTAAATAAAAATTAAAGGTATGTGTAGATTGGTGAAGGGGGGCATTTATATACCTTGGTGTGCAAAGTCTTTAATTAGGTTCCTAGTATGTTTTAAGAAAATAAATGAAATGGACTTCTAAGCTATTAAGATAATGGAACTAAAGTAACTAAGTATAAGGTAAAGTATTAGGGTGTGAATGTTATTTAATCGGAAGAAATACATTTACCCAAGTAAATTAAATTATGGCACCTCCCTAGTTGAATGTTAGTTACTTTACCTTAGAGATAAATTAAGAATATTTAATCATTTAATTTAAAAATGGTTCATCCTTTGTAAAGTATAGATTATTGGTGAAAATTAATTTAGTGCACACTAGGGGTTGACACCCTTGTAACCTTATAACTTAAAAAAAATTGCCACAAATTTTGGGTTAAATGTTTAAGGTTTCAATGTGTTTCTAGAATATCGTTTTGCAAGCATTACAAATATCCTATAAAATTTTCAAATAAGGATAAGAAATAATCCATCGATGGAGAGAATTATCACAAGAAATGCTCAAAATGCAACAAATATAATATTTTATACAAGGTTGGTTATCTTATTTAACATTATCAAGTAGGTGATGGAACTCAAAACTAAACAAAGTACCATTTTTCACAAATTAGTAAAAATTCTTAGGTAGCTTAGATGGTTTTATTTAGAGTGGTATCTGTACTAACGCTACTGATTAATTCATCCATAAAAAAGAAATTTCCCATTAAAAATTAGGAATAAAGAAATAAATAATTATTTCATTTAATTATACTTGTAGATCTATCAGTTATAACAATGAAATTATTAAAAGTACATGAATTTTTCTAAGAAAAATAACATACCTAAATTATCTAGAACTACATTAGAGAATGGGTAAAAACACCAAGAAAATCGTATATTTATTTTTACTTACAAATAGTATAATACATTTTATGTGTATGCATAAAATTTATGTTACTTTATAATAATATCAATAAAAGGGTCAATTAATATTGAATTCATCTAAAAAAGGTAATTTTAAGTTCTAATAATAACCAAAAATAATGAAAATACTTATATTTAGGCGTCGCTTGATTGTTGGCGCCTAGGAAGTTTCGAGTTTGCTTAAGGCTTAATCCTTCCTTGCCTATATAGTTCTCATAAATTCACGAATTCATAAATGTTAAATATATGAGTGTAGTACCAGATTTAAGTTGTAGAATTATTAATTTTCAGAATAATGTTGAAATAGTATGCGAATAATTTATTGTTTCAAAATGATTGCACAAAATAAAAATTCAAACATGTAAAGAAACATTTGGTATCTATTTATAAAATAGGTTTAAATTTATTGTATAATTAGAGGATTTCATGTTGACTTGTGTAGTGCCCACTCACTCCTCTTCGACATTATTTCATTATGATGTTATTACTATTGGATTGATACTTAGACATTTTGAGTATTATATTTTGATTAGTAGATGATGGACTATGCGGATATTTGGACTATTGACATGTTGTGATTTAATTTTTATTATTATGATGCACTAGATGGTGATGATAGACAGTTATATATGTTGATTTAATAGTTTGATTTTATAATAACGTGTCATATTCTAGATGCATAGCCTATGATGGATGTTTTGAGTAGAATTATGATTTTATGGATGCCAAAATTGAATTAATTGTATGATGATAGATGATAGAATTGCTAATTTTGGATGATGATTATTAATTTTATATGTATATTAGTCTTGATGTTGTTGATATGGCCCTAAAGCTAGAGAATTATTTTGTTTACGTTGCAGGATATTTTACCACATACATCGAAGGGGACAGGGAAAAAGCACGGAAGGATGTCGGTGTTGTGAAACATGGCAAAAATTTGAAAACTTTTATATAATGTTATTTTTTTGTTGTTGCATGCCTTGTTAGGAGGTTCCCATAGGGGGGATACCTCATTTATGTGGCCATGGGTGTATTGTGTTTCCTTTCTTTTAATTTTTTTTAGTTTCTTTAATTTGTTGTGCATGTATTTGAATTGTGGGAAATATTGTTACTTTATTAACACTTGCTTATGTATATTAATTAGCTATTTTATCTTAAAATTGAATTAGGAGGGAAGATTTGACATGTGGGAAATAAATTGGGTAGATGGTCCTTAAAATCTTGTGGATGTAGATTGTATTTGTGTTGGATACTGTATTGTGTACCCTTCCCCAACTTATAAATTAGGATTTTTACTTGAGAGAATTTTTTTGAGGCTTGTGGGACAAGCTAAGCTTGTAGCATGCCTCTTAAAATTTTCCAACAACCATACCTATGGTATGGGGAGTTAAATTTAGGATTAATTATGTTTTTGGCATAGTAAAAAAGGATGAATAATTGCACTTTCCTACTTACCACAATTAATTTGTCCTTGGTAGGCTTGGTGTGCAATTTTGAGTGTCATGTGGGCTTGTCATAAGTCTTACATGTTCATTCATTGTCTTGGGTTTGAATGGAGGAATGATGAAGTGGTATCCTACATGGAACCACCTCATCATCCTCACATCCCATTTCTATTTATTGATGGAATTTGATGGATTTAGGGTTACTTGTTCATTTTCTTTCTTTTGCACTTTTGGAATTGGGAGCTTGTTGGAGTTGCTTTTGGAGTGTGCTTGGCTTGAAGGTGTCAAAAATCTTGTGGAGTGAATTCTCTTGAAGTGCTTTGTGGAGAGGTAGGATCTCCACCTTTGTTGTTTTCTTATTTATATTTGTAAATGTGAAAATTGTGCTTGTTAAGTATTGTATGAGTGTTGTGAATGTGTTTTTTTTTTGTTGGGTAGTTTTCCTTAAGAAAGGAGTGGGAGATGGATGTATGGGACCATTGGGGAGGGAAAAGGAGTTGCGAGGAATGAATTTTGGAGGGAGTGTGATTGGGAGTTTCACCTATGGGGAGTGAAAAGGAAAACATGGACATATTTTTCATACTTGTAAGGGGAGAGATAAGGATGTTTTTATTGTATTGTGCACATGGAGGCTTTTGGTGAAACTCCTACTTCACTTGGGAGGAAAAAGGAGGTGGTTCCCATATTCCTTGCTCCTTTTTGGTTTATAATCAAGCCTCTGTGTTGTTTGAGAAATTTTTAAATTTTTTTAAGTATCTCCATTTGGATGTGTTGAATGTTTTGGAATGTATTGTTTTGTGAAGCAATTCTTGTAAAAAGTTTTCAAATGTTGCTCAAGATCCCTCATTGTTCTTTGGTTGGGGCTCGAGGGCCAATAAGGGGATGTCTTCTCCTCTTAATGGATTAAAGGTTGGGTGGAGAGCATCACCTATTTTCCCCTTTCTTTATATTTTGATCCAATATTTTTATGAAATATTTAAGAATGCAATATTGAAGCTACAAGTTGGGAGAAGACATGCAATGAAGACTTGTGTTTTGGCCTTGTTGAAATTCCTTATGTTGTAACTTGATCATTCTATTATTCCCACTTTGAGTGGAAGATTGTAAATTTGTATGCTTGAAATAAAGTTGTAATATTTCATTTAATCCAAGTTGAAGTGATTTAATGAATGTAGAAAGAGATTTTTTTGTATACCTTATTGGAAAGAGCTACTTTTATTGTGAGAAAAAAAGAGAAATAGTTCTTGTTCTATTGAAAGGAAGGCATATTGAAGATATTAAAATTTATAGTTATATTATTTGTTATGATAAAGGAAGTAAATAGAATTGCTTAAAACTTAAGAATGAGATATAAATCTTCTCCTCTTTACAAGTTATATTAGAATGGAAGAGAAATTTTAGTAGAGTTCTCATTTTCATTTGTAAATGAATGGATAGAAGTATATTTTTTTATCATCTTGCCTTATAAAAACCCTTAGTTAATGATCTTAAATGAATAATTAATCCCTTTTATACAATGGTGTAAGGCTAAATGTATAACTATATATATCTATAATTATACAAATTTATTATATAAATTTATATATTTATACATATATAATAAAAATAATAAATATTTTCTTGTATTAATAATACTAAAAACATTTATTTTAAAATGAAATGGGATACCACTTTTGTTAGGACCTATGTGGCTTGTGGGTGGTGACAGCTTTTGTTAATATAGGGAAAGGGGAGGAGGGTGCGCTGACCCCACCCCACCACCCCATTTTTATATGGGATGGTGGGTGGGGTCAGCGACCGTTCCCCAATACAAATAACATTATTCAATTAAAAACCTTGCCACCATTAATTAAAACAATCGATTGTTGTTTAGTAAATGCAATCTGTTCTTTCCTCAATCCCATAGTCACTTAACTAGTACTTTCAATCTAACAATATATATATATATATATAAACACACACACATGTGTGTGTGTGTTTTGTGTGTATTACAATATATTTAAAAAGGGGGTGGGTTTTAAAATATAATATATATACATCTGGATATATCTCTTTTTTGTAGATATACCCATTTAGAACATATCTAAAATAGGGGAAAATTCCCATTTGGCAAATAGGAAAAAACAATGAAATTTTTCAAAAATAATAAAAGTTTAACCAATTCCTAGGAGAGCGTAAAATGGAATGACAAGCAAAAATGTAGACAAATCCTTAAAGGGTTACAAAGTGTTATAACAATGAAATAACGAGTGTCCATCCATGTACTCCAATATATTTCAATGGTGTTAGGAATTATTGAACAAATGTGTGGAAACAATTCCTCAAATCACAACTATAATGCCATCTAAATTCTCCCCACTTGAGACCAGGGAACAATCTATGTTTAGTTAGGAAAAGTTAAGGAATAATTTTTCATTTAAGTGTTCCAAAAAAATTGTAGAGTCTATTACAATAGTTATCAAAACATCCTACATAACACTATGAGAGTGAAAGTCATCCCTAGTACAGATAGATTATCTTCTTGCGCAAAGACATGGAATAAATTTTCCTAGGCGCGGAAAGAAGCTACTCTTACAGGTGCTGAATAAACACGAGAGAAACTCTTTTCTCCCGGTGCGTAAGACAGGCGCATGAGAGACTCATTCTCTCCCAGGTGTGCAAGATGGGAGTGAAAGAGACTCATTTTCTCATGGGTGTGCAAGACAGGCATGCAAGAGGATTTTCCTCTTCTGCGAACTTTAGAAGGCCATACATTTTGATAGAGAACTCTATTTTTGGAAAACGAGGACTTTTTGGAAAGATATTGATGTCATATTTGCACAAAAATATTAATAATTTAATTTGGATAAATTTTTAATGGTCAATTTCAAGAAAATGATCTGCAGAATTATAAAATGAAAACTGGTAACACTTGACTTATAAAATTTTGTTCAATTTGACCTCCCTCCTTTCTCAAAATTCCAAACCAACATGGAGGGTTGATCTCGAGGGGATTTAGGATGGATTGCAAGGTATAATTTTTCTGATTGAAGATCAATTCAAAATTTCTCAATTTGACAAAGAAAGCAAATGTGAGAAATTTTACGCCCGATTCTGAAAGTTTCTATAAAAATTACTTAAGTGTTTTAGTTTGTTTGGGGTCATTTTAAACATACTAAGTTCACTAAATATGATTCATTTTCTTATTCATTGTTGTAGGGGTCATTCTGTACATTTTTGATAAAAAATTTGTAGAGTTTACAATGAAATAAAAATGAAGTTTATACATTTCAAAAACAAAGATTAATCTAATTCTTTTTCTACACTATAAAAACATGGAATTCATTCGATTATAGTTTTAAATAATTATCTTTACTTCAATCAAATGTAGAGACAAGAATGCAGCTTCTATTTTTTTCAAATCATGCATTTCTTCAAAAACAAAGTAATGTATTTTCTTCATACGTATTCACTTTTTCATCTTTCCAACAGAGATTTCAAAATACATTCAACAATCAGATTTCAATTCCTAATAATTCCAGTTGAGGGATATAATAAAATGTGCTATTAATTCAAAATTATATCCTTAAAACATTATTTTTTTGTTCCTTGAAATACAACAAAGAGAATATGAATCTTTCCTTTCTTTTATTCAAAACCAGAATACATAGCACATATATTTCATATTAAAAATAGGATTTAATTTACAAACATAGAAAAATTTCAACACGAAATATATTACATTGTCATCCACTTGAAGTGGAAATGGTTCACAAAAGAACTCTCTCAAAGGATTGTCAAAACTTTCTTTTCCTTTGCTCTGAACAACAACAGAAATCTATCATTCTCCAATTTTCATCACGAGAAAGGAAGAAGAAATGCAATGCTCTCCACCCACCCAAGACATCCAATGAAAGGAGAAGCCATCCTTCATCATTGGCTCCCGAGCCTAAACCACATTCCAATAAGAAATTCGACTCAACTCATGGTAACAACGGGGTTCCACATCACAAAGGTAATCTTTCAACATGTACATTTCATATTAAAACACATTCCAAAACAAAGAAATAGTTTTACAACCACATGAAAGATAACAAAGAAAACTCAGGCTTCTTCATGCAAGCCAAAGGAGCAAGAAACTATGGGGGATGCTACTTATGCCTCCGAAAGGGGAAATGGATATCACCGCCTGAGAACAAACCACAAAAATACATATCATTTCAGATCCCCGACATACCTTTATTCCTCCCCAAGTACCCCTTATTCCTCAAATTTCCTTATGCCTCCCCAAAGTCTTATGTCACCCCATAACTAGTAAAGAAATGCAATCTATTTTTTTTTTTAGGTGGAACCCAACTCCCTCCACACTTATACCTCCTTAAAACACTTATTCCTCCCTCAAGAGTACCCCTTAGTCTTCTCCTACACCATCCCTAAGCCATCAACCCAACCAACCAACAAATAAAACAACACATTCAAACATTCAACCATTTACATATGCATAAAATAAAAGAAGAGCATTTCAAGAGCCAAGATCTTACCTCTCCATGATGGAGTTTGTTCCAAGGTTCCAAAAAAACAAGATTTCCAATGCAAAACAGTCCAAGATCAACAATCCACAAGAATGCAACAATCTCCAATCTTCTCCAAAATCAAGAGCTCTCAAAACCAAAAACAAGTCTCCCAAAATGAAGTGATAAAAGTGAAGCAACCCAAAAACAAGCTAAGGAATTTAAATAAAAAGAAGAGTAAAGAGAAGAGGATGAGGTGGATACATGTAGGATGCCACTTAACTCATCCTCAACCCCAACACCAAAGTCAACTTCATTCTACAATGCATAATCAATAGGTGGGTGAATAGTATGATAGTTTTACTTACACACTCAAACAAGCCCACACCCCATAAGGAATGAAATTAAAACATGAAAGAAAAGTGAAATTACAACATTCAACATGACTTACAAAAATACCTCCTCCACCTCGTGGCCATATCGAACATCCAAAAGAATATAAATATAATTTTAAGATAATCAATATATATGTGAATCACAACAATCATCAAGAAAATCAACAACATCACTTACAATTTCATCCACAACTATATCATCATCGCTTTAATTCAATTTTCATTTTCTAGGTATACTCAAAATATCCAAATATCACAAGTCTGAACAACATCTATAACATAACCATGTCAAATAGTATATCAACATCAAAATCAAAAATGTCACTAATAATCATCATGCATCATATAAGAATCAAAGTCAATAATAGTCCATGATCGAACATCTAACATCATACTAAATCAAAACTATAATAATGTCCATGATATAGTCAAGAGTGTAATGATCAATATCAATCTCTCTATCTTGAAGGCCCAGGGTCTTGTGATCTATAATGCAATGGGCTCCATCGTCACCTGCCCTTGATCTTGCACCTGCAATGAGGTCCAATCCAACACATGAGAAGGATCTATAATATATATCATAAGGAATAAAACATGAAACACATCATGTACATGAGACAAGCTAGGTGGCAACATTAAATAGTAGGCCAAAGGGCTAATATATTACGCAAGATCTCAAAAGGACCAAAGAATCTAGGAGCTAACATAGAACCTTTTCCATAACGTATAGGGATCTTACGTGGCCTGACATGAAGGAACACATTCATACCCACATCAAAACTACAATTAGTCTTATGTTGATCTCGCATAATTATTCTCGCATGTCTTATGCCTCCTACAGTCTCTATCTCGATCAAAACCACTGCTGCTCTCTGCTCTATAACAAATCCGGTCCAAGAGAAACCCCGTCCTCTAACTTTGTCCCAACTAAGAGGTGTCCTACACTCTCTGCCATACAAATCCTAAAAAGTCACCATGCCTATAGAGCTCTATAAACTATTGTTGTAGGAAAAATTCACCAAGTACAGGTACTCTCATCTTGCTTGATGATCCATCACATACATCTTGAGCATATCCTCTAAGATCTGATTCACCCACTCAATCTATCCATCTATATTAGGGTGATATGTTGTGCATATCCTCTTGCCAGGGCGTGCTGCATGGTAGTCGAAAAATGGAAAATATACAAGGGATTTTGGTCACAAATAATCTTCTATGGAATCCCGTGTAGCCTAACAATCTCATCTAAATAAACCCATGCCACTTTGCACTAGCTGTATAAGTGGTCTTAACCGGAGAAAATTACACCACTTTTGTTAATTTATCCACCGTGACCATGAGGAAAACATGGTAATATCTTGACATTGGTAGCCCAAGAATGAATTCCATGGAAATGGTGTCCCACTTCCATTCTGGTATAGCATGAGGAAAAATAAGACCAAATTGGATGCTAATCCTCGGCCTTCACTTTCTGGAACTCTAAACAACGTGTTAAAAACTAAGCCACATCTCTACAAAGCCCTCTCTAATGGTGCAAATCTCTCAAAGTAGCATGCATCTTCTTCACCCTAGGATGTGATGAATAGGGTGCATGATGTGACTCTGTCAAGATGTTCTACCTCAAGCCTCCATCACTAGGAACATAAATCCAACCTCTGTGCCTGAGAAGTCCATCTGCCTCTAATGAGAAACCATCAAACTTCCCCTCAAGGGGTCTTAAGGACTCGATCTCCACTCTTGCTATAATGTAGAAGATGTCAAGAGAAAGCTGCTATAGAATCCTTCTTCATAACTATGTGCCCACCGAAGTGGCCATAACCACATGTATTTATCTCTGCTGAGAGTGTATGCAACCACATTCTCTTTCCCCTTTACATGCTCTATCTCCATATCAAACTCACAAATAAACTCCATCCAATGCCTCTAACAAGCATTGAGATTGGGCTACATGCAGAGATGGTGAAGACTCAAGTGATTTGTCCCGAGTGTGAATATCCAGCCAAGAAGAAAGTGTCTCCATTGAACCAAAGTGTGCACAACTTTCACAAGCTCAAGATCATGTGTCAGATAATTGAGCTCATAATCCTTGAGTTTGCGATACTTAAAAGCCACTACTACGCCCTCTTCCATAAATACACCTCCAATTCCTACCAAAAAGCATCCTTGTATACAAAAACTCACCCCATGGATGCAACACTATAAGAATAGGTGTTGTAGTTAGGCACTCCTTCAATGTCCTAAAGGACTACTCGCATCTATCTAACCAATCAAACTTATTCCCTTTCTGCTAAAGGGAAGTGATGGGGTGTGCAATCTGAGAGAAGTCCTGAACAAATCTCCTATAATAACCTACTAATCCCATGAAGCTGCACACCTCTATCACACTAGTGGGTGCTACCCAATCCATAATAGCTCGAATCTTAGAAGGATCAATTGTGATACCTTCCCCATAAATGATGTGACCTAAATATTGTACCTCTTTCTGAAAGAATGAACATTTCTCCAAGTTCCCGTAAAGTTTCGCTCACAAAGACACTAAAAATATGGCGAAGGTTCCCTTCGTTCTCCTCATGTATCGTGAGTAAATCAAAATGTCATGAAGAAAGATGAGCAGGAAGTGATCTAAGAAATTCTTGAATACACCATTCATCAAACTCATAAATACTGCAGGGGGCCATTCGTCAAACCAAAAGGCACCACTATGAACTCATAGTGCCCATATCTCGTCTGCGAAAAACAGTCTTATGAATATCCGCCTCCATAATCTACAATAATGATAGCCTAACTTAAGATCAATCTTAAAGAAAATTTTGGCTCCCTTGAACCGATAAAACAAATCATCTATGCACGGAAGAGGATAATGATTTAGTATCGTTACCTTGGTCCATTTGGCGGTAATCAATACACAACAGCAAGGATCCATCCTTCTTCTTCACAAAAATCATTGGTGCACCCCATGGGGATACACTAGGATGGATTAGGCCTTTCTCCAAAAGGCCCTCAAGTTGTAACTTGAACTCACATAGCTCTGGTGTGCTCATCGGATAAGGTGCTCATGAGTTAGGATCTGATCCCAACCAGATCTATATGAAAATCAATCTCACGTGGGGTTGGTAATCTGGTAGATCCCCGGAAATACATCTGAAAAATCTCTAGAAATGGGATGGTCATCTAGCGATGGTCCACTACACCCATCCTCGATCTTTCACTAATTGTGATAACATACATTTGACAACCTGTCTAACACACCTCTTAAGCTACATAGCATAGGTGGTGATAATGGAAACTGGTCTCCTAACCAATAAGATCACCGACTCCACTCCTAGATCATCTACACAAGATATTATCTTATGGTAACAATCCATCCTAGCCACGTATACGAGACAACTAGTCCATACCCAAGCTAAATCCATATAAGCCCAAAGGAAGGATACGAAGATCCAAGGTAGTTCAATGAAAGGTCCCAAATCCACTACACACTCCTTAACTAAGGAGTTAAGCGAGATCTTGGCTCCTGTAGCCATCTCAATGTCCCAATTAAGACCTTGCCTAACTTCCACCATCCAAGTTATTGCTCTACTAAATATGGTGCAATAAAAGAATCGAAGAACCAAAGTAAAAAAAAATAGAGGTAGGAATACCACCAATGCTACACTGTGGTCTCAATCATGGTACTTTGATGCTCAACCTGGAAGTTCTCAACCGTTGCATAGATCTGATGACTCCACCCCATGTCACCAATGGTAGGCTCTGAGATCTGTGTCTTACCCTTGTTAATAGGGTTCTGAGGGTAGTACGTCCAAAAATGTCCATCAACATTGTAACCAAAACAACCTCCTGATCCTCTCCCATGTTTAGCAGGTTCGGTCGGTAATCTAGAGGTATGTGGTGTGGATCCTAATGATCCGGATATGGACTGTTGAGGTTTCTACTAGAGAGGTCGTGTTGACCGAGCCCTTGGGAATCCTATGTCCTAATGGGACCCCTAGGAGGAGGCCCCATACTCCGACCTCTGTGTGCATCAAATATCTTTAGAGGTCTATAAGGTGGACGAGACTAATCTTTCTCTTTGTGGTCTATAAGATGAATATGCTGAACCCTGTCCACCATGAGGAGGAGGTATTGAACCCCTCGATCTGTTGTCCTACATCTACGATATATGGATCCGGACTCGGTCTCTAGCCTCCGGGTCTTCCCAGAGTCTCCTCTACTATATAGGTCTTCTCACTAGCCTCGGCACTACACCGAACCTCCAATGTCTATATTCGGTCCTTGGATAAAGCTATGAATTTGTACCTACTTGTCCCTGCATGTAATCAACATACTACAGTAGATCCGAAATTTACTCTCATACTCTGCCACTATAAGAGATGCTTATCGGAGGTCATGAAACTCAACCATCCTCTGCTATATGAATCTCTGTGACAAATATATAATCCTGAAACACTCCTCAAAGAGCTCCCATGTAACTATCTTAGAATTAACATGGAGCTTTTGCTCCTCTGTCTTCCACTAGACACCAGCTCCATCCCTCAGTAGATGGATCGCAACACGAGATTTCATGTTTCTAGAACAAGGAAAGAGCTTGAAGCATCTGCTCAAGCTCACAAACCAGTCTCTGCCTGAAATCCACCTACACTACCAGAATAATGTGATGGTCGTAGCTTCGAGGATCTCCCCGATGTGGTCAGAAAGCTTTAGTCTAATGACCCATAGGCCTCCCCTGCATGCTTGTTGACAATTTATGCACTTGTGCAGAAATGGGCAACTCAAAAATTTGTTACGATGGATAGCATTGGTGAAATATACCTAAGCTATGGGAACTTATATCATATTTTATATTTACTGTTGATTTGTGGAAAAGATTAAGTGAAGTATGTAGCTATGTGTGTTGTTACAAAACGTAATAGATCACATAGTCTGCAATTTCATGAATATCCTCAGCAAAAGAACACAAGCCCCGAAGGACAACTATGTTGTCTTGATGAAGACACCAGATTGTAGAATATGTGAAGTGTTTGGTTCTAGGACAACAAACATAGTTGTAATTTTCAAGTAATCAGTTTCAATATTATTATGATGGTGCTTATCAGATTTATGGCTCTATATTCATTAGATTTATTTGTGATTAATGAAATTGCATCCATCTATGCTTTGTCATAAAATGATTACAAGTGACTCCTTTCCTGCTACTTCCATCAAGAAAATACTAACAAACAAATAGTGATAATAATGTCTAAGTGGAGATAGTAGGGAGTCAAAATTAAGAGCATATGCTAAGGAAGTCAAATAGCATACAAGGAAACACATCTCATTTAATGGTTGTTTACTGTAGTTAAAGGTATTCCTTTTAATTTTATCTCTTATATTAATTAATTTGATTGAGTTATTAAGTTACATACATCATTGTACAATCAAGGAAGAACTCAATGTAGAAAGCGATAGTCAATTATTTGAATTAAATGCTTTATTCATAATAGATCACAAGTTTTCCCACACAAGTCATGTAGGATGTGACTAAGTAACAACATCACATACATGGAAAAGAGAATACTACATGTGCTAAAGAATAAGAGTAGAGGAGTAAATGTGAACCCATTATTGCCTTTTCTATCTTCTTTCCCACTCCACATCATCCACATCTCCCTCTTCATCTCTTCCCATCTTCCATTTTTCATCTCCATCCTCTTTTCACCTACAAGACAAAGAGCAGTGCACGTCAAATTTTGAGCTCAGGGTACATTTTTATTCCTATACACTGTTCTAAAGAAAATACATATTCTAAGTTCAATGTATCTAATGGTACTTGAAAGAAAGAAATATAGGCACATGACACAAGGTAACTCAGGGATACGTATAGGCTTGGCAGCAAAAGAGTAGAGTACATAAAGAGAAATGAGTGGCCGGAAGAAAGAAAAGAGCTAAGGATTGAAATAGAAAAGTAGAATCTGAAATAGATTACAAAAGAAACAGATGTGGAGATGACACATAAAATAAGTTGAAAGCATGGAGATGTAGGGTTTCTAAATCAGGGACGCATCGAGAAAGAGGATGAAATCAAGTCTCTTGATTAATTCCTACGATTGGAGGAAGGATCTCATCACGGAAATGCTCTCCTTGCTGCGCAGAATAGAAGCCAAAAACTATAGAATGATAAAAATGTCCTTGGAGCATTTAAAAATGATGGATCTACTCCCAAGAGCATGGATAGATCCAACTCGCTTCAGGGTCTCAAGGGGAATATTGACAGCACTAATACTAGTAATTGCAAGTTGCAAGGGACTTCCCCTAATAAAAATAGTGGATCTGATCACACAGTAACCTCTGGTGGAGATAAATCCCGATGCAAAAAAAAAAAAAATGAGGGCATCCACAGTGGAGACAAGGAAAAAAAGATCCAGTCTCCTGGTTTGCAGAAAATGGAGATCAAACCCATGCTCATTTCAAATCGATTATACATGGATATGGTGATGGAGGGAGATAAATGGGGGTCGGATGAGAACTGTGGGATATCATAATAGCGATAATTATTATTCTTCATGGTCTCCAAAGAAGGAGAATGTCGGAAATGAGCTCTTGAAACCCTCTCAGGAGGTCCCGATGCTGAAAATCAAGGAGGATCTACTTCTAAAGGTTCTTAAGGAGGAGGAAAATCTCTCCCAGCTGGGCCTCATATGTAGATTTCACAAATTTTGGGCTAAGCTTTCTCAACTCCATGACTGGATAGCCCAAAGATGGAGAGAAAAGATACAAGGTAAGATTGAGTTTTATCCTTGTGCTAAAGCTTATTTCATTGTTGTCTTTGAAACCACTGAAGATAGGGATTTAATTTTTAGCCAACATTTGGTTTTGGGAACACGGGCTTCTGTCCAAACCATGGTATCGTCTTTCGACCCGTTATAGAATTCTTTTGATACCTACCTGATTTGGGTTCATTTACAAGGACTCCTGCTACAACTTTGGAACAGATCTTGTCTCATTGTTATAGGAGATACTCTAGGCTCATGTGCGGTAGTTGATGATAAGACCTCCATTCAAACCCATACTACTTATGCTCGAATCCTGGTCGATCTCGATACCTCTAAACTCTTACCAGCAGAAATCAATCTATAGATTGGTGAAGGGATCTAGGTGCAGAGAATAGACTATGAGATACTTGCCTTTAGATGTCGGCGTTGCTTCCAAAATGGTCATGTTACAGACGATTGTAAACATTCCAAATGAAAGACCAAAACTTCCTGGTGGAAGGATTCTCTACCTAAACATCTTACAATTGACTCAGATCCGGATGAGGAATCTAGTGCCCCTCGCAAGTTGACTCACCCGTCATGGTTGATTCGTAGATCAATACAGAGAAGCTACCTCCAGACTATTCTCTACGCAGGTTTCGATTCAGTGATTAAGGATGTTTTGACCCCCCTTCCTATGGGTCACATCCCCATCAAATCCATTGCAGTTGTTCTTCCGATTGCAGTGGATGCGGGAAATCAGGAATGGACAGTGGTGGATAGGAAAAAGAAGGGAAATGCCAAATCTAAATCCCCCACCATATTGGACAAGGTATGATTCTTGTCTTTTTGGGTGCTATTATTGTTACATCTAGGCAAATGGCCTATAGCACGGTTCTTGGCAGCTATGTTGTTGTTAAGTTGTTGTTTATTAGCTGTTTTTATAGCAGCTGGTTTGCTTTTGCTGGTTCTATTCTTGGCATATTATTTTCTGTTGTTGGGATTTTTGGGGTAAAATCTATCTTTTGAGCACTGTTGTACAAGGGTATAGTCCCTTTCAAAAAACTATTTATCCATAATAAAAAAGTTGAGAGCAGCTTTACGAAGAAGAATGAAGAAGAAAATAAAATCACATGGATACAAGAGAGGCCAAAAATCCTATATATTTCTAACTTATTTATGAGTTTTTCAGAATAGGTTGTGACATAGGAATGGAAAATTTGGTTTAACTAGTTAAGAAAGAAGCAAATCTTCGAATGGAAAAAGAACATCATTTCTAGATGGTTTACGTAAAAAAAGCAACAAAAGAATGAGTCAAGAAAGAGATATTTTTACAAATCAGGTTAAAAAACTATAAAAGGAGAGAGAAAAATAGGATTTTGGAGGTTTTTGCCAGAGTCTCCTCTGTAAAATTGAATTTTGATTTAAAAAGAATTGAAGCACATGCTTTTTTAGCTACTACATGCATTATAAGCTATCTGAACTTCAAAAGGAACAAAAAAATCAACAAAAGTACATGTTTCATCATTATTAAGTTGATATCATGATCAAATGGAACATACAGGTATTCCAGAAGTTCATCAAGTTGCAGCTATTCAAAGTTCATTTTATTTCCAAATTCAAGTGTGAATCAAAAGCCAACTACTTCACAATTTTCCAAATTTGCAATAGATCAAGCAAAGCTAGCATGAATACAGATTCATTCAAGTGAGCAGACAATTCATGGAGATATTTTATATCTTTTTAAAATGATCAAGTTGCAAAATCTGGAGAGAGAAGGATTTTGAAAAAAATTGCTAGAGTCTCCCCTTGCAAAAAGGGGTTTTTCGAGAAAAATAGAATTGAGAATTAATGCTAAAATTTAAATACAATTGCTATATTATGACTTCTAAAAAGAAAAGTCATTACAAAAAGAAAAATTAATGATTTTCTTTGTTCTTTCAAAAAGGAAACATGTTCTTCATTACGCAGAGGGGAATACAATTGTGCTCGCAACAAAGGATCACCAAACAACTTCCGAGAAAGATCTATCATTATTATGACTATAAAAACAAAACCCAAAGATACAAATCTAAAAGTATCAACAAATGACATTCATCTTATAGGTAAAATGAAGATCATTATGGTCAGGTTTTCAATAGACCAAGTTCAAAACATGCACTCAAGAATTGATTCAAACAAAGTCATCATTAGAGTTCATGGTAACACAAACTTTACACTCATAAGTGGATTTTTACCAAAACAAAACAAAATGAATCAATGAAAGGTTGATATCATATAACAATTTATAGATTTCAGTTCCAGTTTGTAAGAAGAACCACGAATACTGTGTCAAAATTTGAAAAACTACAAGCTTAACATGACAGTCATCTTCCAGCCAAAGGATAAAAGAACAACATAAATTTCACTCAAGAATGGATGCACTTTCAAGAATTGTTTTGAACAAATAGTCACTATTAATAGGAGTCCTAAGTTTTTAAAAGTATGCATCTATAGAAAGAAAAGCAAGCACCCAATATAGGGACATTATCAATGAAGAGTGTAAACAATCAATATTTCAACAGGACGAGCCAAATCTCAAGAAAATAAAACATAAGACAGATTCAAAGGTTTCTTTCCATTTATTTTTTGCACTTGCACATAAACTACATTTACATAACTCACCTAGTTCAATAATGAGGCTGAAGAAGCCAAAAATGGTGAAAACTCTTTTATAGGATCCTATTCGAGCTCATTGAAGCCAAGTATACAAAAAGAAATGCAAAGTTGATCATTCAACAGAGTATCCATTGAGCCACTTAAAACCAACAAAAGAGCTACGGATTCACAAATAAAGCAAGTACATGAAAGAAATGCCAGCTATAGGAAATGAAACAAAAAAAAGAATACCTTCGAGTTTGATCAAAAATGCAGGCCAAAGCAAATATCCATGGCATCCAAGGCCAAAAACAAAGTATGCAGCTCAAAGACCACCAAACCTCCATGATTCTTTCAAAAAATGCAGAGCGGAAAAGCTTTTTCCGGGCTTCACCCGCTAGATCGAAAACCAAATGAAATGAGAAAATGAAAATAGTTCAATGTTCTAAAATCCTCACTTAACCGAGGGTTATTTGCACCCTAACCGGAGATTAAGATCAATGACGAGCAAGATCCAAAGACAATATCAAATGGTGGAAAATCCATGCACAGGGATCGAAACAAACAACCACAATTAGCCACACTTTGAATGAATTTAATTCTTTGGTCCGAAACCCTAGCCATAGTGGAATATCAACGCAATGCAAACAGATGTATAGAGATCAAGTGTCCTAAATGCTCTTGAAAATCCAAGTTAAACCAACAGGGTAAGGTTACCACCAACCCAGTTCGCAAAGGGGTGAGTCATCGTGGGAAGGGGCTAGCCCACGTGTCCCAACATTAATCATTGCCAATGACTTTTCAAAATTCTAAAGCATAGTCCGAGCTAATAATGCATGTGTCCAAAAAATCAAAGGGGGACATAATAATATGCCATGATCACCAAAAAGGTGAAGTTTATAATATGCCAAGATCAAAGGCGGCGAACCATATTAAATGTTATTTCAAATAAAAATGGTGGGATAATCAAAAGTGGTGCCCCCTTTCAAAACATGAATTCACCTAAGTCCACATGGTGTCATACCAAACCAAACAAACAAAAGGTGGTCCCCACAAGGGGTTTGAAATAAAATTGTAAGTATCACTCATGTGATCATGCAGAAAAAGGATAAAAAATCAGAGCATGTGCACATTGGAGGTGGTCCCCACTCAATTATTATTTTTGCAAATATTGCTAAGGATTGCAGATATTTTGCTCACATAAATGGAATTATACTTTTTACATGCCTTCACAATAGGACAGAATAGAGAAGATGACGAATTTGCATGCTCAAAGGAGGAAGACTTGCCTAGCAAGCAAATTGTATTTTTAGCAAATTATTCACCCTTTCTTTCATTAAAATAGAACAGTCAACTTCAGTTTGACTATATTGTATCTAAGGATGTTAATGCCTATTTTTATTACATTCTTTAGTTTGTATTATTTTATTCCTTTATTTAATAATTAGGATGCATGGGTGAGTACAACCTTTAGGCTATTTTTAGGAAGGGGTGAACTTTTTTGCTATATATTGTGAGCCTTTACTGCAAAGCACGGGGGACTTTTTCGATAACTTCCCGAGAGGACTTTTTCGAGAGAACTTCCTAGAGAAATTTTTTATATATGAGCACCGAAGCCATTTCGCGATTCGCCCCTCTCGAGTGTGAATTATTTTATGCCTTTCCAAGTTATTTTGCAGTCTTGTGTATGTCAACATTAATTTTGTGAATGAAAATTCCTTGATTAACCACTTTACCCTGCTGTAAATTTACCATTTTTACTAAATTTTATTGTGCATGTTAGCTTACTAGTACTATTGTGAATCTCCTCGATGTGAGTTAAGTGTTTCACCCTTAGATTTCTACAAAAGGTATTAATTGGTTCATGCATTATAGAATTCTTCACAAATCAGTTGTGTATTTCACTCAGTCAAAGTTCTCACTCAAATTTGGTGTATCACCTTAGTATTATTAATTTTTCAGTCATCTTTTTCCCTTAAAACTCCCAAAAAAATAGTTTAGTGTACACCAATAAGGAACCAACCTTTTAATCCCAGAGATTCACCTCACAATAGGTATACGCACAGGCATGAGGTGTCTCCATTGTATCTACGAGAGACAAAGATCTTTTGTAAGCTTAGAAAATCATTGTGATCTCTCTGCAATGTGCACTTTCAAGAGATAATAGTTTTTGGCACGCCCGGTGGGACAATGAATCAAATCTGCATGCAAATTATAGATTCTAGAGCAGATCTAAAGTAGATTTACAACAAATAAAAGTTACTTTCAGGAGCAAGTTGCAGCAACATATTTATTCTAAATATTTTATGATCTTTTGGTGACTCCATAAAGCTGATTTCAGACCAGTATTGTAGCATGTTCCATGCCTAAAGTGACTACAAGATCATCGGTAAGAGGAATTCCTCCTGAGTTTGTTTCTTTACCTTTGAATTCTGCTAGAAGGAGAAGAGTTGGTAATACATTACCTTATAATAGACCTGGTTTTGATAACCCTCATGATATTCCTTCACCACGTATAAATTTTACAATCCACATTCCATTTTTTCCAATGGCCATTTGACCACCTAGAAATTTTGTTACCTTTACTAATGGCATCCCATTAGTAATTCTAGTTTACCATGATATTTCCAATGCTTCAATGAACAATTTTCCATCATTTAGCAGAGAAAATAAAGTTACACCTGCTGAACATATTAAAGATGGTGTAGCCATATGTGCATTCCATAATATCACTCACAAAGACGTAGCTTTAAGACTTTTAGCTACATATTTTAAAGGACAAGCCTTGCAATGGTATAGAAACCTAGAGATTGGAAGCATAAGATCTTGGGATGAGTTAGGTGAAAAACTACTGAAACAATTCCAAGATAATTCAGACCATTTATCCCTCATAGAACAGCTATCTACTATCAAAAGATCCCCTCATGAGTATATGTCTAGTTTCAACATTCGTTTTGCTAGGACTTGGGAAAGAATCCCAACAAGTGTTAAGCCTCAAGCTGATCACACTTTCCTTTATTACCTCAGAGCATTGAATAGCGATATTTCAACTATGATCCAATCCATGGGAGCCTTTACTCTTCCAGATGCCTATGACATTGCTATAAAAGCTGAAAACAACCTTATTCAGGCTGGAAAATTAGCACCAAGGCCTATAATGCCATTTTTGGTAGATTTAGCTCCTATCCCATAACCTATTACAATTGTGGAGCCTACTATTGCAGCCCCATCCCCATATATGTTTAAAGCCTTGAAAACCATGGGAAATAAGCTAAAATTAATTGAAAATAAACTTACATTGCCTAATAGACCTTATCAGGCCCCTTCTCAACAAAATCATCAAAATCATCAAAATAGGCGAAATTATTAGCAAAGGTAGTTTGATCCTAATGTTCCTAGTACATCTAATGCTTTGGTTCTAGTTAATATGGCTACAGAAGAGTGGTGCCAACCTTGCAATCAACCTCATTCAGCTACAAATTGCCCAAATGCTTTCCTGAACCTGAATCTTGTTGCACAACCTCAATCTGAAGCATTGTTCATGCCTCAAATGGAGAGTGGGAAGCAAGAAGTTCATGTTCAGAAAGCACTTGAATAGAATTTGGTCAATTTCAATGAGGAATATTTCATTTTATTACCACTAGAGCTCAAGAGAAGGCTACTAAAAAAAAAAACAACAAAATAGACCTGTGCTGCCCACTGTTACTGATAATTCAGCATCTACAACCCCAAAACCAGCCAATAGTCCTATTGTCCCTCAAAAAATAGCAAGTGTTACAGCTGGTAAAGAGCAACAAAAATAGCTATAGCCTGATCCAAGAACATTATTTATTCCTTAGATATCCAAAGCTGTTGTTATCCAAAATTCACCCCTCAAGGTAATTTTGATAACATGCATCAAATTCTTTAATCCCAAGCAATTATGTTGATTCAGAGTGAAAGGTCATGTTTCTAAGGTCCCATCGTATTTTTCTAACTCCCCTGTCCAAGTAGAAGAGAGCAAGTTCTGAGGAAAGGTAAGAAAATTGCAAAAAACAGACTCGGGCCAGGAAAAATCACGAAAAATGGCTAAGTCCTAGACCAGGCAGCTTGGGACAGTTGGGACGAAAAGCGCGAACCGGCCGAAATGAGCACAAACAGTCCAAATGCAAGTGGGATGATGGGAGATGGGAATCATTAGGTGCGAAGAAGCGAACCGGTGAATAAATTAGTCAAGGCGGCCCGGAAGCAAAAGGGACGCGCGGGCCAAAAGTACGCGAACCGGTCGAATCGGCCGAAATGAGTCAAGGCGGCCCGAAACAGTTGGGCCGAAGGTACGCGAAGTACGCGAACCGGCCGGATCGGCCGAAATGAGAACTTTTGTCCCGGGACAGTTGGGACAAAAAGGCGCGAACCGGCCGAACCGGGCGAATTTGTCCCAGACAGTCCAAAAGCAAATGGGACGCGCGGGCCAAAAGTACGCGAACCGGCCGGATCGGCCGAAATGGGAAATTTCAGCACTATGCCAAATGGGACAAAGGGACATCCGGGACGCGAAAAGCCGAAATGGCCGAAGGCAGGGAAGAAAAGTCAACGTTTGGTCCGGAAACTTCAAACGGCCATAACTTTTGACTCCGAGCTCCGATTTTCATAAAATTGGACTTTCTGGAACGAAAGATGTCCTCTACGCCAAAAATAAAAGAAATATTTCAGATCCAGTTAGTCAATGCTCATTCCCGTCAAATGATAGAAAACGCCTGCCAGACCCAAAATAGCTGCCCACACTCAGAAGGCCATAACTTTTGCATTTCTCAACGAAATCGCACAAAATTGGTACCGTTGGAATCGTGGTTCCGAGCCCGATGCAAAAAAATCAAGAAATTCCATATTTGATCAGAAATTGATTGATTTTTTTAAGAAAACGTGGCCGGGTTCGAAATGCAGTTTTATTTGGTAGGCGGAGTGCAATTAAGAGGCATGGTCATCATTCCTTCTCTTGCTGCAGCACATGGGAAAGTATGGGGATCCTTTTGCAAATTGTATACCCATTCCACTCAATTTAATGCCTCTTACATGTGGTTGAAGGACAGATTTCAGGGATTTTCATTTTCCTTCTCTTTTCCTTCTCATTTTTTTATAAATTGGAGTGTTGGGCTCATTGTAAAGGGGGAGATTTTTTTGGGTAACTAAGCTCTGTCAAAATTTATTTGTGAAGCCAGTGTGTTGTAGGCCCTTGTAGTGGACTCCTTGCATGGTGATCCGTGCCCTTATCTTGTAATAGATCGAATCATGCATACCATGTTTAAAGCAATAAAATACAAGTTTGTGGATGTATCTTCCCCTGCTGTGTTTTCTTGCATTCTCCTTGCCCCTTTTATCTTTCTACAAGAATATTGTGTCTATTATTATGTTCTTGCAGGAATTCATTATCATTGAGTATGCTTGGAATATTATTGTGAATGCATTTTGCTAGATTATGGTGAACTGTCATCACCTCTTCTAGTGTGCACTTTGCCTCTCGAAAGATTTCACACATTTGGAGACCACTCTCCCACCCTCCTTTTCTTGTAACACCGCTTTAGTGTAGGCTTTCATTTTATGTATTCTCTCTCCTGGTCCCTTGGAAATTTAGATTAGAACAGCTTAGATTACCCCGCATTAGAGTAGATTGTGGCGAGGTAGTTTAGAGCAAGCTAAACTTTCTCTCGGAGGTCTATCTCAAGCAACAAGTCCCACAACTTGGAGATAGTACCCATGTTATTCAATCACACTGGATGCTTAGAGTGATCAAACTAGAAATCTGATCAACATCCGAAGAAGCTTTGTGATCTGGTGATAACAGTTTCTTGAAGCAGAATCAGGTTTTTGCTAAGGCTTATGCTAAAATAGTTAATCTATCTCTAAAATGGTTTCTTCTTTTAATATTGTTAATGTAATGAAGAAGGATAATGTTAACATCTCGATGTGGAATGCTTTAAGAATTCTAGGATAATAGGATTTACTCTCTCATGAACAAGCCAAACTACAAATTTCTTCAAAAACAACAAAAAAGGAAGTTTAAAAGTCAAATATGGTCCTTGGAACACTTGATTAAGACTACCTAAAAGGGGTTAGATGGATGGTTCATAAATTTTTGAATACTCATGTCATAAAAAAGCCACCAACATTTGAATTTATCACTGATTATTAGAGAAAATCTAGTTCATAATTGCATGGTGGATAGCAGTGCAAGTAGCACAGTTATGCCAAAAGTAATTGCTGAAAAATTGGGCTTGCAGTATGAGCCTACTGAAAAGAGTGTTTTACAGCTTGATGGGAGTACAACTAATACAATTGGTATAATTAGAAATTTAGAGGTAACATTACATGCTTGCCTAAATATTTCCATTTTGCAAGATGTTACTATTGTGGATTTACCTCCATATTTTTCTTTGTGCCTATCTAGAGACTTTACAACGAAAAAATAGGAGGTTATCTCTCTTTAGATTGGTCTTTCTTGTTTTTTACCACACGTTATGGCACTAAGGTTACCATCAATTCAGAACCATTGGCTAGATTTCACATTGAGCCTCATTCTCCAAATGCAGTGGCAAATTATTCAACGTTAGATCAATCTGATTTTGATGATGTAGCTTAAGTTTTAGCATTAGAGGGTGTTTCTAACATGTTTATGGATGAAAAAATAGTTGAAGAACATGCTCATGATCCTTTTAAGGAAGTTGAAGAACATATTTTCGGTGTATATTGTATGCATGAAGAAAATGCAACAATTCCCTTCTGTCCAAAACAGAAAATTCAACAGAAGGGATTTGGAAGCTTCATTTCGATGGAGCTAAGAATAAGAAAGGACAGGGAGCAGGTTTGATGCTCACTTCCCCAACAAATGAAAGGTATTTTACAGCTTTGAGTCTCCAATTTTCATGCACTTGTAATGTAGCTGAATACGAAGCATTAATTCATGGCTTACTTTGGGCTAGAAAAAGAGGAATCAACACATTACAAATCTTTGGTGATTCTGAGTTGGTTATCAATCAAGTAAAAAACTTCAATGTTTGTAAGAATCCATTAATGAAGTCTTACAGACATAGAGTTTCATACTTAATCGAAGATTTCAATGCCGTTAATATTCAGTCTATTCCTAGAGCTGAAAATAAGCATGCTAACAGGACTTACGTGCAAATCGGTGCTAGTTTTGAAGTGCTGGAACAAATAGAAAACAACAAAATTCAGCGTCATGTTAAGTTAATTATCAGGCCTTATCCCTGATAACGAATCAAATTGGCAGGTCTTTTAAAGTGATGATCAAATCTATAGATTTTTGAAGCAAGAAGCTGAATTTTCTGTAGTAAATCAGGATAAATTATAGCATTTATACGGTGACCAGATTGTTCAACTAAAGACAAACAAATTACCTCGGGACTTGTCACATTGGAAGACATCTTTAGCACTGATGACTAGTTAAGAAAGGACAAAACTAAGATGTTTACTCATGCTGATAATTACGAAGAAATTTTAGTTGATGAAGGAAAGAACTTATTTCTTGGAAAGGTATGTTCCTTATTCGAAAAATAGTCTTTTATTAAGCTTTGCATAGAATTTAAAGATGTTTTCGCTTGGAGATACCAAGACTTGAAAGGTTTTGATCCCATTCTAGCACAACATACCATTGAATTACAACCAAATTCTAAACTAGTGATGCGAAAAGAGAGGCCATAAATCCTAGAATAGAACCTCTTATGAGGAAAGAATTATCAAAATTGATTAAATCAGGAATTATCTTCCCGGTTAAGCATTCAAGTTGGGTAGGAAATCTTATTACTTCTAGGAAGAAGAATGGATAAATTAGATTATGTGTGGATTTCAGAGATCGTTACAAAGCATCTTTAAAAGATCACTATCCACTACCAAATATGGATCAAATTTTAAGAACAGTTTCGGAGTTCGAGATAGATTATCCCTTCTAGATGGTTATAATGATACAATCATATTTAATCTGAGAAGAGGATAGATATAAAACAACTTTTACCACCAAGTGGAGTACTTATGCTTACAAAAGAATGCCTTTTGGTCTTTCAAATGTCGGTGCAACATTTCAACGTGCAATGGACATGGATTTTCGTATCCTACTAAATAAATGAATACTTGTTTATTTAGATGATGTTACTATTTTTTCAAAATATTCTGAAGAACATCTAATGCATTTAAGGAAAAAAATTTAGTTATGCAGGTAATTTGGAATATCCTTGAACCAAAAAAAGTCTATCTTTTCAGTACATCAAGGTAAACTACTTGGCCATATTGTTTCTAAGCAAGGTTTAGTAATTGATCCTTTCAAGAATCGAAGCCATATCACACCTATAATTGCATCATCACAAGAAGGCATTACAGATCTTTACGGGAAAAATCAAATTTGTTAGGAGATTTGTTCCAGATTTTGCAGCATTGGTTAAACCGTTAATAGCTATGTTAAAGAAAGAGAAAACATTCTCTTGGACCAATGAAGGGAGAGAAGGTTTTGAGGCTATCAAAATAGCTATTTCTTAGGCCCCTACTCTTGCAAATCCAAATTTTGATAAATATTTTATAATGTATGCACTTGTAGGAGCTGAAACAATCTCAACTATTCTAACTCAGGTCAATGATGAGAATATCGAACAGCCAATTGCTTTCTTTGGATAGAGTTTGCATGATTATGAAACAAGGTACACGTTCCTTGAAAAACAAGTACTTTTAGTAGTTATAGGACTAAAGAATTTTAAGTACATGCTTTCAAACAATAAAATTCATGTTCTTGTTTCTCATCCAAGTGTGAAAGCTTTCTTGCTAAACAAAGAATTAAATGAGAAATGAGCAAGCTGGATAACAAAGGTTATGGAATATGATGTTGATATTTGAGTTGCTAAGATAGTTCAAGGTAAAGGTTTATGTGTGCATGTAATAGCTGAAATGGAGAAACAACAAGCTATAGAACCCGAAGATTCAGAATAGCATGCTGAAACCACATATCAGCAATCAAATATCATGTTACAACCAGAAAATCAACAACCTGAACCTTCTCAAGAAATTCAGGAATCAAGGTGGATGACTGATTTGGTTAACTATTTACAACATGGCACCTATCTGGAAGGTATGGATAAGAATAAACAAAGGTATTTTAGGTTACAAGCTATTCCTTATCTTTTCGTTGATGGTGTATTGTTCAAAAGAGATATAAATGGAATCTTGCTGTGATGTGTCGATTACGACAAAATTCAAAAATATTATCAGAATTCCATGAAGGACCTGCAGGAGGTCACTTCTCAGCATGTACTACAACTTTAAAGATCATGAAAGTAGGTTACTATTGGCCTAGCATATTTAAGGACTGTTTTGAATGGATTAGAAAGTGCAAAAATGTGCTTTCTTTGTCGGAAAAGAATGTTTAGCTTCACTGCCTTTGCAGCCTATTTCAGTTGATCAACCCTTTATGCAGTGGGGTCTTGAATTTATTGGAATGATTAACTTGCCTTCTTCAAAAGGACATAAGTGGATCTTAACTGCTATAGATTATTTTACACGATGGACTGAAGCAATAGCCTTGAAAGATGCTAATGAAGCTTCAATACTATCCTTTTATGAAGGTATAGTCTACGGATTTGGTGTTCCAACGAACTATCATATCAGATAATGCTCTAGCATTTCTCGGTGCTAAAGTAATAGATTAGGCTTGTCAACCATGGAATCTATTTAAGATCTTCATCTAATTATTACCCGTAAGGTAATGGCTTAGCTGAGAGTACCAACAAAAATCTGTTAAGGATCATCAGAAGAATGCTCAAGGATAATCAAAGAGCTTGGCATCTAATGTTGAATTCAGCACTTTAGGCTGATAAGGTTACCCCTGAGAGATCAGTTGGCAATTCACCGTACAAACTTGTGTATGGAAAAGAAGCGAGAATGCCAATTTTAGTTGAGTTACCTGCATTAGATTTGTTGCATCAAATGGAATTACTTGAAAATGAACCATTATAGGTTCGTTATGCAGAATTGATGGAATTACAAGAGCTAAGAGGTCAAGATCATTTAAATATGGAGAAGAATCGAAATAGATGGAGAATAATTTTGATAAGAAAGACAAATTTAGAATCACAATGAAGGAGATATTGTTCTAAAATGGGATGTTGATCATGTAAAGCCGGAAGAAACTATAAGTTTGATACACTATGGAGTGGTCCCTACATGATCTCAACTAGCAAGGAACACAATGCTTTTCAACTTTCGAGGTTGAATGGAGAGGAACTCCCCATTCCTGTGAATGGTATGTTTCTCAAACACTTTTATTAAAAATCTTACAGTGATTATTAGAGTAGGATTTCCCATTCAATAAGTGTAGTTTCTACACATTCCATCGTTCTTTATTTCAATAAGTGCATTTGTGCACGTGATCTAGTTTGCGAGATATTTTCCCAGCTTTAGTTTGTTCTGGAAGGCTTGGAACTTTTGGAAAAGGCTAGATTTTGGTCATATATTCAAAATCCATAGCCAATGGACAAGAGTAAGGCACTAGTCTACAAGCTAGCAGGCAGCTTTCCCCGCATGATCGCTTAAATGTTGACAATTTCTGCACTTGTGCAAAAAAGGGCAACTCAAAAATTTATTACAATGGATAGCATTGGTGAAGTATACCTAAGCTAGGGGAATTTATATTAGATTATATTGTTACTGTTGATTTGTGAAAAATATTAAGTGAAGTCTGCAGCTATGTGTGCTATTACAAAATGTAACAGATCACATAGTCTACAATTTCATGAATATCCTCAACAAAAGAACACAAGCCCCAAAGGACAGTGTGTTGTCTTGATGAAGACACCGAATTGTAGAATATGTGAAGTGTTTGGTTTTGGGACAACAAACATATTTGTAGTTTTCAAGTAATCAGCTTCACTATTATTATGATTGTGCTTATCAGATTTATTGCTTTGTATTCATTAAAGTTTTTGTGATTAATGAGATTACATCCATCTATGTTGTCATAAAATGATTACAAGTGACTCCTTTCCTGCTACTTCCATCAAGAAAATACCGACAAACAAACAGTGACAATAATGTCTAAATGGAGATAGTAGGAAGGAGTCAAAATGAAGAGCATATGCTAAGGCAATCAAACAACATACAAGGAGGCACATCTCATTCAATGGTTGCTTACTAGAGTTACAAGGTATTCCTTTTAAGTTTATCTCTTATATTAATTCATTTGATTGAGATATTGAGTTGCTTACATCATTGTACAATCAAGGAAAAACTAAATGCAGAAAGAGATAGTCAACTCATTATTTCAATTTAATGCTTTATTCATAAGAGATCACAAGTTTTCCCACACAAGCCATGGGATGTGACTAAGTAACAACATCATATACATGGAAAAGAGAATATTGCATGTGCTAAAGAATAAGAGTAGAGGAGTAAAAGTGAACCCATCATTGCCTTTTCTATCTTCTTTCCCGCTCCGCATCATCTACATCTCCAGCTTCATCTCATTCCATCTTCCACTTTCCATCTCCATCTTCTTTTCACCTACAAGACAAAGAGTAGTACCTATCAAATTTTGAGCTCAGGTACATTTTTATTCCTATACACCTGTTCTAAAGCAAATACATATTCTAAGTTCAATGTATCTAATGGTACTTGAAAGAAAGAAATATAGGCACATGACACAAGGTAACTCAGGGATACAGATAGGCTTGGCAGCAAAAGAGAGTAGAGTACATAAAGAGAAATGAGTGGCAGGAAGAAACAAAAGAGCTAAGGATTGAAATAGAAAAGCAGAATCTGAAATAGCTTACAAAAGAAATAGATGTGGAGATGACACATAAAAGAAGTTGAAAGCAGTTTAAAGAAGAAGAATGAAGAAGAAAATAAAATCACATGGATACAAGAGAGGCCAAAAAGCCTATATATTTCTAACTTATTTCTGAGTTTTGCAGGAACAGGTTGTGACATAAGAATGGAAAAATTAGTTTAACTGGTTAAGAAAGAAGTAGCTACTGAATGGAAAACAAACATCATTTACAGATGGTTTACAGGAAGAAAGAAGTAGAAGAATGAGTCAAGAAAGAGATATTTTACAAATCAGGTTGAAAATTTGGAAAAGGAGAGAGAAAAAAAGATTTTGGAAATTTTTTTGCTAGAGTCTCCCCTTGTAAAATTGACTTTTGATTTAAAACAAAATTGAAACACATGCTTTTTTAGCTACTACATGCTTTATAAGCTATCTAAACTTCAAAAGGAACAAAAAAAGTCAACAAAAGTACATGTTTCATCATTATTAAGTTGATATCATGATCAAATGGAACATACAAGTATTCCAAAAGTTCATCAAGTTGCAGCTATTCAAAGTTCATTTTTATTTCCAAATTCAAGTGTGAATCAAAAGCCAACTACTTCACAATTTTCCAAATTTGCAATAGATCAAGCAAAGCTAGCATGAACAGATTCATTCAAGTGAGCAGATAAGCCGGGAGATATTTTATATCTTTTCAGAATGATCAAGTTGTAGAAATCTGGAGAGAGAAGGTTTTTGAAAAAAATTACCAGAGTCTCCCCTTGCAAAATGGGGTTTTTCAGAAAAATAGAATTGAGAATTAATTCTAAAATTGAAATACAATTGCTATATTATGAATTCTAAAAGAAAAGTCATTACAAAAAGAAAACTTAATGATTTTCTTTGTTCTTTCAAAAAAGGAAACATGTTCTTCATTACGCCGAGAGGAATACAATTGTGCTTGCAACAAAGGATCACTCAAACAACTTTCAGAAAGATCTATCATTATTCTGAGTATAAAAACAAAACCCAATATACAGATCTAAAAGTATCAACAAATGATAGTCATCTTACAGGTAAAATGAATATCATTACGGCCGTGTTTTCAACATGGACCAAGTTCAAAACATGCACTCAAGAATTGATTCAAACAACAATCATCATTAGAGTTCAAGGTAACAAAAATTTACACTCGTAAGTGGATTTTTACCAAAACAAAACAAAACGAATCAAAGAAAGGCTGATACCATATAGCAATTTATAGATTTTAGTTCCAATTTGCAAGAAGAACCATGAATACTTTGTGTAAAAATTTGAATAACTACAAGCTTAACATGGCGAGTCATCTTCCAAATAAACGAGAAAATAACTTCATAAATTTCACTTAAGAACAAATGCACTTTCGAATTGTTTTAAACAAACATTCACTATTAATAGGAGGCCTAATTTGTTAAAAATATGCATCTACAGAAAGAAAAGCAAGCACCCAATACAAGATAGTAGCAACAAAGAGTGTAAACAATCAATATTTCAACATGCCGAGCCGGATCTCCGAAAAGAAAACACTAGATAGTTCAAATATTTATTTCCATTTATTTTTGCACTTGCAAATAAACTACAGTTATAGAACTCACCTTGTTCAATAATGAGGTCAAGAAGCAAAAATGGTGAAAATTCTTTTACAAGCTTGTATTTGAGCTCGTTGAAGCCGAGTATAAAAAATAAATGCAAAGTTGGTCATTCAACGAGTATCCAAAGTGAGCCACTTAAAACCAGCAAAAGAGCTATGGGATTCACAAATAAACTATGTGCAGGAAAAGAAATGCCAACTACAAGAAATGAAAGGAAAAAAATAATACCTTCAAGTTTGATCAAAAATGCAGGCCGAAGCAAACATCCATGGCATCTAAGGCCAAAAAATGAACTATGGAGGTGAAAGACCACCAAACCACCATGATTATTTCAACAAATGCAGAGCGGAAATTTTTGCTAGCTCTTCGCCTACTAGAGAGAAAACCGAATGAAATGAGAAAATGCAAATAGCTTGATGTTTTAAACTCCTTACTTAACGAGGGTTATTTCTAACCTAACTGGAGTGAAAGATAAGCGAGCAGAGCAAGATCCATAAAAAGATCAAATGGTCAAAAATCCGTGCACAAGGATCACAAAAACAACCATAGTTAGCCGAACTAACCGAACTTAATGATTGGGTCCAAACCCTAACCAAAGTGGAAGATCAATGGAAACAAAAAAAGATGTACAGATATCAAGGGTTGTAAATGCTCCCAAAAATACAAGTAAAACCAACAGGCATTAGTTTACCACTAACCTAGTTCGCAAAGGGGTGAGTCACCATGGGAAGGGGCCAGCCCACGTGTCCCAAACATTAATCATTACCAATGAATTTTCAAAATTCTAAACCATATTCGAGCTAATAAGGCATGCGTCTAAGAAAATAAAAGGGGGACGAGAATAATATGCCATGATCACTCGAAAAGGTGAAGTTTATAATATGCCAAGGTCAAAGGTGGTGATCCATATGATATGGTCTTTGAAATAAACAATGGTGGCCTAATCAAAGGTGGTGCCCCCTTTCAAAACATGAATTTGCCTAAGTCCACATTATGGCATACCGAATCAAACAAATAAAAGGTGGTCCCCACAAGGGGTTTGAAATAAAATTGTAAGTATCACTCATGTGATCATGCGGGAAAAAAGGATAAAAAATCAGAGCATGTGCACATTGGAGGTGGTCCCCACTCAATTATTATTTTTGTAAATATTGCTAAGGATTGCAGTATTTTGCTCACATACAAGGAATTATATTTTTGCATGCCTTCACAATAGGACAGAATAGAGAAGATGACGAATTTTCATGCTCAAAGGAGGAAGACTTGCCTAGCAAGAAAATTGTATTTTTAGCAAATTATTCACCCTTTCTTTCTTTAAAATAGAATAGTCAACTTCAGTTTGACTGTATTGTATCTAAGGTTGTTAATGCCTATTTTTATTACATGCTTTAGTTTGTATTATTTTATTCCTTTATTTATTATTAAATAAAGGATAAAATTAGGATGCATGGGCGAGTACAACCTTTAGGCTATTTTTAGGAAGGGGGTGAACTTTTGCTATATATTGTGTGCCTTTGCAAAGCACAAGGGGAATTTTTCAAAGAACTTCCCGAGAGAGGACCTTTTCGAGAACTTCCTAGAGAACTTTTTGATATATGAGTACTGAAGCCATTTCTGCCAGTTTTTCCCTCTGAGTGTGAATTATTTTATGCCTTTCCAAGTTATTTTGTAGTCTTGTGTATGTCAACATTAATTTTGTGAATGAAAATTCCCTGATTAACCACTTTACCCTGCTACAAATTTACCCTTTTCTGCTAAATTTTATTGTGCATGTTAGCTTACTAGTACTATTGTGAATCTCCCTCAGTATAAATTAAGTGTTTTGCCCTTAGATTTCTAGCAAAAGGTATTAATTGGTTCATGCATAAAAAATTCTTCACAAATCAGTTGTGTATTTCACTTAGTCAAATTTATCTCTCAAATTTGGTGTATCACCTTAGTATTATAAATTTTTCAGTCATCTTTTGCCCTTAAAACTACCAAAAAATAGTTTATTGTACACCAACAAGGAACCAACGTTTTAAGCCCAGAGATTTAGCTCAAAATAGGTATACCCACAAACCTAAGGTGTCTCCATTGTATCTACGAGAGAGAGAGAGATCTTTTACGGGATTAGAAAATATGCTACCATCTCTCTGCAGGTGCACTTATGAAAGATAAGAATGCTCATCTCTAAGCCTAGGGCTCCGAGACCTATCTCTGTGTCCTGAAACTCGGTCTCCCTGTCCCCTCTACATGTGACTCTACTCTAACTAACTCCACATGAGAGTTCTCTCCTCTATGCTCCTCACTATGCCAAGGAGATGCACGAGCCTCAATGGATGTCACCCTATCATGTCCAACTGAATGTGCTCCTATGGTCCCTCTACGTAGAGCGGCATTAACATCCTAGAGTGTTTGTAAAATATGTGGTAGGATAGCTGCTACAACATGATCTGGTGGTGGTAAGTCTAGGTCTATGTGAAATGACCCCTTGTCTTTTCTGCACCTCCTGCATAGACCAAGGTGAGAGTTAGTTCATTTTCTAGGTTTTATTCAGTTTTCCATGTTCACTAATTATGCAATTTCAAAAAAGTTGTTCTCTAGATTTGAAAGTGTGCTAGGTTTAATATTGTACTAGGTTTAAATTTCATGTCTCAAGTCTTCTAGTGTGCCCAGGGTCCAAGCTTTTGAACCCATGACTCTGATACCAAGTGTAACACCACCTAAATTCTCCCCACTTGAGACCAAGAACAACCTATGTTTAGTTAGGAAAAGTTAAGGAATATTTTTTAAAGTGTTCCCAAAAAAATTCCACATTCCATTACAACAGTTATCAAAACATCCTGAGAACACTAGGAGAGATAAATTCATCCCTATTGCAGATAGATTATCTTCTTATGGGGTGCATAGAAGAAATTTCCTTGGGCACGAAGAGAGGCATGAAAAGAAAATTCTCTTCCGGGTGCTGAAGAGAGGTGCGGGAGAAACTCTTTTTCTCCCGGGTGCACAAGACAGGCGTGAAAGAGACTCCTTTTCCGCTGAGCACACAAGATAGGAGTGGAAGAGACTCACTCTCTCCCGGGCATGCAAGATGGTTGCAAAGAGACTCATTTTCTCATGGGAGTGGAAAAGGCTTATTTTCTCATGGGAATGCAAGAAAATTTGGACGCACAAGACGGGCGCGCAAGAGGCTTTTCCTCTTCTCGTGAAATCCATAAGGCCATAACGTTTGATAGAGAACTTATTTTTTGTCAAACGAGTACTTTTCAGAAATCTCTCGACGTCCTCTTTGCACAGCAACCTTAAGAATTTAATTTGGATAAATTTTTAAGGGTCAATTTTGAGAAAACGCTCTGCAGGATTATAAAATGAAAACTGGTAACACTTGACTTATAAAATTTTGTTCAATTCAACCTCCCTCCTTTCTCAACATGCCAAACAGACATGGAGGGTTTCTCTTAGAGGGATTTAGGATGGATTGCAAGGTATAATTTTGTTGATTGAAGATCGATTCGAAATTTCTCAATTTGACAGCAAAATGACTGTGAGAAGTTTTGCACCTGATTCTGAAAGGTTCTATAAAAATTACTTAAGTGTTTTAGTTTTTTTGGGGTCATTTTTAACATATTAAGTTCACTAAATATGGTTCATTTTCATATTCATTATCGTAGGGGTCATTCTTTACATTTTTTATAAAAAATTTGTAGAGTTTACAGTGAAATAAAATTGAAGTTTATACATTTCAAAATAGAGATTAATCTATATTTTTTTGCCACACTATAAAAACATTGAATTCATTCCATGCTGGTTTTAAATAGTTATCTTTCCTTCAATCAAATGTAGAGACAAGAATACAACTTCTATTTGTTTCAAATCATGCATTTCTTCAAAAATAAAGTAATGTATTTTATTCATATGTATTCACTTTTTCGTCTTTCCAACAGAGATTCCAAAATAAATTCAACAATCATATTTCAATTCCTAATAATTCCATTTGAGGGATATAATACAATCTTCTATTAATTCAAAATGATATCCTTACAACATTATTTTTTTGTTTCTTGAAATACAACATACAAAATATGAATATTTCCTTTCTTTTATTCAAATCCACAATATAGAGCAGATCTCTTTCATATTAAAAAGGGTATTTCATTTCCAAACTTAATAACTTTTTAACATAAAATATATTACATTGTCATCCACTTGAAGTGGGAAATGGTTCACAAAATAAGTCTCTCAAAGGACTATCAAAACTATCTTTTCCTTTGCTCCAGAACAACAACATGAAAATCCATCATTCTCCAATTTTGATCACAACAAAGGTAGGGGAAAGGAAACACTCTCCACCCAACCAAGACATCCAATGAAAGGAGAAGCCATCCTTCTTCATTGGCCCCTGAGCCCCAACCACATTGCAATAAGAAATGTGACTCAACTCATGGCAACAACAAGCTTCCACATCACAAAGACAATCTTTCAACATGCACATTTCATATTAAAACATAGTCCAAAACAAAACAACAATTTTACAACCACATGAAAGACAACAAACAAAACTTAGGCTTCTTCATGCAAGCCAAAGGAGCAAGAAACTATGGGGGATGCTACTTATGCCTCCCAAAGGGAAATGGGTATCACCACCTGAGAACAAACCACCAAAATACATATCATTTCAAATCCCTGACATACCCTTATGCCTCCCCCAAGTACCCCTTATTCCTCACATTTCCTTATGCCTCCCCAACCTCTTATGGCACCCCATAATGAGTAAAGAAATGCAAGCTATTTCTTTTTACAAGGTGGAACCCAAATCCCAACTCCCTCCACACTTATACCTCCCAAAAACACTTATGTCTCCCTCAAGAGTACCCCGAGGTCTTATCCTATACCATTCTCAAGCCATCTACCCAACCATCCAACAAATAAAATAACACATTCAAACATTCAACCATTTACATATGCATAAAATAAAAGAAGAGTATTTCAAGATCCAAACTCCTACCTCTCCATGATTGAGTTTGTTCCAAGGTTCTAAAAAAAAAGCTTTCCAATACAAAAGATTCCAAGATAAACAAGCCATAAGCATGCAACAATCTCCAATATTTTCTAAAAGAAAATCTCTCAAAACCAAAAAAAAAAAAAGTGTCCCCAAAATGAAGTGATAAAAGTGAAGCAACCCAAAAACAAGCATAGGAATTTCAATAAATAGAAGAGGAAAGAGAAGAGGATGAGGTTGATCCATGTAGGATGCCACTTCACACATCCTCAACCCGAACACAAAATTCAACTTCATTCGCCAATGCATAATCAATAGGTGGGTGAATAATATGACAGTTTTACTTACACACTCAAACAAGCCCACACTCCATAAGGACTGAAATTAAAACATGTAAGAAAAGTACAATTACAACATTCAACATGACTTACAAAAATGCATAAAGAGAGTCTAAATTTAACTCTCCAACCATAGGTAAGGTTGGTATACAAATTTAAGAGGCATGAGACAAGTTTAACTTGTCCCGAAGTCTCGAAAATCAACCTCCAAGGACAAACTCGAATTTCAAAGAAGATGAAGTGTTTCTTACTCCAAAATCAACTTACATATCTCTTATGCATTACTTACACATATCTTACAACATTTTAATTCAAGGTTAACAACTCTATTAATTACTTTCTTATGACATATTTTAATTAATTAACTTAAGAACATGATTACTCACAATATTACACACTTTTTAATAAATAATGAAAGAGGTCAATGCACCAAAAAATAAACTCATGAAAACATTACAAAGGAACCAAATAAAAGAAAAACACAAGTCCCTTAGTCACATTTAAAGGATATCCCCCATGGGAATCCATAACACAATCAAACACACACAAAGAAATAAAATTTCCATCGTGACCTGTTTTATTCATCTAGAATTTTAATGTTGTTGGTCTCCAATCCCCCAATGTTTTTTGTGATATTTAAAACTTGTAAAATACAAATACCTCCTTTGGCCTTGTGGCCATATCAGAACATCCAAATGAATATAAATATAATTTCAAGATCATCAATATATGTGTGAATCACAAAAATGATCAAGATAATTAATAGTATAAACTTACAATTTCATATACAATTATATCATCATCTATTTTAATTCAATTCTCATTTTCTAGGTCTACTCAAAATATCCAAATATCACCGTCTGAACAACATCTATAACATAACCATGTCAAACAAGTATAGCACAATAAATATCTAAAATATCTCTAATAATCATCACACATCATATAAGAATCAAAGTCAACAATAATCCATGATCGAACATTTAACATCATACTAAATCAAAACTATAATAATTTCTATGATATAGTAAAGAGTGTCATGATCAATATCAAAAGTTGTCAAAGGGAAGTGGGCACTACAACAACAATGAGAAACTATTTACGAGAATCAAACTTGTAGAAATATAAATGCACAAATAAATAAATGGACAAAATAAGCCAAGACAAGATTTAATGTGGTTCACCCAATATGGGCTATGTCCACCAAGAACTTTATCATATTTTACTATCAACAACAATAAAATAAATCTCGCAGTCTTCTCTCGGTTATGAACTCACAACAAAATTCCAAATATGATAAACCACATTTAAACCACAATTGATACCTCAATTGCTCAACCTTGATCACTCTTGATCACCTCTTGATCACTAAGACTCAAGACCTCTTGAAAACTCAAGATATCTTCAAGATACCCTAACACCCGTATTTATACGATTACGAGTCCTTTTAGGAAGTCCTAAAGTTGACCCTAGATGTTTGAAAGTCATAATATTTCAATTTCCCATCGCTTGGAAAAAAGCTGTCATGGAGTTGAAAACCAATTAACAACAAATTAACAACATCATTGCATCAAAACAACATACGACTGCAAAATTCTCTCCGAAATATCCAAACTTAACCATTCAAACTCTAGCATTTCAATACTAATTCCGTAAGACCAAAAATAGGCTCCGTACCCCAACAATATCCCACTTGGAGACTGTTTCCACTAAGTAAAGTTCTCAACCCTTTATTATCAACTACGAAGGTCAATCAAAGTTGAACGCAACTTTAACTTCTGCATTGTTACCACCTTGGTCATCATATCTATAGGATTACATTGGTATGAATCTTTTCCAACTTCAACTTATCTTCATCCAAAGCGGTCCTGATGAAATGATATCTCAGTTGAATGTGCTTCATCCTAGATTAGAAAGCAAAGTTATTCGCCAAATGAATAACGTTACGCCTATCACCGTGTAGTCTTCTAACTTCCTGCTTATGACCTAACTCATCAAGCAACTATTATAGACAAATCATCTCGTTTCTTGCCTCTGTGGCAACAACATACTCAACCTTTGTGGTTGACAAAGCCACAACCTTTTATAACTATGAAATCTAGCTCACCATTGTATCACCAACCATAAATACGCAACATGTCACACTCTTGTTGTTCAAATTTACTTCCATGTTTGAATCTCGTAGACACACAATGTAGTGTCTCGATCCACCAAAACACATTGATGCTCCCATGGTCCCTTTCAAATACTAAAGGATCCACTTCACCTGTCGGTGCTCTCTACTGTATCACTCATCAACTTGCTCACTACACCCACTACATGGGCAATGTCGGGCCTAGTGCATAATGTAGACACCAATTTCTTGTTTTAACCCCTCCATCATTTCACATCCATTCACTTCTCACTCTCACTTTTATTTGCTCACCTTATTTAGTTAATTATTAAAGGGGCTCCATGAGGACCCATTTGATATTTAGATTTTGACATTATCCCTCATCTATAACAAATTATTCAATCCATGGGTATTAATATACCCATCGATAGCCCTTTCTAAATTTCAAATGTAATCTATCATCTCACCTACCATTTCAATCACGCTCCCCACTCCATATAAAAATTCAAGCCATGGTCCCCACATGATCACATCATATCTCTTAATTCGGGTTATTCTACCCAACCTTGGTTACTTGTTAACCCCAATCTAACCTCACATCCAAGCTATAAAAATGGGGTTTCCCCCATATTTTAGGGACGGAGATATATATATTTTTCAAGAAGAGGGAGATCTTTTACAAGAAGAGCCGGAGAACCTAGACCTAGAGAAACCTAGGCTCAGAGAAGAGAAGAAAGAGCTTATTTAAGTTCTATAAGTTTGAAGGAGGAATCTTTACCATAGTTCGCTATCTTGCCATCTTACATTTTAGTTACTTTTCATTTTATATTTCGTTATTTTTACATGATAACTATTGTTCATGATCTATTGTTATCTTATCGACACAGTGTTGAAATCCTCCAATCGAGTTAATATCCTCTTGGGCACCGCCCGAGAAACCCCGCATATTTTCGTCTAATCTTATCTATTTGAGTTTTTCAGATCTAGCTTCTTTATATCATGCATCTATCTTCTTTGTCTTTGGTAGATCCACATCTGCATATGAGGTCCTAATTCTTCCATCATTTGAAGTTGTTGATGGCTCCTAATATCGGCCTTGACAACTTGCTCGAGATCAAAGTTTCTTGACAACATTTTGGCATGCCTAGTGGGATCGGATCCAAGATTTGGTCATTTCATTTGTTTTTTTCCTTTATTCATCTCGTCCAGGGTATTATAAGTATACTAGTTCTCTGTGTCATAGTTTTCAGATATCTGTGACAAATATTTCATCTTTTGGACTCACATTTTTGCAAGATTTGGTGTTATCTTCATCCATATAAGAGGTTTGTGTCATCTTCAACGTAAGTACTCTTCTTGTGTTTAATCGGCTTGGTATTTAGTTTCAAGTTTAGTTTTATTATTAAATACATAATCATACCCAAATAAAAAAAAAAATTCATATGTTAGGTTCTACTCGCATGGGGAAAAAATCCGTAAATTAATCTTATTGTCTTGCTTTTATTTGCGATCTTAGCTGTATAATAGATATAAATTTTTCCTTTCAATGACCTTTGCTTTGACCTAATAAAATATGTCTATATATTCATTTAGATCTTAATTTCTAATTATGTATAGATCTCGCATTTCAAATCATACTAATCTATAGTTATTTGTTAAAAACATAATAATCTATAGTTATTTATTTTAAAACATAATAGACAATATTTATTTATTTAAATAAACAAAAAATCAAATTAAAAACAAAACAATGATAATAATTATAAAAATAAATAAATAAAAACAATTTCCTAAACTATCCCATCCCCTATCTATTCCTATCCCTTTCCTCCCAGCTCGGCCATCTCGACCGAGCCATTTCCTCTCGATCTTCACCACATCACTCCATCTAAGATCCCTATCTCCCTTTCGACCTCACGTCCCTCCTACCCACTCAGCTCGCCACCTCTCCCTTAACCGAACTCTCCCATCCTTGTACAACTCTTGAATAAAGATCCCTTCTCTCCCTAAAACCTACCCTTCAATTCCGACTCCACCCACTCATTCCATCTGCTCAGTCACTCACTCCTCCATCTCTCTCCCCTAGTCTCACCTAACTACTCACGTGCTCCACCCTCAACTCCCTCGTATCTCTGAACTCCCACACGAACTCTTCACTCTACACGCACATCCACTAACTCCTTGCCTCATGTGCTACAGTTCATCGACCCCGGTCTCCATCCTCCTCTGTTTGAGCTCTCTTCATTCCTCCTTCCATGACTCCCTCACCATACCCATCTCTCTTGACTCCTCACCCACCCGTCAAGACACTCCACTCACCACCACCCTCACTGCTCTATCAATGCTACATGCAATTTCCACTATATGCTCATCCATTTACCCCAAAATCCTTAACCGCTTCTCCCACTTCACTTCATGTGGATCAAATCAAACATAACCAAACAAGACTGTGTATTCCCCCATCCCAGACCGCTTAGCTCCACACAGCATTTGTATAAAGAAAAATCAAATCAACCACACATTTAAAAGATTTCAAATTTTTACGCGGGGTCCAATTTTCCTTCATACGCGGTGCCAGCACATAAGAAATGAATGAAAAGATAATATGTTAATGTCATCTCTAATGAATAAATGTCAATATTTCAATATGTTAATTTTATAAAATCTCCATGGTATTAATTAGATTTTACTAGTTTGTTCTCTAAAGCCAATATCAACATGTAACAGGAAGAATGATTACCCACTTCAATGTTTACGGGACCTCACTTGTATAGAATACGTGTTCTCATTTGTAAAAAGCTTCTGCTTAGTTTTATATTTAGATTGTAATTTATTATGGGCATTTCTGCATTATAATTTCAAACGTCCTAGTCCAATTATCCTCTTACGATGGAAAACTTAGTAAAATGTCCTTATAGATTGTGTGGGTTTGCATGGAAATAGAGACCTAATTTGGATTTAATCATTCATAAATATAAAAATAATAATAATAAAATAACTTTTCATTGAGGATAGTCATATCATGAGAGGAATGCACCTATGTTAAAAAAAAAAGCGTGTTATTGTTATAGTTATTGTGTTTATAATAGATGCCTAATCTTATTTAACATTCCTATAAAAAGAAACCAAATGAACATTTTTACTAGTTTTAGGATTTTTCATTTATCTTAACGTAGCTCATTTAATAGTTTTTCATTTGTATAGTCTATCATTTCCTATCGTCGGCATCCATTTCCCTCGTTTTGGCACTACTTACCATAGATTTCTCAATTTCCAATCAATAGTTTCTAATTTCGACTCACCGAGTGCATTTCCTCATTTATTTAATAATTTACTTCATAGATTAGTCTTATAGTTTTTAGTTTATCATTATATAGTTCATTTCATAGCTTATCATTTCGAATCTATTGACACATTGTATGGTTTATCATTCCATAGTTTCTCATTTCGGCATGGGTTGAACATTTAATAATTTATCTCATACGTTTATTTCATAGATTAAAGTTATAATTTATCGATTCATTTTTGCATCATAATTACTCTAATTGACTAGGAATGTTGAACTATGATTTTTATTATTTAGATTACTTATTTTTCTATGATGATGCACTTTAGACATCATCATCATTTTACTTAACAACATCAACTAATTATTTAATTTGTTTTTACAGGTAACATCTACGATACTAAGACCACTAAAATACGCAGTCAAAGATCGCTTGTTGAAACATAAACACGTCACCAATCTGCTTTCACTTTGCCCCATCTGAAACTCTAAAAATGCCATTTTAGGGTACCCGGGCATTTCGGGCCACTAATCGGTGCTCTCGGACTACGTCACTATCACACGCACTTAAATAACATGTAAAATTGATACTCCACGTATTCTTCATCTTTCTTTATTTTCTCTTTTACGCATTGAACTTTCTCTTTTAAGTGATGCCGCATCAAATATCACATTTCATTTTGGTCTAAAATGAACCTTCGCATCCTACGACCACATAGCCTAGGTAAGGGGCATAACTCTATGCATTTCACTTATCACACACTTCCTGAGACTACACAAACATAATTAACACATCAAAACATTCCTCTCACCTGGTTAACTGATTGGGACTTAAACACCCAACAGGCAACCGTCTCAAACATCTCCCAATCCATAACTACCAAAACCAACCTTAGACTTCTTCAAGCACCCTCATTATCCATTATACCTTACATATCAAATTAATCATGATGATAAAAAAATTCTACTTTATTTGTTTGTCAACAACATACATAAATAAATGTTTCTCTATTTCACACCTATTGTCGCTCTCTCTCAAATTGAGACAAAACAAAAATCTACTCTATCCAATGATGTTACTTCTTTTGATAATCTCACCCAACAAGATACTAAACTCAAAACCACGTCATCAGTCACTCAACCTCCAGTCTCCATGGTCTCACCTCATGAGAACCATGTCATAAAAAATTGTCCCCACCTTGATACCAACCATCATATCTCTCGTCAAGCCAATCTTCCTAAACTGGTCATACCACCATCTCCCACTCCACTAGAGACACTTGGGCCTCCTCCTAACCCCATATATGACTTCTTACTCCAAAAATATCCTATAATCTCTTAATCCTCCCAATCTCTAAATTTGGTGTATCACATTTCACCCACCTCCCATTTTGAGAACTCTATTTCATCCACTATTAATAGGCACCTTGACGAAACAGGTCTCAAACTCTTAACAAACATATCCTGTTTATATTTTACCACAACAACCTACCCAAATTCAACAACCACATGATGCCCTTATTTCTCAACATTAACCTATATAGCAAGTCCAACCTATGACACATGTTAGTCCTTATGAAGCAGCTCCCCAAACACCTACATATCTACAAATTAATCAACTATCTTATCAAAACATTCCGTAAATATCCTATCCACAAAATTGTCAACCACCTTATCCAACACTTCCCCAACTACCCACACACCCAAAAACACACATCATTCACCTTATCAAACTAATTTTCAAACCACACACCAATATCATCAAAACCTTACAACACCTCGAGTGATTCAATTCACGCCTTAATGAATTAGTTGGCTAGTTTAGAAACCCTTACAGAGACCCAAAAACACATTATTCTATGACAAAATTTTTAATTAACTGATTCATCCATTAGTTCCTCTCAAACCTTACCCTCCTCATTGGAAACTTCTCACATTTACTAAGTTCAACAATAAATAATATCCCCAACAACATCTCCTCGCATTTAAACACGCCTATTGTGTTATTGCACATGATCATGATCTACTTCTTCACACTTTCCCCATGTCTTTGACCAGTCCCAGAGTTGGAATGGTACAACAAGATATCCCACAAAATTCCTTATTCACTTTAACTCAACTTACACAGCTTGTTCTTAGAACACAGATTGTTATTAATATCACATGTAAAACCACTATCGCTAATCTATATACCATTCGATAGTGTGAAGATGAGCCCATCACCAACTTCATCACATAATGGAATGATGTTATAAACCAACTATCCTTCGTTATCACAAAAACTGAACTCATCAAATTATTCTCATGTTCATGTGTGAAACATATATCATCTACTTTTGAGTTCCAATCATTCTTAACCTTTGATGAAGCTTTCACAATGGCTCGCAAGATCGAAACTCATTCCATTGAGCAGGGTCATCTCAAATGCAGATCGGATAAACCTAAATTTGAATCCACTAAACCATTCACACATAATGAAAAATTCAAGGCTGCGGCCAATACTTTGGTCATTGAACCCTCATCCCCATATACATCAAGCACATGGTCTTAACAATGATCCCCTCGATCAAAAACCAACTACACTTCATTGGGAGAACCATATGGCTCCATGTTTGAAAAATTGATGAATGCAAATTCCATCCAACTTCCGCCTGTACGACTCGTGGAAAAATCACAAGCCAATCCTATTTGGTATCATGAATCCCACTATTATAAATGTCATCGAGTCAAAGGTCATGACATTGAGAAATGTCTTTCCTTCATAGATTGTGTCCAAAAACTTGTAAATCAAGATTATATCCAAACCGATACCTCAATTGTACAAACTAATCAACCACCAAAAAATCAATCCATGCTCTTTACATCCCAACTTTCGAATAATTATATGATTGACATTATCGGTCAAGATCCCATCTTATCACTAACTCTGCATGTTCCTACAGTGGACATTATTCCCACCTCTTATTCAGAACCTATCACATCTACATCAACTTTTACTACTTGTCCAGAACCTACACCTTCTCCTATCCTTGTCACCTCCACATCAAATTTGACTATACCATCCACTTCTTGCCACTTCAAACATACCCCAATCTATTGTTTTCTACAAATATCTGCACCCCCCGAATGGCTTGAGAATTAATCATGACATTCAGTGTAATTGGGACACATGGGATCACCTCTCAAGCTATGGGACTTGAACTTGAGGTGAACCTCCGAGAGAAGGCCGACTTCCTCTTCCTAGACTAAACACAACACTATTTCGATGTAAGAAATATGGCTAACAATACCTATACTAATATTCCATGGGATTAGGGAGAGAGAATGCAAAGAAATAAAATCTATACTATAAGTGGTGATGCACCAATAAAAGGGATTTTCAACATCTGCAAGGGTTAATGTGGGTAGGATGCTTGCATTGTTATCCAAATTCACCTATTATAACTTGGATAGGGTATAAAATACAACAGACTAGAAGCAAATGTTCCTTTGATAAAATTTAAACATACACAATAGAAAGATCAGCTTTGTTTTGATACACGATAATTTACCTGTGGGATAATCACAAGCACATGTCAAGTATCCAATTAAGTGACAATAATAATACAACTCTTAGGTAAAACAAGGAAAATAATTTCTCACAATCGATGAAAGGTAACCACACTATTTTTGCATAGTATGAAACATATAATCTGAAATAAAGGTAAATTAATCAATAATGCCAAGGAATCAGATTCACAAAGCATACAATAACTAATCATTTAACACAATAAAAGAGATATTCAAGTGCAAGGAAATTATGAATATAATTAAAAGGTTTCAAGAAATTTCTGAAAACACTCTTCGAAGGTTGTAGAGTAACTTCACCCAAAATATCTAAAAATGTATATATCAAATAATGGAAACATTCCACTATTTATGAGTTCTAGGCTTTGAGCCATTATAGCTGGGACTTTAACTAACATTTAACTAAAAATGGTAATTACATTAATAAAAGGGAACAGGCTCTCATAAAAATAGAAATTTTTTTGCAAAAAGTTGATCGAGCCAACCATGCGACTTTGACTAATTAGAGAGCTTGAACTGTCCTTTCATGGCTGCTCGGCTTTGGCCCGATTCACCTACATCTACTTTCTCTCGCAATTTTTGTTGTCCTTCTTCCCATACGGCCATTTGGTGTTTTTAGTAGAAGAAGGGCTTGAAAACACCTAAGTTTCTTCATCTTCGTGTCCACACGCATAGTGATTCACTACGCCCATTGTCTCGATCTCTTTTGTGATCCTCTATGGAAACCTTCAAAGTTTGTTTGTGACTTTCTTTAGTCTCCTATAAAATTATGCAATAATACTAGTCATTCAATGGAGTCACTATTGAAAGTCTTCATGACATCATCTTCCCACTTCACCAAATCTTTGAGATTTTTATTAATCAGGTCCACAGGAAGAGCATCGATATTATCATTAAAGAACTTGTAGTTGGCATTTTCAAACTCCTCTGAGATATCATTGAGGGCATTTGTAATCTCCACTCGCTTCTCCTCCAATTTCTTAATCAGATCTTGTAGCACTTGACACCGGAATTCCATAGCCTTTTGATATTCAAACAATTTAGAGGCATCATCAATTACCTCTTCCTAAAGAAGCAAGTCAAAATCTTCCTCTCTAATGTCACTCCATGTTGCCAAAGTTAAATTTAAATTATTATTATCTTTGGAGAAATATTCATCCATCTTAGCAATGGTGGTTTTTGTAACCTACAAATCATTATAAATCTCAATGGCTTCCTTAATCAAAGGATTGGCTTCTTGTAAGATTATTTCCATCCATCCACTCATTATTCTCCCTTTCTGGCCTAGCTTCTCGAGCTCATGATAAGAAATATAATAAATTGTAGATGAAATTTTCATATCCGTAGTAGTTGAGATGTCAGTGGATGGAGTGGGCTGGGTTACTCTACACAGCAGTGCAGTGATCTATTTGACTTTAGCCTTAAGCTCATCCTTGGTGGCATTGTCTTTGTCATATTTCTCTAAAAGATCCCCGAGAGTAGTGTGTACATCTTGTTTGGCTCCTTCATGAGTAGCATTCCTCAATAATAACTTTGATGTCTAGTAATCCGCTCTGTGATTTTCTATTTAGTTTTCCCCTCAACAGGGGTAGCAACTTCTATCACACGATCTCTAGATGGATTAACTGTCTGAATTGATACGTTTCTTGGTCTCTTGGCATGTCTTTTGGGCATGAACTTCAATATGCTAAGATATATAACATCTCGAGACGAAACTTTTTCTTTTGCTTAGGATTCTATCTAAAAATCCACTCTAGTATGGTTAGAGCCGATGAAGATGGAGTAGCGAGATCTAATACCCAAAGCATCGAGTTAGAGAAAGATCACTAGAAATGATAGCTAATATTTGAGTAGAGGTAGAAATGATGGAAGGTGTGGATGTGAGGATAGCCGTAGGAATTGAAAAAGTAAAGCTATGGGTTGTAATTGAAGAAAATGGGAGTGTTAAAGGAAATGAAGAGGAAATGGGTGACCCAATATTTTCCCTAGCTGATAGAACTAGAAGTGACAAAAATACTGGACCATGGAAGGGGATGGGAAGGAAGAAATGATGGTGGAAGTGGAAGGAATTGATACTAGAAGTGATAATGGAGGAAGGGGAAGATGTGATGGATCTTGAATGACACTAGGAGAGTCACTCACTTCAACTACTTCTGTAATTAGCACTGTAGATGCTATAATCTTGGGAGCAGCAGAACTAGAGAGAGATGAGCCACTAACCACAAATGGGATCTTCTTTGGAACGGTAGGAACCCTTTGAGTCGACCTCTTGCCTTTTTTGGGTGTTGGTTGGTTTATTGTTGATGTAGAAACTGTACTTATAGGTTTATTTTCCCCTTTGAGTGAGATTCCCAAGGTGGCCAACCAGCTGAAATTTCTCTTTAGAATGGGTCCTACCATTTCTTTATTTTTGTTGTATTCTTCCGCATACCAATCAACCCATGGAAATGGTTGATTGGAAACATTATCACTCTTGTCACGATGGATTTAGGACCTCATCATTGTCCTACATGTCCTTTGGCACATTAGCCAATCCAAACTTCCGTACTTCATTAAGAGTTAACCTTTCATAATCCCCTTGCTACACGATGTACTCATCCCAAAATGAATCCATATATCTTCTAATTGGGGCGATGAGCCTAAATCCATATAAATTTTTAGAAAGATTTTCCTGAAGTCATAGGTCCCAAAACAAACTGAAAGAAACAATTATCCGAAGCAATAGTTATCCAAAATTCTAAAAATAAGAAATCTCCAAAAACCCAAAACCAATAGTTCTCCGAAATGCCGAACATAATAGTTTGAAGATGAAAAACTCTTAAGTTTTCCCACCTTGTGATCTCCAAAGGAATTCTCCAAACTAATTTCCCGAATAATTATTTCTGAATGATTTCTTGAGAAAATCAGAAAACAAATGTTACATTTCTAAGTTGGAAATCAAGAAATGGAAGGAAGTACGAGGGGCCTAAAAATATCCTTTAAAAACCCACGAAAACTTGGAGGAAACGAAAAAAATGAAACATGGTGAACTAGAAGAGTGACATCACAAAAATGCAAAGGAAAAACAAAATAAAACCCAAAAGAGGAGAAAAAGGAGGAAAAAAACCTAAACCCAAAAGAAAATTTAACAAAAAACACACCTTAAAAAAGACGCTACAAAGTACAAGAATGAAATGTCAGAGTGAAAGTGTCGAGCAAAAACGAAAAGTAAAAATCTGAGTTTATATAGAAATATCAATATTAATGGTAAAAATCCAATCTTTATGGAGGTAGGTGGAAATTAATTAGGCACATAATTTCTGAAGTTCTGCAACTCAAAATCCTGAAATTCCAAAAATACAGGATTTCAAACTATGGAAAAATGGGAAGCAAAGAGGCAAATTGCCGATTAAAAAGTCTGAAACCCGAAAACTTCAAATTCCAAAATTCGAGTTTTGGAAATTTAGACTTCAGAAAACTTCAAGTGAAAATCCTAAAAATGACTCAAAAATTCCAAAAACTTGAAAGGCCGAAAATTTGGACTTTCGAAATTTAGACTTTGGAAGTTTGTGAGGGATTTAGATGAAATGAGCCAAAAGTTTGAAACCTGAAAACTGAAAGTCTAAAAATTTAGACTTTCCGAAATTCAGACTTTGGAAAACTTCAAAAGAAATTCTGAAATTGAGCTTAAAAAATCTGAAAGAGAAAAAACTCTGAAGTCTGAAAATTGAAAAAAATTAGATTCTCGGCCTTAGCAAAATTCATTGTGTCGAGGATTTCTTTAAAAACATTAGTCTAACATATAGCCTTCTTACGGTAGGTTAAATGGTTAACATCTACCACATTAGATTCCTCCTTAGCACCCATTTTATCCCCACTCATATCCACACATATCCCTACATCTCTCCCACCTATTTCTTCACCCACATCTGCCTCAAATACACTTGTTACTACACCTACATTACTCATAACCATCCCAACAAAACTCAATTCTACTACATGCACCCTTATAGCCCCACCTTCGACATCAACCCCATTAGCAAACATATCATTCTTACCCCTCAAAACATTTATGAAAAAACCAGTCCCTTGTACTTCTACATCCGAAAATGCTCTGCATTACCCATACCCATAAGGTCTACTCCATCGGTTATCACACCACCCACATCTCCAAATCTTCCAAAAATGCCTACATCTTTATCTATGCCAACAACCCCTATATCTATCATACCAACAAATACACCTATCTCTACCTTGACATCTTTACCTATATCTTTTCCCATGGCCACATCACCCAATTTATCCCCATATTCTCTACCTAATTTTTCTATCACACCAACTAAATCATCTCGACATGTAACCCTATCCAAGATACCCTTTGGATCATCTACTGAACCAACATCTCCACCTAAATCAAAGAAAGATGGTTTACATTCTCCCTCTACAAAATCATCTCTTTCCATGCCAAAACCTAAACACTCCACATCTCATATAGATATCATTAATCGCATCATACAAACACCTATCTCTCCATTAACATCCTCATCTTGTTTTAGTACATTTTCTCCATTAATAACTACACCACTGCTATCAAATCCTCTCGAGTGAAATTAGAATCGTCATAGCTAAAGTTAAATCTTCTCGGTTGAAGTCTAAGGCTCAGGGAAAACATCCCTAACAATCCCTTGTGCATCCTTGAAAACATTTAGATTTTCCCTTTTCTGAACAATCCAATGCCACAAAATCTATTTTAAGATTAGTCTCTGCATCTACAAGATCTTACAATGATCAATCCACATCCAAACAATACAATCCTTCAACCAAATTTGATTTGTTCCCAAAAACACGAAATTCACAAATCCAATCTACATCCACTTTTTCTCCTAACTCCAAGTTGAGATATCCTATCAAAACCCACAAGATTTTCTTTACCATGATACTTCAATGGGGTCTTACGCATATATACTTCAATATTTAACTCAAACATCTACCATCACACTTCCTCCCATTAAAGCCTTTAATCCCTATGGTCCCAAGCCATCATGGTTCAATCCTAATTGCAGTTGCACTTATCATCATACCCAGGCCATGACATCAAACATTGTAAGGCCTTTCAAAATCATCCACAATATTATTGAGAAAGATGATTTCCTCATTCAGGGGAAAGTTCCTTCTCCATCTATATTGAATCCAATTCATATCCCATTTTTCGGGTCTCCCATGATTCCTTCATCCACCTCATCCCTTAACATTCCTCCTGCTCACGACATTCCTCCTAAGGAAAGTTTTTTTTTTTCATCGATACTTCTTATCTTACTAAACATACATGCGGTCTCTGATCGTTTACCCCATTCAAATAAAAACCAATATCATCTAAACTCTTTTGAAATCCTTTAACTCCATCACATTTAACTTATTGGGGGAACAACCTTCCCTCACCCTTGAGCATCTCATCTGTACAACTCCCTTGTTACTAAGGGGACTTCGCTCTTTGACATTGTTTTTTCTAACTCCTTCACATTCATCCAATCTAAACTATTACAGCCCAAATCCTTACTCATTTTAAGTCCACCATTGTGGCCATATTTATGCATCTTTTTCATTGAAGTCCTCTTTTGAGGCCATGTTTATCTCTCCATTGAGGGACCTTTTTCTCGAAGTCCACCATTGTGGCCATATTTGTGTCTCTTTTGGGACACCATATTTTTCATCAAAGTCCTCTTTTGAGGCCATGTTCATCTCTCCATTGAGGGACCTTTTTCTTGAAGTCCACCATTGTGGCTATATTTGTGTCTCCTTTGGGACACTATTTATTTCATCAAGTCCTCCTTTGAGGCCATGATTGTCCTTCCATATTTTTTTCTCTCTTAGGGCACCATTTATTTTCATGAAAATCCACCGTTGTGGTCATATGTTTGTTTCCTTCAGGACATAGCTTTATTTCTTGATTGTCTATCATCTGATCTTATTGCAACTACATTGTCTTCCCTCTCCTAGTGGTAAACTAGATACAGAACCTCTTAATGTGTTGCACTTGCAACTAGTCTACTATTAGCATATATACCAATGAGCACTTAGTTACATCCTTAGATCATTCCTTCATCCTTAGAACCTTCCATATTTCATCATAATGATTTGAATTATGCAGTCTAGTTTCACTACTTTGATATGATCCTCTGTAACCGTTACATCCATCACCTTCTCATTCTCCTATTACAACCATGCAGAGGGTCCAGATGTCTATTGTACATCCATTATCCCCTCCTATATGGTTTACTTGACTACTCCTAGCTCTCCCAGATCTGAAGCTCAAATTCATGTATGCAAAAGGAAAAATCAAATTTATCAAAAATATATCGATCCCTCGAAGGATAGTTGTTCATGCAGAAAAAAGAAAAAAAAGAAAAGTATACAAATCAAAATCCAAGAAAAATCAAAGGAAATAGACTGATCCCCTGAAGGATGGCTATTATTATTATTCTTACCATCCATATTATGTATAAAGTAGACCATACCATCGAAGCATGGATACTCATTATTATGGCATCTGGAAGGTTTTCCACATTGATCAGCCTTCCTTTATTAGCATTTTCATAAATCTTTCTTCTATTGTTCTTTCCCTTTCCTAGAGCTAGGGCATATAACTAAGGAACACCACCTTTGGAGATCCCTCTTGCCACGTATATGTTACATCTCCAATGCCTTTTTCATGTCAACTTTAGGACTATGAGTATCTTTTATCCATATTTCCCTCATAATCTTTTGGTATAACTAACTATCATTGGTTATTTATTAACACTTGCTATCGAAAGTGAGTGCAATGCCTTGAGTGGTAACCTTTATTTTTATCTCCAATCCAATTCGAAATAAAGTTTCCTATATGCCTTTCTACAAGTATGTTCCATTCATCTCATCAAGGTCATCTTTTATTGAAATCACATCAAATTTTACACTATGAATGCTATATCTATCCATCATCTCTATGAATGCATTTGTAAATCTAATTTTTGGTTTGTGAATTCTACTTGATCGCTGTTGTAGTTTGTGAATCCTACTTGAGGATCCTTCTCAAGGAAAGTTCATTATCCTGCAGCTCCTTATCTCTCAACATGTTCAACAACGTCTTTGATCCATTTCTCCTTGCTCTCCATTTCCACTCATCACCATTTGTCTCCACATCATCCTTCTCACCTTTTTGTCCCCTTGCATGACGTCAGATATCATACTTGTCTTTCCTCTTGATTTTTCCTTTCACTCTTCTGATTTCAGTTTGACAATCTTACTTAACCATCCATACAGCCCAGAGAACCTTAGTGAAGGTATATCTTCTTCCTTGGATCCTCCTACTATATTAGATTCTCCGCCATTTGCTCTTTCAATGGACGACAATCACCACCATAAACGTCATTCCACTCCTCCTTTTTCACTTAACACTCTTGCATCATCACTCCCACCACGTGGGAATCCCAATTAAGGATTCCCCTTACACTATCCATCTACACTACATATGTTCCTCCTTTCATTCATGTCACATTCATTTGTTTCCTTGTTCTCGCTCAATCTTTTCATCAGTCTTCTTCTTCTTCGGTTTGGAAATCCTACTTAACCATCCCGTTGTAGGGAAATCTTACTTAATATTTTATCTTAAGAATGGTTTTGCATTTTACTCTTCCACCTCCCATCATATCTTACCCATCTTCTGTCTCCCACCTCTCATCATACTCATCCACTCCAACCAACCCTTCCACACATGTATCCAATATAATGTTGTCTTTCTCCTTCCATATCGTCACTTCCGGTTTGGTGATCTTACTTAAATCCTCCTGTGGCATGGTGATCTTACTTAAGAGTCCCTCTTAAGCATGATCTTCATCTTGCACTTTCCCACTACCCCACATTCTCTCCATCTACATTTTCTTGTCATTCCCCATCATCACATCCTCTTCCATTCACACAAACACCACTTCCTCCTTGCCTCGTTTTCATCTCCATCATCCATTGCTAGATAATCTTACTTAACCATTGCTTCTCCATTCATTTCGTGTCTTGTTTCTTCATTTTTATCTCATTCATTCTCATCCATTGCATCCTCTCCTTGCCTTCATATCCCTACACATTGTTATCCCTCTTTTCTTTACTCTTTCCACACCATTTTATATAGTTCTTCCACATATCTACCCCCATACTTACCCATCATTTTCATTGATCTTCCCCTAACATTATTTCATCATCATATTTTATTTCCATGCTAGTAATTATCGGTGGACTTCTCCTAAAAATCACTCATCCCCATTCTACACAACTGAATCCTTTTCATTGACCTCCTCTGTTTTATCTTCATTCCTTTCTTCCTTTGTGCACTATGATAATTATCGGAGGACTTCTCCAAATGTCCCTTCATTGGCATTCCCCCTCCCATTCTTTGTTTACTTTCTTCCTCATCTCATCTTTTGTCCCATATTTTCCTACTAATCATTATCGGTGGATTTCTCCTAACATCCCTTCACTGGCATTGCCTCTCCTATCCCTTCCTCTCTTTTTCTTCACCACCTCTCCATCTTTCATTCTTCCTTTCCAATTTATTCACTATCTTCATCATGCACCCTCTCTCTATTTTCTCATCATCAACTTATCCTCATCTCATGCATCTCCACATATTTTCCAATCGATGTCATTCCTCCCCTCAAGCTTCTCTTTACGTTCCTTGTGTTTCTCACTCTTTATCAAATATCTTCATTCTTGGTTCCCTTCCTTCTGCATAATTTTCTTCATTGTCTTCTCCTCCTTTCTGATCCTCATCTTATTTCACTTCCTCTATGTTGTCCTTCTCCCCATTTTATCTCGCACTTCCTCCTTACTTCCCCATCGATAACCCAACTCTTCAACATTGTCCCATCTTCTTTATCATCCCACCATCCACATGCATTTCCATTCAGTCAGTTCCATATACTTTGCCTTCGATTTTCTCACTATGATTTGTTTCCTTTAATTTTCTTTGATCTATCATCTCTTTCACTTTCTCATACCTATATTCTTTCCTCTGCTTCATCCTCTTTCACATGTTTCATTTTAAACAACTCTCCCTTTTTCATAATTTCACCCTCTGCTCTGTCCTTTTCTTGTCTTCTCTTTGCTTGTCCTTCTTCATTTCCCCCTTTCTCTATAATCCTTCTTTGTTATCTTCTTCCTCCCCTTTCATTCCTTCTTTTCTCCTCCTTTGTCTCCATCCCTCTATTCCATACCCCTATCACCTTCACATTCGATCTTTATTAATCTTCTTATAATCAACCAATCCTCGTGTCTATTTTGTTTTCTCTTTCTCAACATCCCTCACACTTAGCATTCACAAATAATGCCAAGTGTTTCTCCATTTATCTTTTCTCGTTTATGAGAATCCTATCACATATTTTATCTTAGCCAATCCTCTCACGAGAACATCATCATATCCATTTCTAAGAATCTCTTCCCATCTTCCTTTGACATTTTTGTCTTGGAAGATACCATAACGACCATCACCTATCTGATCTTGTTCTCTTCCATGAATATTTTCTCTACTTTTGTTTTGTCACAAAAGTATCTTGACTTCTTATCCTACTTATCGAAGAAACGAGACTTCTTTGTCTTCTTCACCTTCTAATTTTCTAACACTTATGCATCTTTCCTATGAAACATGATTACCATCATATTTATCACCCTTTTAAGGCATTTTATCTCACCTTTCTATCCTATCTTCTCATCATGTGCACATTTATGATTATTCCCCCTGGGATATCTTATTTCAACATCTATCTATGTCTTATGTTGGGGAACCTTTTCATCCTTGTACTTGTCAATGCATATAACTCACTTTGTGTCCTTCTCGTGCCCTGTGTTGGGGCATCATTATCTCCGTCAGTCCCTTTTGTGGATGCATGATTTTTCCTATGATTCCTCACAGCATACAAAAGATTGGCACATATTTTTATGTTTTCCTATGACCATTGGTTATCTTGGTTTACATCCATACTGTAGTGGTCTTCACCAACTCACTGGTCTGTAGAACGTTGTCATCTATCTCTGTTGAGACCGTAATTGTCCTCTACCGATGTGATATTGAAGTCACTACCATACTTTTTTAATTTTGATCCTTTTTTTCCTAAGGCATCCTACCTTTGGTCATGTCTTCATCAATCCTCGGACACATATTTCATCTAACCCTTTTTGTTTTTGTCTTGTGGCTTGTTATCACAAACCACTCAACAAAAAGGGGAAAATGTAGACACCAATTTTTTGGTGTAACCCTCTGTCATCTCACATCCATTCACTTTGCACTTTCACTTTTCTTTTTCATAAATTTAATGAAATCCAATCTACTTTATCACCTTATTTAATTAATTATCAAAGGGGATTTGTGTGGACCCATTTGATAATTCAGATTTTTCACATTATCCCCCATCTCTCAAAAATTATTCAATCCATGGGTATTAATATACCCATCCGACATCACTTTCTAAATTTCAAATGGAATCAATCATCTCACCTACCATGTTAATCATGCTCCCCACTTCATCTAATAATTCAAGCCATAGTTCCCACATGATCACATCATATCTCTTAACTCAAAGTTAATCTACCCAACCCTCAGTTACTTGTTAACCTTAATCTAACCTCACATCCAAGCTATACATATGTGTTTTCACCCATATTTCGGCATGGAGATACATATATTTTTAAAGAAGATGAAGATATTTTTCAAGAAGACCTAGAGAACCTAGACCTGAAGAGACCTAGGCTTAGAGAAGAAAAGAAAGATCTTATTTAAGTTCTCGCAAGTTTGAAGGAGAAAGATTTACCATAGTTCATATTTTAACATCTTACATTTTAGTTAATTGTCATTTTATATTTCATTATTTCTACATAATAACTATTATTCATGATCTATTATTGTCTTGTCTCGACACGGGGGTTGACATCCTCCCAGGGAGTTAATATCCTCTTGGAACCACCATTGTCTGGGCAACCCCACATATTGTTGTGTAATATTATCTATTTTAGTTTTGCAGATCTAGTTCTTTATATCATGCATCTATCTTCTTTGTGCCCGTGGATCCACATCTACATCTGAGGTCCTAACCCCTCCATCATTCAAAGTTACTGGTGGCTCCTAGTATTGGCCTTCACCCTACTTGAGAATGAAGTTTCCTATGCAACACATACCATAGCATACATCAAGCTACCAACCATTGATAAGTACGATACCCAGGACATGAATTATATCCACCTCAATCTTGGGAATCTACTCCTTTGATAATTTAATGTGACTTAGAGAAGGAGTACCAATCGATTTATCATCTTGCATACTAAACCTCTCCAAGACCTTCTTTATGTACTCATCTTGAGATAATATCAGCTTCATCTCCTTCCCGTTTTGAGTTATTCTCATACAAAGGATTTTTTTGGTACCCCCAAATCCTTCATTCTTCTTGAGTACTTTTTTTTCCTAAATGTTCTTCCCTCGTAACAAGAATATCATCCACATACAAGCACAAAATAATATAACTACCATCAAGAAACTTATTGATGTAAACAAAATTCTTTGAGTGACACCTAGAGTAACCCTTCTCCCGCATAAAACTTTCAAAATTCTTGTATGACCATTGTGGAGCTTGTTGTAGGACATACAATCTCTTCTTCAATTTTCACACTAACCTCTCCTTCCCTTTGACCTCATAACCCTATGGCTGGTGCATATACAATTCCTCCTCTAAATCACCATGAAGGAATGCAATCTTCACATCTAACTTCTCTAAGTGCAAGTCTTCTACTACTACTAAACCAAGAACATTCCTAATAGAAGTCATTTTAACAAAAGATTTTTTTTTATCAAAGTCTATACCTTTCTTTAGTGCAAATATGTTGACCACCAACTAGGATTTGTATCTTTTCCTACCTCCATATTCCTCTTTTATTTTGTACACCCACTTGTTTTACAACACTCTCTTTCCCTCGGGTAGCTCCACCAAATCCCAAGTCTTGTTCTCCATAAGATATCTACGCTCTTCATCAATGGAATGTTCCCACTTCTTATTGACATCTACCTACACTACTTCTTCAAAGCACTCTGGCTCTCCACTTTCAGTGAGAAATAAATAATTCAAAGATGAAGTAAATCATTCAGGTTCCCTTCTTACCCTAGAAGACCTTCTCACCTAAAGAGTTTGGGGTTCCTTATTAGTAGGTACCCGAACTGGTGTGCAGGCCAAGACGGTGCACCTAAACTAGACCCTCCACCTTTTGATCTATAATGTTATCTAACAATTTTTATTATTTCTTTGATTCCTCTTTCTATTCTTGTAATCGATTATTATACATGAATTTGTTAGTAAAGAAAATATCTCTAGACCAAAATATTTTCATTTCCTTAAGACTCCAAACAAGGCAACCAAAGTCATCCTCACCATATCTAACAAAGGTGCATTTCTCAAACATATCCTCTAACTTGGTCCTATCATCTTTATCAATGTGAACAAATACCTCACATCAAAATACTCTAAGAAATGAGTAATACATTTTCTTACTAGACCAATCCTCCTCAGGTATGCCTCTAAATATGGCCATAAAGGGTCTTGTGTTAATCAGATAAATAGTTTTGTTAATCGTTTCCACCAAAAACATGAGTGGCAAACCCACATGTAACCTCATGCACCTAGTATGCTCCATGATTGTCCTATTCATACTCTCTGACACTCCATTTTCCTATGGTGTCTTTAGAACTTTCCTTTACTTGCGGATTCCATTTACTAAACAATAATCAAGAGATTCATTACTGTAATACTCCCCTCCATTATTTGACCTAAGAAATTTCAACTTGAGACGTGTTTCATTCTCAACCAAGGCTTTTGTCTTTTGAAAGTTTAAAATACATCAATTTTTTTCTAATGCAATATACCCAACCTTTTCTAGTTACATCATCAATGAAAGTGACATAATAACATGAACCACTAATAGAATTTACCTAAGATGGCCCCCATTAATCTGTATGCACTAACTCCAACTTACCCTCCTTCTTGATAGGTCCACCCTTGATGAATCTCACCCACTTTTGTTGCCCATAAACACATTCCTCACAGAAGTCCAAATATAACTCCTTTAATCTTGAAACCTATCCTTTTAGTCTGCATGCCCTTATGACTAATATGACCTAGTCTTTGGTGCAACAAATTTGCATCTCCATCTGCAACAAC